>JAODYD010000002.1:1678851-1786574 GCA_026262445.1 Bipolaris bicolor
GGAGGAGGGTTGATTGCTGTGCTTCCTAACAGAAGCCGGGTCAAAATCAAGATTGGGAGAAGAGGAATAGAGGGACATTGAGGCAAAAAGCGGGGAGAGATATATACATGAGACAGCATGGTAGAACAACGCGGCAGGAAGAAAGCTTCCTGGGAGGCTTGCTGTAAGTATAGACAGAGTGTCGACGCTGGAGACGGTCGGAAGCATACCCTTGTCTGGTGTAGATCCCATTGGCCGTCTCCCAGCGTTAAGCATGTTGAAGAGATCAATTCACACGACGCTAAGCCGATGGGGAGAGGCTGGGAGGCTGTGGGAAGGATTCAACTGGCCAGAAGTGCCACGTCGAGGCGGTAGGACCGTGGTCATGTGTGTGTGTGTGTGGGTGTGTGAACATGAGGACCATGGACCAAGCCACAGAGGACAGGCTTCGTCAGTGAGCACCCGGGCGGAAGCCTTGGCTATCGAGTGGTATGCCGGGGGCTTGGACGCTACGACCCCCCGTCGTGTCTCAGCGGCGCACATGGTTTCTGCAGAGAACGAACCCATGTGGTTTGTGGTTCGCTCGCTACTAATTCGGGCCAAAACAGGTGCTGAAGACAACGGACAAGACGGACAAGACGGAGCAGGCTGTCGAGCGAGGTGCGCTACCGGCGGGCCCGGTGGCATCAGCACGGCACACACTGGCGGTGATGGAGTGACGTTTGACTTGACATTTGGACTTGACGTGACTTGAGGTCGCGGCAGTCGTGAGGCCAAGAGACGATGCCGCTGACTGAGGCGCAAGTCGCATAGGCACTCGGCATCGGCAGAACAGCCACTTCGGCGAGGGGTGCTGACGAGCAATTTTGGTCCCCGGACGCTGGTGTGGTACTTTATTAGCCAACAAGGGCGAGCAGGACAAGAGGGCGATACAGGCGAGCGAACAGGTACGGGAGCACCGGCGGTTGTACGTAAGCCCTAAATTTCAAGCAGACGCACAGCCCGACCCACCCCAAACTTCCGTCGGCTTGGCAAGGCTTCTGCTCTACGTTGCGACCACGTCGACCAGCTCGACCGTTGCTTCAACCCTCGCTCGCCACTGCGCCGCCAGGGCGACGTATGTAGACATCAGCTCACCCGGACCCGGACCCGGACCCGGACCCAACCCCCGACCTCAACCAGCGACTTGCACACGCATATCGGCTCTCCAGCTCAGCCTGCAACGTCTTTCTCCGTCGCCGTCGTATGTTCTGACGATACATGAACAACGGTCCGCCGCGGGCCGCTGTTCGCTGTGCCATGCTCTTGACTAATGCTGTATTCACTTGGCCCAGCTCGTGGCTCCTTACTGAGCGCCAGAGTCTAGATCGGCCGCAGTAGTGAGGCTGCAGTTCGTTGGCCGACAACGTACATGTACACATACATACATACATACATACATACATACATACATACATACTCACGCACATATGTCATGTAACGTAATGTCATCTGCGCTGGAAGTCAACTAACAAGCCTACCCTGTAGACTAACGGCAATTGAACCACTGCCGCTTTGCCTAGGCCTATTTCGTTAAGCTTGGGGGAAATGCTATCCTGCACGGCTCGTCCGCCTCATAGTGTGTTTGTGAAGTGAAGAATGGGCGAGTATCAAATAATTCTACCCACATTTTTGGTGGAAGATATGCGTCTCCCTTTACCATATACGTTTACGTATTTGACGTGTAATTGAACAGTGTCTCTGTGTGCCTGTGCCCTGGTGATTCAAGTGAAAGTGAAGACCAAGTTTCATTGTGTTCAGCCCACGATACCCAAAGAAGCAAACAGACTCACTCTCACTTTGGCCGTACAACTCCCCACTCACTGCTTTTGCCGTAAATATCAGACCTGAACAAAGACAACTCTCACCTTCCATCTCTTATCCAACTTTCCACCTCAGCCCTCCTCTTCTCGTGACGCCTGGTCTTGACACACAGCCAGCCCGTGTCATCTCGCTACAGCACCCCTAAGACGGATTAGCAAGTCAGCAACAGAACAAAATGCCCCCCAAGAAAGCTACCGCCAACGGCGAAGCCACTGATGGAGTAAGCATCCCCGATGCTAACCTGACCTCACGACAACTAACAACCCACAGGCCTTCAAGTGGGAAGGCGCAAACGACCTCAAAGTAACCCACTCCCCTCCTACCCCACCCCTCCAACCCCTCCACTAACACACACCCCCCAAAGCTCCTCCTCCTAACCCAAGGCCGCTACGTCAAACCCGAAGAGTACGAGCAACTCTCGACTGCCTTCCCAGGTACGCTCCCCCTTGGCCACTTCCCATCTCCCCTCTCCCCTTCCTCCACCACCCTTGTCTCAAATCTGACACACACACACCCCTCCACAGGCACCAAAATCGGCAGCATCCGCAACCACATCTCTGTCCTGCGCGTCAAGCAGCGCGATCTGTACGAGCAGCTCGGCTGGACACTGCCCGAAGGCGCCGCCGGCCACAGTGCGCAGAAGAAGACGCCTAGGTCGGCTAAGAAGCGCAGCAGGGACGACGCTGAGGCGGGCGTTGCAAGCGATGCTGCGATAGAGTCGCCGAGTAAGAAGCCGCGGGCGCGGAAGGGGGTGCGTGGCGTGAAGAAGGAAGGAGAAGACGAGGAGGGACAGAATACTGGATTGGGTGTCAAGGAGGAGGTTGAAGAGGAGATCTGAGATGAATCTTTGAGTGGGTGGGAGGGAAATACTTTTTCCTTTTGTCAAAGGGGGTCGGCTTCATGTGGATTCCCGTCAAGGGCGATGATACTGGGATAATGGGCGTTGCCTTCTTGCTTCATACTGGGTTGGGGAAACGGATAAGGCAGGGCATATGAAGGATTACGGATTACTTACAATGAAGGTCGTGAGGGGGAGGGTTAATCAAGTAGGAATGGGATACCTCAATGCCACTTCATCTTGTGGACTGACCCACTTGCAAACGTACCCACATTCGCGTCACCTTCTTCCTTGATACCATTTACCAAGAAACGTGAAACATACTCGAGAGAAAGAGAGAGAAGTAATGTAGTTTCCGTAAATGTCTTCTAACCACCATAAGGTATAGGTGTGCAAAAAACGCCAGGTGCCCATATTTCCCCCATCATACCATTCCTTTGAATCAACGCCATGAAATGCTCCCCTCCCTGTTTCGAGCACTGAATATCATAAGGTGAACCCACATCTTCCAACCGACCCCATTCGACCCACTTTACTTATCCCCCTTCTTCTTTCGCAGAGTTTGGCCTCCACCCTCAAAGTGCTTCGACTCCTTTTGCTCGCCTGCCTCTTCCTTG
This sequence comes from Bipolaris bicolor, assembly GCA_026262445.1. Lineage (NCBI taxonomy): Eukaryota > Fungi > Ascomycota > Dothideomycetes > Pleosporales > Pleosporaceae > Bipolaris > Bipolaris bicolor. The sequence continues at coordinate 1,682,149 of JAODYD010000002.1, forward strand.
TTCTTGAGCGGCGTGATTTCATACCCGAAGAACAACTTGTTGGGTGGTAACCGAAGGGGCTGTGGTCCATTTGTGCGGCGCACAGTTGGAGGTGGGTTAGTGGATTGTCCTGCAACTGGTGTAGAGGCTTGCGGGGTGGGTGCCTTGCTACCCTTCTTAAGGAGTTTGTGGCCGGTTGTAAGGAAATGAGATGATGTTGCTTTTGCCCCATTGGCGGCAGTTGTTGCCGATGGCGCAATAGCCGCGTAATTGATCGCATCCGCCATGGTGCCGTGCGGGTGCAGAGTTCCGCCCTTGCCAGTCATGACACCCTTTCCGCTGCGCGGGGTGCTTGTCCCGCTCGTCCTCTGCGGCTCTTGGTAGCCCACTGGCGGTGCAAAGTCGACCGACAGATCCGTTTCAATGGTGCATACAGCCTTGCTTGGATGTTCTGGCTTGGTCTCGAGCACCGCTATGCTGTATACATTGTCGTTGTACGCAAAAGTGAATATATCGCCCGTGGTAAGACATGAAAAGTTCCGAAACGCGTTTTCAAGGACGGCTTTTGGATCCGAGATTTCGAGAAAGGAAGAATCTTGCGGTTGCAACTTGATAAAGGTGCCGAGAGGTATGTCGGTCGACTTGACTTGTAAGAGGTCGCCGGGCTCCAGCTTGAGCGTCTCCATCAACCAGTATGGCAGGTAGATCTTACCCTCCTCTGCAATGAACTCCAGCACACCTGCATGTGTCTTCTTTCCATCCTGCTTTCCGTTGATGAGCTCGAAGAGCATAGGGTATGTAATGTGCAGCCTGGTGAGCTTGTCGAGAGCGCTGGGAGGAAGGAACACCTTTCCGCCGTGGTTTGCTTCTGGGCGCTCTGGGCCGGGCAACATGGCAATGGGGTAGCAACGAAAGTACTCGTCAAAGCGCCTAGGCGCGCCGCCGCCGCGTCGGATAGCCTGATACATGGCCATGGGGTCGTCTTGGTCGTAAAAGTTGGGGTTGAACTGGTAGATGTGGTGAGTCGGGCATTGAGATACAGGGTGGTGGTAGTGGCGGGGTCACTCTCACCATTCCAAACTAGTAATCAGGGCGCGAAGGGTATGTCAGGTACGGGGAGGACACGAGAAGGAAGAGGCACGTGAGATGGAGACACAAAGACCAAACAATAGAGGGCGCAGATGTATGGACTCAAAGATGACGAACTGTAGGCAAACACTACGGAGAGCGGTTTGAGCCATGTGTGCATGCCGGAGCCACAGGCTGTTCGCCGCAACTGGCCCAAGCTCCAAATTTCTAGAACGCGCGAAGACGTCACTGGCGGATGCGCAGACCTCGACGTCCAAATACTACTGCGAACCTGTGTGCATCCCCGACTCTACGCCTTCGCTACAACCATGGCTAGCTCAAGCGGCACCTACAACCCCGCGCGGCCAAAGCGTGCCGGCGAGCAATTCACACGGACTCACCATCTGGACAAGGACGAGCCTTCGACCAAGAAACCTCGCTTCGATCCACGCAATCCCTCGACGCTTGCCCCAGACGCTGACGACGACGAAGAGGACCCCGCATTGGAAGCCGATGTCATAGGAAAAGGCTCAGGCATCAAACGCAATGCCGTCAACATTGATGGTTACGACTCAGACAGCTCAACCGAGAACTTTGATATCCGCGCAGAGGCGAACCATAAAAAGGAAAAACCTGCCAAAGACGACGATGACGACGATGATATGTTTGCAGACGAGCCAAAGGAGGACGAGCAGGATAAGGAACTTGGAAGGGACCAGGGGAAAAAGAAGAAACTGCGCTTCTTGGACAATGCCGAGATTGAGGGACAAGAAGAGAGCAGCAAGTCTGGAGGTCACGTAGCGGTGGATTTCACAAAAGGGGCCAAAGCCGCGACAGATGAAGTGGAGAGCAGCAGCGACGAGGGTGACGACGAGGAGCGCGACCGGCTAGACTCTGACATGGACGAGGAGCTTGGTGCGGGCAGCAAGAAAAAGCATGCGCCCAAGCTGGATGCCTTCAACATGCGTGCGGAGCAGGAAGAAGGCCGCTTTGACGAGGCAGGCAACTATGTACGCAAGGCCTTTGACCCCGATGCCGTTCAAGACTCGTGGTTGGAGGGCATATCCAAGAAGGACATGAAAAAAGCCAAAGAGGCACAGGACAAGAGAGATGCCGAGCGAAAAGCCAAAGAGCGAGCTGAAGACTCGATAGTGACCAGTGATGTCCTGTCCACTCTCATCTCACATCTCGAAGTAGGAGAAACGCCCATGGAGGCCCTGGTGCGATACGGCAAGGCGGTGCCCAAGAAAGCGACCAACAACTGGGCCAAGAAGAAGAAGAAGGCGCAGAGCATGGAGGTGGATACAGACCCATCGCAGGAAGCAGCAGCAGCAAAAGCGAAGCAGGTCATTGACTCGATTACCGAGTGCGCAAGTCGCCTGTCGGACCGTGGTGTGGAGGACATCTATGAGCTGCCGCGTGAATCCATCATGCGGCAGTACAAGCGCGAGACGGGAGAGGATTGGAAGAATCCCAATCCAGCGCCAGTGCAATGGGAGTTCCACTGGCTCAATGCGCCCGAGGGGGACATTAACGGGCCCTACGACCAGGCAACCATGCAGGCGTGGGAGGCTAGCGGGCAGTTTGCAGCAGGGGCCGAGTTCCGTCGAGTGGGTGAGAGCGAATGGTCGCGACTGCTTGACTTTGATGATTGAGTGTCGTGTGTTGTAATAAATATAGAATAGAGTAAGCAAGCACAGCCGTTGCTTCGGGGGAATTGCGCAACCCACCCATGCAAGCCATAGTCAGAGACAGGCAGGGCAGGGCAATTTGCAACGGCGAGTAGTGTGAGTGATGAGAGGTAAGGAGTTTGTGTGTCGAAGTGGTCAGCATCACATGATTTTCCATGCATGCGACTAAGCGATCCTTCAGACGACAGGAGCGTCGGGCAGCCAGTCGGAAAGTTGATAAAAGCGGGAAGTCGGATGGATGGGCATGTGGGATCCACGACCATGGTGCAGAGGCGATGCTAGCCTGATGAATCCAGAAGCCCCGTTTGGAGTGGATATGCAGAGCGGCATTGGGGGTTGGATTAGGTGGAGGTAGCATTTGGCATCTGGTGTGTGCACGCAAGGGTCATGTTTGATTGACGGGAGGGGGGGAAGGACAAGGGCGTGGTGATTTTGTGAAAGGGTGGATAGCTTGGGATAGGATGGAATTGCAGCATCATTAGTGTGCACATCTGGGGAGCAGTGCGGTGAAGGGTGCAATGGCGAGATTATTGGTGGCAACGTGCAGCTGACGACGTCTCGTGGGCGCGTCATCCTCCCCGAGCGTCATGGCGATGAGGTTGGAGGGGGCGCAGGAGCCCCATGTTCACCGTAGTTGACGACATGTTTGGCATGGTTTAAGGGTCGTCAGTGGCGGCGGGGGTGCAGGAGGGTGGACAAGAGTAGGTAGTGTGCTTAGTGGTGTTGTTGTTGTTATTGTTATTGTTGTTATTGCTGCTGCTGCTGCTGTGGTCGAGGTTTGTTAGTAGGGAAGCTAACGCTACGGCCCGCCAGCTGGCGACTTCCCGACTACCGGGCCATGGTTCTTTGCTGTGGCGGGCTGGCTGCATGTGTGTATGTGAGTGTGCGAGAGGGTGCGTGTGCGTGTGTGTACATGTGTATGTAAGTAAGGAAGTAGTGTACATGTGTGCATGTACCTACATACAAGGCTGTGTGGCTGTGGCTGCATCTGCACCCCCTCCATCATTTTATTGAATATTGTTTTCTCTGGCGAAGCTGGCCGGTCCGGTCTTGGAAATGGTTCCGCGAGTAATAGGGCCAGTGAGCAGGGCATGTAAGCCGGCCACAGTAATAACGGCGTGTCAGCGACCAGAGCAAGGGCTGCTGTTGAGGCCACGGTGGGACGAGCGAGAGAGGGTACTTGGGGTGTACTTATGTATGCGTGAGGGATATTCGTGAAGGGGTATGGCAGTGGCAGTATGTGAGTGAGTCAATGAATAAATGTGCTGTGTCTATGTAGTGTATTGCAAGTTGGGATATGTATTGTACTCAATGCCCTCCTTCCTGCACATACATCATCGTCGTCATCATCATCATCATCATCATCATCTACTCCAACACATGTACACAGTACACATTTCCCACGCGTATCCTGCACGAGAAAGAGTCGGCTCTCGTCTGGCCACGGTCGGTGCGCACGTGTGCAGCCGCCTCCCCGCGCCGTTAGTGGGCTTCAGCGAGACTTTTGCAACCCAAGCACACACGCACCAGCCGTCGCCCTCGCCCGGAACTGCTCCCCCTTCGTCCCTGACTGCCCTCCCGCTGTAGGCTCGCAGGCGATATCTGAACCCTTTTTTTGACATCGACTAGCCCGTGGCCCTGTTGCTGCTCGCGGCCCACCCAGACGTGCGGCTTTGGCTCGATAGGGGAACAAGTGTCGCTGGGTCCGGTCCGCCTGGCATCCCCTGGCTCCCTTGCTCCTGTTGCGCCGTCCACCCAGCACACGCCCGCCAGTCCGCCAGCCCGCCAACCCTCGACCGCGGCTGCTCGAGCCTCATCTGCCCCCTTTTCCCAGTCTCAAAGACTCGTTCGCGACCGTCGCCTTCCGCTCATTTCACCTCTCCGCGAGCTTGGGCCACCGTCTCGTACCTCCGCCCTAATTTTCTGCGCCGCCCGCTGCCTGCGTCTCCAACCCGCACGCTACGTCCTCTTTACGACCCAAGACCCCCCCTAACCCTCACCGCATATAATGTACTCGTCGGGCTACGACCACAACACGTCGCGGTCGCCCATTGCCCAACGATCCCAGCCCCAAACAGGCTCTCTGCACCGCATGCCATCGCGCCAGTTCGACGCCTACGGCCAAGTCCCGCAACAGCAAAACATGTACGCCCAAGACGACCACCAGCGCTCCTACGACCAGCCGCGCAACTACGAGCGCCTCAACCAGACCATGCACGCTGGCGCTGCCTACGGCGCCTACGACATGGGCTCCGCCACCGCCTGGAACACGAATGCTTTTGCCCAAAACGGCTCTCTGGGCTCCCTGGGAGGTGCCGCCCAAGCCCGCATCAAGTCGCAGCAGCGTCAAGGAGGCCGCAGCGCACTGCCATCGGTAAGGACCCTGACAACAACTACCACTCCTCCTCCTCTTCCCCTTCATCTCCCTCCAACCACCTTCTCACCCACCAAACCCCCTCTTGCACATGTTTTTGCCACGATGCTGACCCACCTTTCTCAGGGATGGATGGACCAGCAGCCTCAGGGTCTGCCCAGCTTCGCCCTCGGCAACTCCAACCTCAACACCATGCAGAACACGAGCTACGGCCATGACGTCGACGAGGAACTCATCCCCACCGCCATCGTCATCAAGAACATCCCTTTTGCCGTCAAGAAGGAGCAGCTGGTTTCGCTCATGACTGAGCTGCGCCTGCCCCTTCCCTACGCCTTCAACTACCACTTTGACAATGGCGTCTTCCGAGGCCTGGCCTTTGCCAACTTCACTACCGCAGAGGAAACCGCTGCCGTCATTGAATCCATGAACCACTTTGAGCTCAACGGCAGGAAGCTGCGCGTTGAGTACAAGAAGATGCTGCCCCTTGCCGAGCGTGAGCGCATCGAGCGAGAGAAGCGTGAGCGACGCGGACAGCTCGAGGAACAACACCGGCCGCTTGGTGGCGGTCTTCAGTCCCAGGCATCCTTTGGATCTCTTGCCTCCCACATGCCTGCCACATCGCCCTCACCCGTCTCAGCCATGAGGGGCAGTGGTCAAAAGACTGTCGGTACGTTTGAGTCCCCCTTTTTTTTTCCTGATATTATTACAAGAAAAAATTTGTGCTGACTGAATACACAGATGTTGACCTCAATGACCCGCAATCACTACAATTTTACACCCAGCTTCTCCTGTTCAAGGAGGCCAAGGATCGCGATAGCATGACTTTCCCCGCCAACCTGGCTCCTCTCCAGCGCCGTACCATTCACACCTTGGCCCATCAGCTCGGGCTTGCGCACATTTCAAAAGGCACTGGTGATCAGCGCCAGGTGCACATCTTTAAGGTTTATGACACTCAGGGGCTCAGCCCCCCGATGCCGCAAATGACCAACAACCCTCTTGAGCAACCGCGCCGCAACTTGAACCGCGCGGCCACGACCGATTTCAGCGATGTACGCGCAGAGGGCGGCTTTTACAACGCCTTCAACAGGCAGCCATCAGGTCTTCTCGGATTCCCTGATTCGCCTGGCGGCCTTAACGCGGTGCCCAATCTTCGCGGCGCCAAGTCCTACGCAGATCTCAGATCTTACACGCCATCACCTGCCCCTTCTACTGCTAGCCACCCCATTGGTCGACCGGGTGGCATCTCGCTCGAGGGTCTTGGCTATAGTGGAAGCTCCACAAACCCCAATGGCACCCCGACAAACAGCTCCATGTCGCAGCGTGATGATGGTTTACTAGAAAGGGAAATGAGCCGAATGCAGCTTTCATCTGGATACCCGCAGAACAGCAGCCCCCGATCCTTGCGACAGATGACGTCTTGGGACGCCCCTGGCCCAATTGGCGGACACCGTACCTTTAGTACCAACTACGATGACCGGCCATCCCGACAACCTCGTGGACCGCTTCCTGAGCGAGGACAGGGCTTCAGCCGCCCGCGACAGAATGGACACCAGAATCGCGGCAGCGACGAGCTATCATCGCAATCCAATGTGGAGATTCTTGTCGGCCAGTAGTATGTCAGCTCCACGCACGAAACCAACCGTCGTCGCACGTATCATCACTCGTTCAACGACACGTGCGATGGCGCCCACGAACGAAATCGATGACGACGAACGTTTAACGGCCTACAGCCAGCAATTGGCCGCGCTACTAACACTGGATTGACTTTACGATGTATACGAAGAGAATGATGCCACGATGGTAGAGACATTACATCCAGAACTAAACCGGGCCCGCGCCCCCCACCAATCTCGCATTTCAACTTTGGATACAGCAAAAAAGCATTTATGAACATATGGGATATGTTTTTTTACATATTTATATTGAGTCGCACAGTCCCCGACGACGTTGTAGTACTGGGTTTTAGTTTTTGAACGGAGGAAGAGAGAGAGAGATGAGATCGAAGCTGCATTCGGCGCACAGTTGGAAGTTTGTGGGTTTCTTGTCTTTCTCTTTGATTTTTTTCCATTGTTCTTTTTCTTTTTTTTCTCTTTTCCCCCCACTTTTCCGCCTTGGATATCAGTCATAGTCTAGGTTGGTGCTGGGTGCCTGGCGCGACAGTACGATAATGGAAGGTGAATAGTTTGAACACCGGGCTCCTCCACTCAACCTTTGTACGTTGCGCGAAATGAAGCTAAAAAATTTACAAAAACAAAAAGACCTGGTTGCCCACGTTTGTTTCCATGTGCCATGAGATGATTTATATATCGCTATGCTTAGGTCGGATGAGACCGAGGGTGAGACATGGTGTGGGGCTTGAGGTATGTAGTACAGTGTCAACTCGTACGACGTGTCACGGTAGTGTTTGTGATAGGGAGGTGTCTCGGGCATTTTTTTTCTTCTTAGTAAAGGGACTTGTAGGGTCTAGGCACTATTCTTCGCGATGGAGACGGTGGATGAGTCGGATGGGTGGCCAGGATCTCAACCTTGGGCGTGGATCGTAGTTTTTGGTAAGATGCAGTTCCTCTGGGAGCCATTTCGGGTACAGTGTCCGGGTCTGCCATGGCGGATCCTGGCCCCTTAAGACTGAGCTGAGCTCATGTGACCGCTGGATGCATCGGAAAGTAGGCAGACATCTATCGCATTTGGAGCATTTCCCATCATTCCACCTCTGCCCGGGCCGATTGAAAACTCCTGCACCGGGCCACGCATCTCAAGTCTGATCTGGCTGGATCGGACAAGTTGGCCGGGAGAGAGTCGCTCTGTCATTGTGAAATTGCATGATGGGTGTCGCAGTGTGCCAGCAGCTTAAAGTACGGACGACGTTGGCACTACACACTTGTACACCTGACAAGCCCAGGACATAGCCGACGAGTCATGCTAGCGGGCGCCTAAGCGAATGACGCTGGCAGGACTGTGAATCCATCTCATCGCTGCGAACCATCCAAGTACTACGCGCTATATCGCCGACGCCGCCTCGCGCTCACGTCCCCCCCCCCCAGCTATTGTTTCCCGCCAGACGGTGCGCCCGGACACGTTGCGCATCTTGCTCGACATTCCCTCTTTTGAGCCCTCCACTGTCTCTGCTGCACCGCCTGCTGCTCTGCGTCCTGCGTCATAAAGTCACTGGCTCGGCCTCACCTGGGCCCGCCCATGTCTGCCCACCTACGCCCTTCGCCGAACCACCCACTCCATTCCACGACCGCCTTCTCCCGCCCTGCCGCCTGCCTGCACCCTCTTTGATGCCCCTCTACCGACCCTTTGTGTGAGCCGGCCAGCTGTTTGGCGACAATCGCCCAATATTTCCGTAAAACACCAACAACGAAACAAATCAACAATCCCGCCCAGAATCCCTACATAATCGCGCCCACGACGCGCTCCTCAGATACCCCATTCAATCCCGGGCGCTGACTCACCTGCGCGCTTCACAACTTGTGCGGTCCCTATCGGTTTTGCAAGGCTGATATCCCGCATCAAGCCTCGTGAAGATTCTTTCTGTGACTCCCCGGGAGCAGCGGATACGCACCGCACAGCGCAACTCCCCAGAGAAAGCATTCCGATTTCCCGCCTGAACCACAAAAGTCCCCATGTCGAACCGCAAGCGACGCGCGCCAGTCGCATCCCCGCAGCCCCCCGCCCAGACGTACCAACACGATATCCCCGCACCGACCGACCAGTACATCAATTGGAATGACCCAGCAGTGGCTACCGACATGAATTTCACCGACCCACCACTGTACGACAACTACGGCCCGACCATGGGGGCCGGCCACAATCGCGTCGTGTCGCTGGACGGGTACAATGACGGGACGGAGATGTCTGGCCAATTGGTACGACGAAACACCAACCAACAGCTTGCTCCTGCCCCGCGGCGCGGTCAGTGGGACGGATTCGCGAGCCCTCAGCAGCAGTGGGAAACGGTGGACGACGACGAAGAGCTGGAACAGAAAGCGGCTCTCGCTAAGAAGGATGCACAGGCAAAACGGAAGCAGATTCCGCCATTTGTGCAGAAATTGAGCAGGTGAGTGAGCCACTACTTGTTTTTCCTAGACAACTCATAGTACTCGTCACATTTGGAAGTACCCAGATGTCTTGGATGTGTTTATAGTCGCGGAATGGTTGCTGATTTTTCCACAGTTTCCTTGATAATAACAAGAACGAGAATCTTATCCGATGGTCCGACGACGGGAATAGCTTCATTGTTTTGGACGAGGACGAATTTGCACGCACCCTGATCCCCGAATTGTTCAAACACAACAATTATGCATCTTTTGTTCGGCAGTTGAACATGTACGGCTTCCACAAAAAGGTCGGCTTGTCAGACAACTCTATGAAAGCTAGCGAGACCAAGGCAAAAGCACCCAGCGAGTACTACAACAAATACTTCAAGCGTGGGCGACCAGAGCTACTTTGGCTGATCCAGAAGCCCAAAAACCCTCCGACCGGACCAAAACGCAAACGCGATGAGGAAAACAAGGGCGACAGCGATGAGGATCGCAAGTATATCCAGGATACTGGAGGCGGCGGATATGTTGAAGAAGTGGCGGTCCGAGGAAATGAGCAGATGGCTATGATCCCACGGTCAGAGTACAACAGTCTACGGGTTGAGGTTAGGGAACTTCAGCAGCAGCAGAAACTCATTTCCAACGTCTTGACACAGATCAAGCGCCAGAACGAAGAGTTGTATTCTCGAGCAACATCTTTCCAAGCACTGCACGACCGACACGAGAACTCAATCAACGCCATTCTGACATTTCTAGCAACCTTTTACAACAGGAGCCTGGAGGGTAACGCAAATGGTATGAATCTCGCCGACATGTTCCCTTCTGCACGTCAACAACCCCACGGTAACGTAGTCGACGTGGACGACTATCCTATGCAAGATGCGCACAAAGCCTCGCAGTTGCAGAGAAACAAGAGGCCACTCGCGATCCTGCCCGCTCCCGCTCCTACCCAACAAGAATACCTTGCGCCAACCACGACGGGCCGCGCCACAACCGTAAGCCCCACTACGAGACCATTGGCAAGTCCCATCACGCGGCCGGGAAGCCGGCAACAGGGCTTGAGGCCCTCGGTGCCGCTCAATCGCCAACAGTCTCAATCTGCTTTTCCGGACCAACAAGGAAGAGACAACATTCCGAGGTCACATATCAAGACGGAATCACCGTCCAATGGGGCATCTCTCCCCGGAAACGACGCAATCATGTCAGCGATACAAAACGCAAACGCTAGTGCTGGACAGTCGACCAACCAGACGCCAGACTTTGACTATGCGGCGGCTTTATCAAACTACCAGACCCAAGACGGACATGTGCCCCTCACCCAACAGCAACGAAACGACGTACTATCGCAGATCGTAAACAACACAGCTGCACAAAATACGGATAATGCCCTCACCAACCCCAACCCACCGGAAGTGAGCCGCTTGCTCGACGATCTTGCTCAATATCAAGCGACTCAACAACAACTGGAAATGCTGCAGAAACTGTCGGATCAACAGAATTCCAAGATCCAGAATATACACGATCGAATATTGCCGCTTAGCCCAACGGGCCGAATTGAAGGTATTGGCGAACAGAATTCGTATTTTGATCCCAATGGCCTCGGGGAACCTGGACAATACGACCTAAATATGGACAACTTTGTCCATGACGATGACTTCTTCACTGACAACCCCACCAACGCTGACGGTACACATGCACACGTGAACGGCAACACTGTATTACCTGATTTCAACTTTGATGCCACGGCCCCTCTAGACGAGCCTACCGCGGATACGTTCACATTCCCAGACATCAATGGTGGAGATGACCCTACGCACCTTGGCGTAGGAGTCATGGGAGATGACAGTACAGAGAGTAGCACCAGGGTCGATAGCTTGGGGAGCAGTACGACGACTAGCCCAGCAGCAACAGTCGAGGAAGTAGAAGACGAGACGAGGAAAAGAAGTCCTAAGAGGCGGAAGAAATGAGCAGGTGCATACTTGTCATTTCCTTTTGTCTTGCCTTGATTCTTTTAGTTTGCGCTTCTTTGCCAGAACTGGTAGGCTCCGTCGACACGAAGCTTTTTTTTTTGTTCCTTTGGTACAAGGTGGTTAAAGTCCTGAAATCCAGAGAAAACAATGTGTTTCTTTTGTGTTCTCCAACTTCTTGAGGTTTCTTAGAGGAGACGAGGCATGGTCTTTTTTGTCATAAGAGCAGTCAGATTGGGTGGCAAACGAAAAAAAGAGCCTGGGGAGCACAGTAACCATCACCATTTTAACGACGTTACGAATAAACTCCAGGAGTACAGACGCAAACAGGGATCGGCGCAAGGGCAGGACGGGCGTTTTTGTACGGATGTACTTATTCTTTTTTTTCTCTCTCTATTTTCCTTTACTTCTTCCTTTTTTTTTTCCACCGACCCTTCTTCTAGTTATTCTCCTCTGCATACACACACACGCCCTGAAATCAAGGGTGTCGTCGGGGCTAGGTTGGCCCCCCAAACTGCCGATATGTATGTACATGCATGTATAGTTTAGCAGCAAAGAAAGCAAAGCGGATAGCAGAAACAATATAAACTAGATACCCCACTGATGTATTCTCTTTTGCTTGGCTCGTTTGATATGTGTGTGTGGGTTCTTGGGCTTACGAGATGAAGAGGGAAAAAATTGGTAGTGTGAATAGACGGACATATGTAAATGATGCTGAAATCTTGTTCATTGAGCCAACCAAACATAAAAAACACATGTACAACACCCCATCTTTACACAAACGCCTCTATGTTGTACGCGACACACAAAAAAAACACATATAAAAACAAGTTTCTATCTACGCCATTCATTTTTCATCTCAAACATTGCTCAGATTCGCTTCTCGCTAGCTTAATTTTACATGCGCATACTCTCAGCAATAACCTTGTACTCCTTCCTCTTCTTCTGCATGCCCTTGCCCCCCAACTTAACTTTGAGCACACCAATCCACTTGGCTAAGCCGGGGAAAAGCACTCGCTCGCTCACGTATGCGAGGGCAAAATTGCCGAGGCCCAGAGTAAGGATGAAGACTTTGAAGGGGACGTCCATGTAGGTGAGTTCCATGGCTTGCATGACCCAATTGGCGGGGTCGAACAGCATGTACAGGGTGATGGCGAGGGTGACGAAGATGGTTGTAATAAAGGGGAGGTTGCGGGACATGGGTTCGCGATAGGGTTTGCCTACGCTAAGCACAACGGCTGAGAGAATGTATTGGAAGCAGCTTGTCAGGAAAAGAGCCGTGTTTTGCGAGTTCAACGAGTTGCTGTGGTTCTTGTCGATGACCGGTGGGAGGTACCACTCCTGTTTCTGGACAAAGTGGAAGGCAATGAACTGAGCCAGGATACAGAGTATCATTTGTCCGAGCAGCGGGGTGAGCACCTTGCGGGACACCAGATTTGCAGTTGGGCGTTTGCGGCTGAGGATAGGGTATGCACCTGACCAACCCATGAAAATGGCGATGGGGAGGATGAGCAAGAGGTCGATGAAGAGGAACTGGAAGTCACCAAGATTGCTGGCGCTGGCATACAGAAACGAGACTGAGCAAAACTGTATCGCGCTATACAAGCTCATATACTTGAAGCAGCTGAAGCTTGTTACAAGCGCTGCGCGACCCTCTTTGATGACCTGAGGCACACAGCTAATGTCGAATTGGCGGGATGTAAAAGGAGCGGCAACTGATGCTTCAGCCTCGGAAAGAGAGATGCCCACGTCAGCGGCTTTGAGCGCTCCACAGTCGTTTGCACCATCACCGCAGAAGCCGACGCAGTAGTCAATCGATTGCAATTTCTCAACCAGTTCATGCTTCTCGTCGGGCGACATACGGGCGAAGACTTGACCACAGACGAGCATCTCACGGAGCACGGATTCGGATGCGAAATCGACAATCCAGCGGAAGACATCGCCACTTACTGCCAAGCTGTAGTTGCGCAGGTTGGAAATGTCATACGGAAGGGACACATCGGCCTCAGGTGGCGGTGGAAGAGGCTTGAGCGTGGTATCATCGAGCTTGAAGACCGGATCATCGACACTTTCCCAACAAAGCTTCGACAAGGCGGTGCGTGAGTCGCCTTCTGCAAAGTGCGGGACAAAGCAATGGGCCGTCTTGTTGATCAGGCCACATTCACGAGCAACACTGATGGCAGTAAGAATGTTGTCACCAGTACACATAACCTTGCGAATATTGGCGCGCTCAAGCTCTTCGATGACTGGCGCCGTGCTGTCCTTGAGCTTGTTCTCGAAAATGATGAAACCGACAAAGTCAAGGCCACTTTCGGCCTCTTCTCTCTTCATCTTTTGAGTCTTGAGCCAGTTGAGCTTTGGAATTGTCTTGGTAGCACAAGCGATGACGCGGAAGCCACGGTGCGTGTAAAAAGCGAGAAGCTCTTCATAATCAGTGGGGAAGCTGTCGGCACGGCAGATTTCTTTCATGACTTCAGGTGCGCCCTTGACGTAGACTTGTCCGCTCTTTGATCCAAACTGTCGCACAATAACACTGGCTCTCCGGAGTTGTGAGACAAACTCAAACGATTTGATGACACCAAGCTCCACTTGCTTTCGGTTGGTCTCATCTTCGACGTCGTCGATATCATACTCGCGGCCTGGTGGTGGACGAGCAACGGACGGTGACAGTTTCTGCTCAGGGTCTTCATCGCCCGAGTTACCATTTTGCTCGCCTTCTTCATAGCTCCAGCCAGTGAAGTCAAACATCTTGACGTCCAATGGGTCGCCGACTAGTTCGTTATCAATCTTGCGTAGTGAGTGACAAGTAGCCATAGTGTAGAGGATGGTTTTGTGGGCGTGGTATTCGACAGTTGGGTCACGATCATGCTGCGACGCTGGCAAGATGTCATAGGAGTCTGGGAGAAGCTCGCTGAACCTATTGCGAGGACGCTCAACTACACGGACACCCAGCACATCTAGGCCCTCTTCGGTGAGTGTTCCAGTCTTGTCGAAGCAGACGACGTCAAGCTTGCCACCAACATTGACTCTTTGCGGACTGATACAGAAAATCTGCTTCTGTTTCAACCGCGAAAGTGCAAAGCTCGTGCCAATGGTGAGAGTGGCCGGAAGAGCGGGAGGGACAACAATGGTAATCAAGTCGAGCGCGCGTACAACAATCAAGTGCCATTCAAGGCCGAGATGGACAAAGTTGATAAACGAGGCAACAAAGCCAATCATGGCAATCATAGCCATGACGGAGATGTACCGGAAAGAGTCGCGGTAGAACTTGAAGCCCGAAGGCTTGGGGAAGAGCATTGACCTGACCAACGCGCCCTTGGTGGTGTTGAAGCCAGTTCGGACGACCATGGCCAATGCAGCAGCCTCATCGTCTACATGGTCTTCATGCGGTCTGCGGGCGCGGATGATCTTGGTTCCACTGAACAGCATATGACGGGCAACCTCTGGATGAACGGCGGAAGCGCTAAGATCCAACAGATCCAGTGACTGGTTGGTGACGGGGATTTTAGATACGGGAATAGACTCGCCGGTCAGCATGCTCTCGTTGACAATGCAATCTCCAGACAAGAGTAAACTGTCACATGGGAACTGTGTAAGTGCAGGATCGGTGACTTCGTAAACGTCTCCAGGTACAAGTTCGGCGGAATCAAGGTGCGTCCAGAAGCCACTACGCAACACGCGTACTTCGCACTCGAACTTGGACACTTCGCGCAGACGCCTCATGGAAGCCTTGGTCTCCACCAGTGTCGTGACGATACTAACGGCAGAAATGATGAAGATGGCACAGGCGTAGTAATAGTACTCGTCGAGAGACCAGAGAACCAAACTGGCAATCTGGAAAACATAGAAGGGATGAAAAACCTCATCGACTAAAAGCTGGCCGATGGTCTTCTCGGCGATGTCAATCATGTTTTTGCCAAAGACTAGCTCGCGGTAGTCGCGCTCATCATTGTCGAGACCCTCACGGAGAGCCAAGACATCGGTCCAGCTGGGGTCTTTCCAGGTGTTGGCCAGCACAAATTTGTCCTTGATGGGGTGGTAGACGAAGCGGATGTAGCGGTAGTCCAAGCATCGAAGCTCGCGAATAAGCGGATCGTCGTCTTCGTCCCATTCTCTCGGACGGCCTTTTTCAGGGTCTCCAAACACGGTGGACAGCGAGCGTCCATAGGTTTGGCGACTGATGTTCTGCACCGCAAATTCTCCCCACTGGTTCTCGACGACAATCCAGTCGCACTCTTTCAAGGGCGCACTCTTTCCCACAATAGCTACCCTCCATCGCGGCAACCATCTGAACATGAGCCAGCCAAGACCCAGCGTGGCGGCGCACAGCAGCGCATACAAGGCGTATCCAAAGGGCGACGTTTTAAAGCCAGCAATGACAATGGTCAGATCTTCGGTCATGATGTAGATCTTCTGGTTCGACCTGCGTCCCCTCCAGTCGGCGCCCGAGCCCGCGCTGCTTGTTGACGAGCGCCTTCGTAGTAGGGGCCGCTCCGACGATTTCCTGCTGCCACCACTTGACTTGCGCCGTGAGCCACTCGACTTGCGCCGTGATGGCGAGGGTGAGGGCGAGGACGACGACAAGCCTGCCTCAAGATCCTCCGTTTCTTCGCCATTCTCATCGGCGTAGCCATTGTATACACTTTCGCCATCTTCCAGTATGGCGCTATCCTCGTCATCAGTGCCCTCGCCTGAATCCTGCTCTTCATCATAGAATGCGAAACTCGTCAGACTGGCGCTCGAGTCTGCGCGCGAACGGCGGTGTCGGAATCCAGATACACTCGTAGGGACGCTCTCGCTCATGGGGCCGGAGAAGACCTGGATAGTTTTGGGCGTCAGCTGCTGGCCAGGCTTTTTACTACCGCGAGGCTTGTACGGGGGACGGGGAGGGGCCATGGGCGCGAGTTCGTATACCTCATCTTGGGCCATTTCGACATCTTCCATGAAGCTTGCCCTAGGCCAATTAGTCGCGCGTGGCCTCAAGTTGCCTGCAGCACATACTCGCTGATATGGGAGCCACGGCGGTACATGCCGCTTCTCCTCCTAGACGACCGCCGGTCGGGACTCTCACTGTCTGCCATGATGATTTTGGGCAAGTTTTCTTTTTATTGAACTACCTGGCCATGGCGCGCATGGAGGAGAGTGAGAGGGGAAGAAAGAGACACCAAGTTTTCCAGGTCGCGTCTCGGTTCGGCAGAGTTGGAGGATAATAGTCGGCCGTGCTTTGTTAGCTATGACGAAACACGGTTACTTCCGCTAGTCAGGGCCCAGCCTCCATTTACGGTACTTTCATCCCGACACCACCACAGCAATACTGTTTGAGATGGCCTGCAAAAGGAACAAATATTTGCAAAATGCAAGCCATGGTTATAGTAACACGCATTTCGTATTTGCTTGTATTGCTCATCCTCTGACTATCTGAGATTGGCAGTTGAGCGACGTTATGGGAACAAGCATGTGTTAGCAGTACTCTGATTTGACCAACCAGCAACTGTCTACTGCAAAAACCTATGACCCTCTCTTCGCCCTCACAAACGCCTCTGTATCATCCAACGCGTCTTGAACCGCCTTGATTGTGCCAGGCGGGAACCCGATAAACCCGTGCGGCGCCCCGTGATAGATCTTGACAATACTCTCATTTCCCCACATAGCCCACTTGCTACCCATCATGACACTATCATCTAGCAGCGGATCTTCACTTCCACACGTGAACAGCGCAGGCGGCAATTTCTTTCCTCTCAAGTCAGCCCAAAATGGGCTTATCGACGGGTCGCGACGTTGCTCTTCCGTCGTGTTGGGGAGCAAGGCGTCAATGTACGACTTCATGACATCGTGGTCGATTACCAAATGTGTCTCGTGATGCAAGACGTGTGGTAGAAATGAGGACATGTCGAAGCAGCCAAAATGAAGGAGTAGGCCTTTGAATGCAAACTCTGGCATCGTTTCCAGCAAATGCAAGGCAACAAGGCAGGCAAGATGACCCCCAGCAGACTACATGTATTCGTCAGCTTTCAAGTTTTGGCTTAGTTAGGATGATTTGGAGATATCCATACTTCACCACCTGTGAACATCAACTCTCCGCCAAAGACTGTTGGTCCGTTCTTCACTAGCCACTCAGCGGCGTCATAACAGTCTTCTGCACCTGCAGGCCAGGGGTCCTCCGGTGCAAGCCGGTATCCAATTGACACGACTGTAACGTCAAAATGGTCGGCCATGTACTTGAGATACGGATCTTGGCTTCGCGAAATGGTCAGTTTCTTCTGTTTTTTTTTGTGGCTTAAGAAAACATCGTGAACCTACTAAGCCTCGCTCATCAATACCCATCCACCGCCGTGGATGTGCATGTGAATCCCATTGCTCTTACCGCTGCTTGGCTTGAAGACACGATATGGAATCTCTCTTCCGGCTTCTCGCGAAGGCAGCGCTCCGTTGACACCTTCAGGGAGAACAATCGGTTTTGGCAATGGCGTCTTGCCTTCCCATCTCATCTTTCGGTATTCTGCAGCACCAACCTTTTTTGCATGTAAGCTCCATAGCCAAAAAAGACTTATGAGAAGTGGAAGTGAATATCGATACATACCTCATACCATCTTGGTCCATCTGCCCATATCTTGATCAATCTGTCGTTAAACTCCAGCGTCTGCTTATCGATGGTGCTGCGATCAAACTTGGACGCATCTACCGTCACATCCGATTTCAGCGGCATGATCAAGTTGTATGTAGTATGGCTTTTGGTTGTCTCTTTTCTGTCTTCAACAAACGCGGCCTTGTGTTAAGGAAAAAGAGTAAGATTATTGGAACGAAAAAAGAATGTAAAGGCCACCTAGAAGATGAACATATTATCACTGCCGTAATGGCAATGTGACACCTCCATCCGTGTTCGGTTCCGATAGGCCATGTAGGTGGGGGCGGGGTACGACGTTGAACAGACAGCCACGCTCCCAGCTATCTCTGTCGCTCGCATTAGAGAGAGCCGCTCCGTACCTGCATGCCGGCTTACTGGATTGGACGGAGCCGGAAGATAGCATGACTCTTGACAATTGACAATGCCATGTAACGTCGCATCGCTCACCCAGGCCGGGCACTAGCAAAGGACCGACATGATACGTTTATCTTGTGCAAACAAAAGACCGGGGATAGGGTAGACGAGCAAACTTGTATTCGATAGGATATCCAAGGAAATTAGTAATTACACACTTTCATCGCCCAACTTTGGACTGCATCCTACTCGATGATATCGACGTATGTCCATTGACCTGCCCTCCCTTTGCTCGCGGTTTGGTCTGCCGCTTGTCCGGGACGAACATCGACTTGATGACTGATAAAACAATCGCTGCCGTCCGGAAGGGATACATGGAGATATCCCAGACCAGTTGCAACATGCTACTAATTGACCCAGCTATCCAACTAATTGTCACAGTGATGATGCCTGGGCGGTGGCCAGTTCTGGCTGCGGCGGCAGCAAGCGCGAGCGTATCTTGAAGGCGAGCCTCCAGGTCTTGAAAACGGGCCTCAATCTGAAGGGTTTGCGCCATATGGCGCTTCTCATATCGCCTGACGGCGCGATTGAGCGCATCGAGTTGCAGTTGAGTAGTCTGGCGGATTTCGGTGCTGAGTTTCTCTACGTCTACCTGGTTAGTATTCTTGTTGGAGGAGGAGGACGCGCCGTCGAGACGGCTTTCAAGCTCGGCTATACGCTGCGAAAGTTGTTGCGCATCGGCGGGTCGAACATGACCCCTCGGCGCATCTCGCACAATGCGCTGGAGGTGCAATATGCGCTCAGTACGCATCTTGATTAGACGATTGACTGGCGGGATCTCTGCGATCAGTAGGAAGATGCTCAGGTTGGCGTCGGAGACTATGCCTTCGGCGCGCATCAACTGCCCTCGCACGGTATGCATAAGGAGCGCCCCGAGAAGCGGACCCAGGAAACATCCAACAAATGCCAGTAGCTCTGATCGCTTCAGAGCCTCGCGAGCCTCCTGCTGTGCTGGCAATGTCACTGAAGGCGCAGGGCTCATGTCGCCCTGCTCCTGGCTTGCTGCGTCGCCAACACCCTCGGCTATGCTATGTACGTCGTTTTCGTTTACTTCATGGATGGTGTCGTCGTACGTGTCGTCGTCGGCTTCATCGCTGATATATCGTCTCTGCTGGGCATCACGGTAACAGTCCCTGCGCCCTGTCAGTGAGGCTCGCTCTGTCCACGCTCTCCGCCCGCAATGGCTGGCTGCAGCTTACCATGGCACCTTGACACTCAAGTGCAGGAACCAGCCCGCCAGCACCAATATCAGCACATCCGTCGCAATCACGGCGCCGTTCTCCACCGTCAGGCCTATAATGGCAGGCACAACCGCAGCCACGACGGGCAGCGCAATCCACCGCGAAGGCTCATCCGAGGCAGCATCTTGCTTGTCCATATCATACTTGACACCCGCCCTTAGTAGGTTGTCTGTCGAGGACCAGAGCGAGGGTCGCGTGTCCGAGAGGTCTGACACAAGAGAACTGCGGCGGCGAGAGAGTGCGGTGGGTGGCGTCGACGGCTGTGCACTCTCGCCAAAGGTCGCAGCGCGGTTCAGCATTCTCTGGCGTAGCTGAGGAGGAATGGCATGGCTCTCGGATGAGGGCGCGCCATCCATTGCGAGGGCGTGGCAGGCGAGAGCTGGCTACCAGGCAAATGCCGTGTATCTATGTACGTATGTAGTATGTATGTACAACGTCACCGTCAAGACGCTCGGGATGATGGCGGGAAAAAGCCGCCACTGCTCAGATACGTGTATCGATGTGGTCCTGCTAATGGGCACAGGCGCTGGCAATGCATAGCTGAAGCCGTGGGCGAGTCTCCCATGCGCCAGGCGGTCGTGTGCCGTAGGTAGTGGAAGACGCCTCGGGTCTCCCAGGTGGTTTACGTCATCCGATACTTGGTACCCGCCGGTGCGAGCAGTCGCAATCATGTATTGGATACATACAACCATACACATGTATCGATGTAGCTAGAGCGAGCATTGCTGTCGAGCCTCTTTACTTCTGCCATTTTGCTTTCCGCGGGCAGTTGACATGCCAATGGTCCGGCCGTCTTCTCAACGTCAGAATGGTCAGATGATTGCGCGTCTCCCCGTCCCATCTGCCATCGGCAACCATGCACCATCGGGTTCGCAATCCTGGTCACATTGCAGTCGGACCGCCTGAGCACAACGCGCTACACAGGAAGAAGCAACACTGTGAGCTGTACTTGGTGGGAAACAGCCACGCAAAGCCACAAGCACCATTGACTCAATCGAGCAGCTCGTCGTTGCTTCTGCTGTCTGGTCCCACCCTCCTGAGACACTCTCCTAACCACCATCTTCCTCAGGACACCGGCCTCCAGATTCTGACAAAACAGGAAGCTGCATGCACTACTTATAACTAACTACATGAGTAAGGATACATGTTTACCCCCTGGAGTTGGTAACCCTGCTCGACGTGACAAGACCCCTCACTTTGGATAAATGCCGTCTGTACACCCTGATCTGCACTGAGCCACAGAAGCGAACTCAGCACATAAAGTGCTCATGAAATGCTCTGTCACTGCCTCAGTCATAATCACAAACATGTCTCGCCTCCCATCTGCTGGATTTCTATTCAGAATGAACCGTCTTTGTCACTTTTCCTATTCAGACCCAAAAACGGACTGGTGAAAGTCTCACCTCAATCACCACCGACTCCGCGACCACAACCAGGCATCACATACACCAATTCCCCCCGTGTCGGTGCGACGGAACAGTCTGTTTGAACAAGTCTCCAAACGACTCGATG
The DNA here is from genome assembly GCA_026262445.1 of Bipolaris bicolor. Classification (NCBI taxonomy): domain Eukaryota; kingdom Fungi; phylum Ascomycota; class Dothideomycetes; order Pleosporales; family Pleosporaceae; genus Bipolaris; species Bipolaris bicolor. The sequence continues at coordinate 1,703,063 of JAODYD010000002.1, forward strand.
AGTGGCTCTGCCAAGATGGCCGTGGAGCGAAACGACCGACTTTCACCACTCAAGTGATCGTAAGTCATCCAACAGCACCTATTGACCATTATTGAAGATTGAGACATCAACTCAGTCTATTGAGTTTTCTACCGCGCTCACCTACAGTATGAGCTCACGAAAGCTGCGAGGCCCGAGACGAACCTCTTGCCAAAATCTACGTTACCCATATACTTTCCTCAATCTCCACTTTCCCATAAATCACTCGACACATCCTAACAGATTTCTTGTGTCGCAGTATCGCCCATACTGGCCCATTCTTCAAGACCGACAACCTAAGCGATGTCGTCTGGGGCGGTAGATGTCCTCGACAGTGGCACAGCCTACCCCAAAGGGTACTCGATGGATGCTCCCATCTACACCCAAGCAATTCTTTTCCCAGCCTTCGCTTTCCCAGCATGGATACTCTGCGTTCCAGCAGTGGTCTGGCACTTCCGGCAAGCCAATATTGCCGCTGGTTCAAACGTACTATGGATCATCCTTCACAACTTTTTCAACTCCATCAACGCTCTCATATGGCCGCGCGACAATCTGCTAGAGTGGTGGGATGGCAATGTGTGGTGCGATATCCATGTGCGGATCCAGGTTGCGAGCTACGTAGGCGTTGCAGCATCTGCAGCAATGATCACACGCAAGCTGGCTAAGGTCATGGACACTCGCAACATTACCGTCTCAAGCAGTCGCAACAGCAGGATCAGAGAGAAGATTTGGGAATTAATATGGTGCTGGGGAGCCCCAATAGTCCTGGCCGTTGTTTACTACGTTGTTCAACCGGCTCGCTACACCATCTATGGCATCGTGGGCTGTCAATCTACCTATGATAATTCATGGCCAAGCCTCGTCCTGAGTATCATGTGGTTTCCAATCGCCATGGCCTTTGCCACGTTTTGGTCGAGTGAGTCTTTTCCCCTGGACGACAACCATATGTTGAACAGATCGCCGCTAATATACCCGAACAGTCTTACTTGTATATCGACTCTATCGCTACCGAAAAGAGTTCCACAGCCTGGTCGTAGCTCAGAACACCACAACCTCTCGTTTTGTCCGACTATTCATTCTCAGCATGACAATCAGCCTGGTTTATCTCACCTATTCCATCTACATCACTGTCGAAGCTTCTTTTGTCCTGACTGAATCGTACTCCTGGTCCTACGTTCATGACCCAGTCAGATTCAATACCATCATTCATGTACCAGTGCAAGGCAAGGTCTCCTACGACAAATGGATTCAGGTGATTACTGGATACATTGTCTTTCTGCTCTTCGGCACTGGCGTTGATGCATACAACTTTTACAGAAAGGTCATGGTCAGCATGGGCCTAGGCAAAGTATGGCCGAGTCTGCACGAGCCGAGACGGAATCGGCAGCGAACGCCCTCGAGCTTTATAGTTGCCAAATCCTGGACCAGCAGTGTATCGAGCAAGGCAAAAGGTTTGCTTTTGTCATCCAAATCTGATTCCACGGCCTCGGTTGGCACTGCGTACGCCGACTTTCCTCGCAGCAATTCTGTCGCCCTAGACTCCATCCCGGCTGTGAGTAACGGCGACGCCGAAACCGCACTGATTACGGGAAACCAAAGTCAGGCTGGAAAATCTACCACGCTAACACGGCCGCCCTCCTTCAAGCGATGGTTTGCTCGTTCCAATCTTGGTGGCTCTGTGCTACCAATATTCAACTACCGCAACATCACTGAAGTTGCAATCAACGACACAAGCAAATTGCCAGCCCCGATCACGTCGCCCGGTGTGCACGCACACGTTTGGGCTGGCGAGGACGCTCCCATCGGGCGGGCTAGCGATGGCGAAGGTGTTTTTGTCTCACGCGAAGTGTATCAACATCGACATGATTTGCACGACAAAGAGAGTGACTCAAAGTCAACTTACCTCTGGTTCAAGGGCAAGGTTTGATTATCCCGTCCTCTGCACACTTTGTAGCAGAGGCTTAGCTATCATGTTCACGAGCGCTGTGCGCATAAAGCGTGGGTGGTCCTTTTCAGCATTCATTCACTTCTCTCAGATGCATACTTTGGCAAAGGAAAATTTCCTTGTAACTATACTATTTTTTTTCCATAAATTACATTAATGACACCAATATTGAAGCTACATTTGTACCTGCTCAATGTTCACGTCCACAATGACGAAAAGATGCTCAAGGATGCATATGCGCGCCCATGAGCTGCGCAATCTTCAAAATGCACAAGGGACGTACGCATACGACCTTTGGCCTTCTGGCAGTCTCTCGTCTTGACCGAGTCTTTCACAAATGTTCGTTATTTCTCGGTTAACACCAAGCTCACACGAAGCATTTAATTACATCATAACACCTCAGCTGAGCTCAGTCCTCGGCATGCCATTCCACATCACGCGACATCACGCACACAGACAGCAAGCGAGGGGCAATTGTCGTGAAGCATTTTTGATTCCGTTATCGCATGTTCACATGGTGACAGGCCAGTCAAAGGCAAGCATCCACAGCGGGACGCGAACCGGTGTTAGAGAGACCGTCGTAATCTCATGTTCAAGTAAACTCCCAGAGAACCTCAACGTGCCACATGGGCAATTGACCAGCGTCCCATAACATTCCTCAATCCGGCACAATCGTTTCCTCCCGAGAAAAATCATTGATAGCTCGCGTGTGGCATCCGACCGTATGACGTAACGGGGGGTCGGAATGCGCGTTGCAGCAAGATGGCGCAAACTAGGCGGAAGGCTGTGCGCAGAAAACAAGTCGTTCATCCGTCATTTTGGATCAGAGTTGAGGCGATGGGTTGCTGAGATCGAGGGGCGAGTAGTTTATTTGCTGCAAAGCTGGTTAATTCCATGCATAAAGCCATGGCGGCATTGGCGTCACTTACGAACGAGCCCTCGTCTTTCTTCTCTTGCGCTTGAGACGTCGAACGCGCTTCTTCCTCCATTTGGCTCTCATCTTGTCGGCGGGCTGTGGAGTGAGGTCAGCGGCTGCAATTGATAGATGGCGGATTGATTGAAGGGCAGAGACGCTCGCAAAGCGAGAGCGACGCTGGGCTGTGCATTGCAGAGGGCAAGATAGCCCGCGGAAAGTTACTTACATTGCTGTCTAGATGAGTGTCGTGAGTGTAGAACAAAGGTTCAAGGTTGACTGAACGAAATACCTAGGTGGGAGCGGGGCTCGCTTAGCCAAAGCGGTTTAGCGGCCCGACCTTGAGCAGGTGCCAAGTTCACACGCGTCGCGTCACTTTTTCTTCTTGGGAGCCTCGCACAGACATTCATGGACATGCGGCATTAGTATCGATGCAGCAGTGATAACGATTACACCATGGCACGCCAAGTGGTAGGATGGCTGCAGGTTGTTGTGGCTGGTGATGACGCTCGCGGTGCGCTGCAGCTCATTCTCCATTGAGCCATGGCCAGCATACTAACCAACATAGGAACCCAACGCAGTGCTATCGAGGTTTGCGGCAACGAGCACTTCTACCTTGGGAGAGACACCGAGCTCTGGTGAGATGAAAGCGCTAGCCACCTTGGCCGCGGCGTGGCATGACCTGACCTCATTCACAGTCGCTATACGTGGTGCGACGATCTCACTGTTTCTCGGCTGCATCTGCGCATCCACTGCATTCTTTATGAACAAGACCCGATCTCTAACATCGCACCCTTTGTATATGCGACTGACCTATCAGCCAATGGCACCTACCTGAAGAAGCGTGATTCCAGATCCATTGCATGGCAGGATGATGAGCTTCTCATGGGCCGCAATAACACCTTCCTTCTGGGTCATGGGGACGAGCTCAATGTCTCCGATATTATCACACTGATCTACTTGTCGAAAAGTCCCGTGCAATCTGTTGACATGACATCTACCCAGGAATTGGAAATCCAGGCGTTCAGCTCGCGATATCTCGTCACTACTCGCATGCTGGGTGAAGGCGGATATGGCAAGGTACTCGTGGGCGTAGTTCGAGAAACCCAGAAACAACTCGCGTGCAAAGTTGTTCGACTAGATAAACTTCCTGTGAACACGGTGAGTTCGCCAATAGCCGGTCGAGACCAGGATGCGCTTCAGCCAAGGGACCGATGTCATCGAGAGTTCAACATTCTCAAAGATCTTAGTCATCCTAACATTATCGCCCTCGAAAAAGTGTTTTGCAGCCATGAAAACATCTACATATTTCAGGAGCTCATAACCGGCGGTGACTTGTTTTCTTTTCTTGAATCCAAAGGCGGTCGTCTCGATAGCACACAAGCGTCAGCTATCGTTTTCCAAATCCTAAAGGGGATTGAGTATCTACACAAACTAGGCATTGTACATCGAGACCTCAAACCTGACAATATCCTGATGTCGTCACTAGAAGACACAGCCCGCGTCGTCATTACCGATTTTGGCAATGCGCGATTTCTTCCCTGTGAGAGCAACCAAGCCACTAAATACCAACGAATGTTTTCGCATGTCGGCACTTTGGAATATGCAGCGCCGGAAATTCACCGCGCTAACCCAGCCATTCCGGCGGGAAATGGGTACTCGAAGAGTGTAGATATGTGGTCTGTCGGCTCGCTCACAGCTACTATCCTCTTAGGTGATCACCTGTTTACCGATCGTAATCATCCTGACTATCATAAGAATCCACAAGGTGTCATTGTGGGGCTCGCAGCCACCTGCGACTTGAGCGCTCTTGACGATGAACATCATCCATCATGGAGGCTGATCGGTCCTCACCCAAAGGATTTCATTAGAAAGCTGCTGGTACTGAATGAAGAAAGCAGGATGACGGCTACTGAGTCTCTGAAGCATTCTTGGTTTACATCTCAATCCGAGAGCCTTGAAAAGCAGTATGCCTGCTTAATTGCGAACTGGAAACCTCAACAAAAAGACCTTCGGCTTGTCGAACACATAAACAGGCTCTCGCCTGACTCTGTGATCAACGATGTTCCCGGTGGATTCTCGTGCCAAGTCATTAGATCTGAAAGCGATACCCCACCCCCAATATGATACAACTGCTCACCTAACTTCAAAGGATCCAGTTGTTCGGCCGCCTTGTCCAAATCAAATATTGAGCTCGCCAATAGTTCGAAATGAGACCCCAGATATGGATACCCATGCGCGCCTGAGATGTAATAAGAAGTGTTGTTCAAAACACCAAGAGCACATACATGCACCCAACAACGATGTGCAGTCTCACCAAAATTCAATCCTTCTAGCTATAGAGAGGAAGGATGGATCTCACCGGCACAAAGAGCACGTTTGCAAGCGTGGAACGCCATCCAAGAAACGTAGCAAGTTCATTGGTAGCCCTGTCCTTCATCGCTCGTTTTGTGGAGCTGTGCCCGATATGTATGACAGTAGTACAAACGGCAGTGGGAATCTTATCGATTTGGTTCATGTCAAAAACACACCCATTGAAGAACAGGCGCGCCACGGAGAGAAGGTCGAACGAAAATGCGAAAGAAACACGAAGTTGTACCTAGACCAGTGTACGGATCAGGCTCTACTGCAGCTGGCGGAGCAGACACATGATTCAATTCTAGTACCCGAAACACCCCCAGAATTGCTCTTCATGGACCCGCGCCTGTAAGGATCAGTGCGAAACTTGCATCAACGGTCCAAAGATATGTGATTCGAGGCTGGCGATGCCACGCAAACTTCTGCTTGTAAGGACGACCGAGACACTCGTATCGCGGACGTTAATTTATGTTTCTCGATCTTCAGATGACGTGTAGAAAGATGTAAGCAATCTAAGAAGCGTCTCCATGCAAGCCGAAATGAAGATCCATTATCGCATCCTATTGCCGGGACTATGCCACCATAAGAACCTAGCATTTATCTTTCCAAGATGATCTCCGAAACCAGGCGAGGCTTTCTTTCATCAATCAATCATCACGTATAACACCATATATCTTGAGATTTCTATGCTACACCCACTAGACAGCTAGTGGACGCGTCATGGCGAGTGAAGCTTCAGCTCTCCTTCTCCTCAATTTAGCCTTGGTCGATATAGATGACAACAACGGCTGAGCCATATGATGCTACTGATATAACCGCCAAACCCTCTAAAGTGACTTGGATTTCCCCGCAACAATGCTGTTCTACATTCAAATCACAATATACATCAATATTCTTGAGTAATGCGAATTTTTCAGTTATGGTGTGACTGATGAGAAAGAAAGCAAGGGATCAAGAAAGGAGAAGGCCAATCTCAGTATGTAGGTGAGGCTTGTCACGACATTCTCAATTTCTCTCAGAGGAGGTATCTTGGATCAATGCTGTTGCGCAGTGGACAATAAAAACAGCTTCCTACACGGGCCACCACCCAGCCACAATCAATAGTAACACGCTAGGAAGTTAGTGAATTTAGATCGTCGTGATGCCACTACGACGATACACTTATTTCCATTTTTTAGGCGTGCCATCATTTCTATGTACTAAAGTGATGCATAATAGCCAAAAAAAAACAACTAGAGTGGCACGAGTGAACAGTGTTGCTAACCATGTAAAGTATGTGCAACCTATTTTGAAATATCGCTTTGTTGGACCAATAGGCGGCTGTTAATCTCCGTTATCGTTACGGCCGCAACATCCATGAGACCGATTGGCTGGAGTCCGCATCCGCGAAATACTACAGCACTCTCCAATCCGATTGGACTACCAATTGGACATGATACAATATCCAAAGCTGAGGTGAGTACATTATCTGAGCCTATAATGATTACAAGTATTTGCCATAAGCTGCATATCTATTCGTCTACTTGATGCTCCGAGATGTTGTTCAAACTTGAAAATGTAGTGTGCCCCTGACATCTTCACACATGGTTCATGTGTGCTTGGATAGCGAGTGACATGCTAACTACTACTAGATGCTTTTGCGATATTTTACCAACAGAAAGGCATTTAGAGTTTCACTAACATGCCGGGGAACCTTCCTAATGATTATAGCGCACAAATCTTCTCCATGGCCATTCCCATAGCAATGGATGCGACGTGGAAGGCATGTGATTAGGAGCTTGCGTATTGTGATAGGGGTTTCGCTCCAAGAGGAGAAACAGTACTTGTCTTGGTTGCCCTTGCTGCGCATTAGCTGCATTGGCACTTTTATTTCGTTGAATACAAAGCATGAGACGGAAAACTGAAGATACCAAGGACCTGATTCGTGCAAAGCGCACCAACACATGTTGGGAAAATGATGGTTTCAAGAACTTTCTCAATATCTGAATGGAACTATCACCTGACATGAATGGTTTGTTGATATCAACGTGCGATGATTATCGCAGAGCTGTATTTTAAACTCGCCATTTGTTCTCGAAAGAAGAAGAATGACGGAAAAGATGGACTGCGCCAGGACCTAATCAAAATCGCACGATAGGCAGAGAACAGCTACAAAAGGGTCGATGCAGTACAGTTTGAAGGCATCACGGATCATAGCGTGGCACCTCCGTGGATCAGTTTGCCAATCAACATCATCACTTGCAACTCCACCCTTGTTTGGAGAATCAGTTCTTGAGAGCTGGATTTTATTGAGAATACTGACCACACCGCACTATATGCGCATTATGAGGCTAGCAAACTCGTAGAGAATATACTTCTGTGCAGCAGGAATTGTAGAACACGAAATTATGGAGTAGATTTAATCTATTCAGTTACCACAAGCCTTGTTGGATGTTTTATCATCGTAAGGAATACGAGTTACCTTGGGTACAAAACAGAAAAATACTTTTATAAAAGCAGAATATTCTTCGTTTCAATTGATATCTATCTACTGTGATCACGTCTACAACTTTGTATATACTTCAACTTCGCTACTTCCACCTGTTTAACGAAAAACGCCCAAGATGCAGATCAAAGCACTCCTAATTACCCTTTTCTCAAGCCTCGCTCTTGCAAACCGCCTTGGAACAGTTCAAAAACGTAAGGTTTAGGAATACAAGAATTAAGTCGTTTACTAATAGCATTAAGAAATGTAGGCGCCTGCAGTTCGATCACGACATATGTCGTTAGACCAGGAGACACGTTGATAAGTATTGCGAACCAGTTCGACACCGGTGTTTGCGACATAGCAAAGGCGAACAATCTGCCCAATATCACTTCGCTTACTCTGGGTCAAACACTGAGAGTGCCCCCTAAATGCAACCCTAAAGACGACACCTCCTGCGCGTAAACATCGCTCCTGCAGTAAGTACATCATTCGGTTCTTATTAAACATAGTACATCTGTTGTCTTTCGCTTGGAAATAAATGTATACCACTTCATAGCACTGACACGTAACTTCTTGACAAAGCATGGCACCTTGACGGATATATTTTACTATACCAGATCATCATTGCCACCCTACTGTTTCGTCTACCTAGCCTTTCTGCTGTCTTGGTTTTGGTGTTGAATTACAGCATGCTACAAAGATTGTTTGAGCGAACACCAATCTAGAAGATATTAGTGTAGTACTTTTCACGGGATCTTGGAGGATATTGTGCGAGATTTCGAATACGATGGTACCCGATACGCACTTCAAGACTATTCCCATCAATGAGGAGATATTCTAGAATTTAAGACACAGTATAGGGAATAAAATGCCATTCGCTATCCGGATTTATATGCGGAATGTTGTGCAAAATATTCTCCTCTGTGAAGCATATTGTTGATACTTTCGAGATGCATATAAAGGACCACTCATATACATACTCTGCTAACACTTTGTGCGCTGGCGCAATACGTGTAAGCTATATTGAACCAGCTTCAACAAAGACTACTGGTCTAATGAAAATCTTACCTTGCAGTTAAGCACAACAGTTTGGGGCTGGAGGGATCTTCTGGTGGGAATGCAGTTTCTTGGCTGGACGGACAAGAGTAATGGCCACTACAGCGTTGTTGAAAACGAGCATGGGAGTCACAGTCTTGAGTAACAAAGCCATTACGCTGGTTATCGCTTTGATAGATGATCTAGGCTCCATGTTGTTATCTGCCTCGGTGCATTAGCATATCAGCCGACAAGCCAACCTAGCAGCTATACGGGCTAATGACTAAAGGCTCGCTGATCACGACTAGTTATTATAGGATATCGCATGTTGAGAGGTCCTGCGATGTTTCTTTGTCCATAAATACGTGAAGGGAAGAAAAGGTGATGGCTATATCAGTATTGCATTGATACCGTAGTATTCTTGTAGTTAATCTTTGGAACCAATCGCAATGAGAACTGGGTCATACGGATGGCACTGTTGCCCAACGAGTAGTGGGACTACATGAGCACGTGTAGGTGTGAACTGCTCGCAGCCGTACTGTGCCTTTAATATTACGGAGTTGCAATAGCTTCTTGATCATTGCTTTGTCAGCAATCTATTAGCAGTTGGGAGAAGGCAAATCATCGCCTAGAACAGACTGCTTTACCGATAACAGGCATGGGCAGTCACTTCTAGAATATGATTTAGCGCATAAGAACGCGATTGAAATGCACAGTGGTTGAATGAGCTCTGGTTCAGTTGGGTCTCTCTTCAAGGCTTGGAGGGACGCCTGTTAAGAGCAATGCGACAATAATTCTTCTATAAATGTACTAATTGCTTTACTGACTTAGATTCTTGTACGATTATATATACGCGCAATCGACAAGATTATGACAAGACACATAGTGCCTCTAGCTTAAGGATATGCAGCAGGGTTTAACAAATGATAAGGGTTAATAGCGGGTACTAGTATCACACATATGATGGAGTTCGAAATGCAACACCCTGAGTTATCGTGCGATGCGGCTGATTCGGGGTAGGGGAAATTTCGCACGGTCCCTAGAGCTGAAGAAAAGGTAAGGGTTGCTTCTGTAGGTATGAATATGTATGCTGGGCAGGTCCTAGCAAGGCGAAGCGATTACGAAGAGGAAGCGAACGCGACTGTGATGGCGCAGGAAAATGGGGACCGGGGATGGCGGACCCGGGGGGCGGACCACGAGGGCGGACCACCAAGGCGGACCAGACGAGCGATGGATTGCGCTATCTCTACCACTGACTCGGAACGCCACACTTTGTAAGGCAACCAAGTCCTTTCATGCATTCTACGGTGTCATGACCCCGTTCGGGACGTAATTCCGAGCCGCACCCAGTGCTCGCGCTCCAATTGAGTGAAGAGGGTGTGGCTCGTGCTCATGTTGCGTACTGACGGCACAACAAACAGCGTAACATGTGGTTGTGGTATCGCCGTACATGACAGAAAATGATAAAAAGAAAAGTAAATACATGTCTCTCTGCCCCCAAAAGCCCGATATGTAGACTATAATAACAGTATCATACCCTACAGTGCGGGGAGGTTTGCGCGGGTGCACAGATCGGAATACCCCGTATTACTAGATACCCCGTATTCTCGGTAGTCTAGTTTTAGTGACACCCCTCGTCTTGCGATAGTTCCGTTGACATACCACTAAAACCGTGCTTGGATGACGGCTAGTGAGCCGGAGTCTTCTCATTGGAACACGACCGGCCTGATGGCAGAACGGCGTAGATTAGACCGAACTATGTTACGCGCGGTTCTCCTTTACGAGGAAACTACCTGGTCCCAAATAGTCCTACATTTACCCATCGCTTTGCCATCTATCCTCTTCAAGATCGCACTTCAAGACCGGGGTTATATCATCCTCAAAAAAAAAAAGATTGATTACACTACATGCAAGCTCAGCTTTGAATCAAGTATCATGGCTAGTGACCAGGGCCTGGCCGATGAGACCCGAGTACGCAAAAACCGCCAGCAATACAATGACACAACTCACTAATGCTATCTAGGTTCCTGCCGCCCTGGCCATCGTTACGATTTTCACGGTACTCTCATGCGCCTGCGTTGCCCTCCGGCTTTACACTAGGTACATATACCCTTGAAGGAAAACCAGCAATCGCGGGGCTGATCAGAGTTTGCATTCGCATAGGAGAATGATATTGCGAAATGTTGGGGCGGACGACTATGTCATTGTCGTGGCCCAAGTGCTCAACTTCGCTGTATCAGCTGGAAATTACGCAATCCTTACCGTTGGAGGCGCAGGGCGACACGTCCAATTTGTTCAGGACAAACTGACGGTTTTCTCCAAGGTAAAGAGCCGAATGAGAAAATTCAAGGTGTAAGGAAGCTCACTTTATCAAGATACTCCTAGCCGCTATAGCACTCTACAACGCGACACAGATTGCAATCAAGATATCGCTCCTTCTCCAATACGGAAAGATTTTTCCTGGTCGAAATATGCGACTTATCTGCAACTGGGGCACCGGGTTTCTTCTAATGTGGGGGGCTGCACAACAGTAAGCTCTCCTGTATCTTCTCAAAGGTAGTTTCTAACAGATATATTCTTTAAAGGGTCTTTACTCCATTTATCTGTACATTCAAAGATATCACACATATTCCGGAAGGAGTTTGCGTCGGCAATAACACGTGAGTATACAGGACACGTGAATGAGTGCCTAGGCTATTACTAACAGCAGCTAGGCTTGCTGCACTCAATGCTGTCATGAATGTAGTTACCGATTTCCTGATTCTTATCATTCCCTTTAAGCCTGTACTTCAACTGCAAATCAATATGTTGCGTAAGGTATACCTGTTGGCTATCTTGTGCATGGGCTTAGCGTAAGTAGTACTTGCTCTTTTTACAGATAACTATACTAACATGCAGTAGTGTATGCATCATCTCCGCAATCCGACTTAATATGCTTATCGGGCCCCACTATGACTGGAATGATATCACATGGCAAATCGGGACTGTTGCTTCTCTTTCTACCCTTGAAACCAGCCTCGGTATCATGTGTGCCTGCATTCCCACACTCCGACCACTATTAAAGAGATTTTCACCGAAGATGGCGGGATCAAGTGGTAAAGATCAATCGACTACTGGCAATCAATTTGCCACTAAGAGAGAGACGAGGTTCACGAGTAATGGTCCTCTCAAGTCAAAGACTACCCACGACAATGCCATCTACATCCAAAAAGATGTCCATTTTCAAAGCACGACGGAACTTAGGGATGTGTCACCAAAAGAACCATATCAAGTTTCTCAACGATCTTCCGATGATATAAGTCTGTAAGGAGAATAGACGGCAACGAATAGTTAGAATTCAATTTTCCATTACTTAGAAGGAGGCTGCTTGAATTGAAAAAGCTAATTCTGCACTTATGGATGAGTTCTCGTTTGCTTTGTATACTAGATCAATAGATATAATCAGAGTGAAATCACTAGAGTCATGAGAACTTCAACATGTCTCTACAGCTTAACAACTTCTACTACTAGCATAAATTGCCGTTGTTCCGCGGAATGTAACTAAGAATGCGGAGGAGCCTCGTGGTTCGCCAGGGATCAGGCCAGTTGACCCCTGCAGCCATAAAATACCCATGCACAGTTCTCACAGATTGACGATCATCCTATTAATAGTTACGTGCCTTCTACCCAGTCGTATATGGCCACGTCGAGAGATGAATGTTATATGCTTCATATTAAAAACCCATCGTGCTACTTTTACACCACTACCTGGTTGCTTCATGCTGGTAATTGCGCAATGGTAACCTTTGGCGGATGGCATCTCTAAGATTTGTTAGATATATACAGTATGTGTTGCAGCTGTTGCGTACTTACTGACTGCGTATTGACAGCCTCAAAGATCGAGGTTGATGTCATTTTCTTCTAGGACAGCTGACTGATTTGGGAATGATCTATTCGGTTGAGCGTGAATGAGCCTTGGAAAAAACTATCGCTGCAATGTTATGCACTACATTCGAATCCACCCCATGCAAACTGAAGTATTTGCTCGCCATCCTACCATCAAATAATGAGCCGGCACATGTTTAGGTTTTATCAACCTCCAGCTGCCAAGATAGCGGCTTTGTGGCAAGTTTCACAGGACCGACATCCCCGTTAGGTTGCCCTTCTTGCTTGCCATTCCTCAATATCTCGTTGATCCACAAAGTTCCCATGAAGACCAAGACGAAGTTTCATTGGAAGACGGATGGTGGCTACGGGACCTTTTGCGAGGTTAAGGGCATCAAAGATGACGACATCGTTGCGCAAGACATCCAGATGATTTAACAAAGCAACTATCCAGCCCTCTCCTTCTGCACCGTCGCTCTTCGGTATAAATGGTGGCTCTTGAAACGCCGCACATGAGCCGGCCCAGTAAATATCCTCTTTTCTCTCATCCCATGTGTAGTGAGCCAGACAGTTAAACAGTCCCCCTGCAGGCGAACCACATTTCGCAAAATCATACTCCCTTGCGCTATCGATCTTTGCTTGCCAGAAATGATTGTACTTCTTGGTGACATAACGGTCATCTATGCGGGAGGATTCGCTGCTGGTATCCCAGACCTCGCTTGGCTCTACCCATGACCCTGAAGGACTCTTTAGGTTGAATGTCCAGCGTTTGATTGGGCTGTGTAGGCGGTTTCGCTTTGTAACGCTTCCGGTCGGCTCATCGTCGGGCGGGAAGAAGAAGAATGCGTTACCGTCCGCGACCGTAAGGTCGAACACGATATTCCCCTGATCATTTTCATAGCAACCAGCAACATGGCCATGAAATGCTATCGACTTTATTACCAAGTATTCAATATCGAAGAAGAGTAACTAACCGTTTTCAGAACGTAGCCACACGATGTCTTCGGGCTTTCCCATCCTCCGTGGAACAATACCGTACCACTGATCTTCCTTCGGGTCCCATGCTCAATGATTGCCTCCCTTTCGAAGTCGATCTGGGGAGCATTTGAGGGGCGTCATTGGCAGAACAACATAGTTTTTCGTGACACCGCAGTCATGAATCATGCCACAGAATGGAGCATCATACCAAGCCTCGTGTGTTTTGACGCCATTTGCATCGATGGTCCACACTGCGATGCGGCGCGAACCATCATTTCCATCTCCACCAGCCTCATATGCAAAGCATACCATTTCTCCCGTATCAGGGTCGAATTTAGGATGCGCAGTCATTGTCGGCGCTGTAATCTGACCCTCGAAGTCGTACCGCCCAATCGTTTCCAAAGACACGGGATCCATGGCGTACGGCGGACCGTCTTCCTTGGAGGCAAGAAGCATTCCTCTCCAGAACGTAATGTTGGTGTTTGCAGCGGTTCGAATTGCAGATTCCACTAGTTCAGAATCTGTATAGGGATTACGATATCTTCCAAATAGACTTCTTCCAGCAGACGTCTCTGCCAGAAACCTATCCGTTCTAACACAATGTTGCTTGTAGTCTGCATGACCGTTTCTGATGCGGATAGCGGTGATATTACCGTCACCGTTGAAATGAATGTCGTCTTCAAAAACTGGTGGAAATCGATGATCTGGTTGCACCCGATAAAAAGTACCATTGATCTCTGGGGGGATTTTCCCCTCCACCTCAAGGTCAAAGATGTCCCCTTCTAACCGGAATGGTTTGTTAAACCCACTAAAGGTACCAGTATTGGGAAATTTAACTTGGTCGTCAGCCTTCTTTCCATCTGCATAGCCGGTATCAAGGGCAGCAGAAAGTTCAAAAATATGGGCCATTGCGATGTTCGTAGCCAAATGAGAGATGATCCAGCGCACAACAAAGCAGTATGACTATGAGGTTCACTTTCAAAGCACAACGTGACACGTGATCTTACATAACAGGTTTTTGTTTGCTAAATTTATGTTGGAAATACGACTACGTGCCTGCTAAACAGCTTCCGGTGTTCTAACTATTGACGCTTGCGAAGCTCGGGAGTTCCAAGCACTTCGGGACTAGAAGAGAATAGTAGCGGGGTGGGAACTATACCGCCGATGGTCCCCTCATAACGAACTACCCGTGCCCATTCTCGGCAGATCTTTTACTGTGAGCATAGATCTCCACCACTGCAACATCGATCCGAGATTCCCGTGCGACAAGTCGTTGAGTTTTGGGAATAGAGCATGGCCATTGGTGTGATGTGACTAGAAGATATTAACGTCGGAGATATATCGCCGATGACTCCGCGAGGTAAGTTACCAGTGACTTTTGCCAATGGATATGGAGTATGGCTATTGGAGTGAGGTAGTGAGAAGACATTACTACCTTCACTAGTAGCCATCTACATATGAAAGCATTCGATTTCCATTTTCGTAAGCTTCAGCTGAATGTTACAAATGCATGTACTTGTTGAATAGATATATTTCATTAACGAAGCAAGATGGTCATACGAGGTACCGTCGCTGTTGAGGAGGCGATCATAACCCCCTCGACGGTATGGTTACTCGAGGAAACCCATTCTATTCTCAATCCTGGTGACCACAGCAACAAAAACCTCGAAGCCCATGCCAATAGGCTACTTGATATCCATGGCAAGCGTCTGGCGACTATGGATGCTGAGGGCGTCGAATACATGCTTCTATCCTTGACTGCGCCAGGATGCCAGGGCATCACTGATCTTCAAGTCGCGGACAAGACTGCAAGAGAGGCCAACGACTGGCTGGCAGCCCAAGTGTCGCAAAACCCCAAGAGATTTGGTGGTCTGGCAGCTCTTTCCATGCACGATCCAGAGGCCGCGGCATATCAACTAGAAAGGGCTGTTAAGCAATTGGGCTTGTTCGGAGGGCTGATCAATGACTACCAAAGCAAGAATGAAGATTCTGGCCGAGGTTACTATGATACTACTAAATACGACCCATTCTGGAAAAAGGTGGAAGCATTAGATGTACCGATATACTTTCACCCGCACTACCTCGCGAAGAAGGATCTTCAACCCGGATCTCTCTATGGGGATCGACCGCATCTCCAAGGGGCTGCTGTGCAGTTCCACCTCGACCTTTCGTACCACATTTATGCGATTTGTTCATCAGGTTGGTGAGCGTGGGCCATATAACGGGTTCCAGACTCTGACATCCTATCTCAGGTGTTTTCGATCGATTTACAGATGCTAAAATTGTAGCCGGACATCTTGCAGAGAAGTATGAGTATGCGCTATTGTCTAATATTGTAGCTAACATGCCTGCATAGCATCCCTCTCAATCTATGGCGAGCGAGCCATTGGTATAATAAACCTAGCAAACGGGCTACACGACCTTCAAAGAACGACTATAATTTCTACTTCCAGAAACATGTCTACATAACAACGTCGGGAAACTTCTTCACTCCTGGCTTGAAGCTCTGCATTGAGACGATTGGCCTCGACAGATGCTTATACGCGATAGGTAATATTCGCCCAGAACTAGGAAGCATGTTTTCCAGTTTGACTTTTCTGAACAGACAAACCGTATGAAGACATTGAAGAGGCAAATTCGTGGTGGAAAGCTGTAGATTTGGACAATGAGGCAAAGGACAAAGTTGGAAGGGTGAATGCTATAAAGCTGTTCAAATTGCCCTTGGAGCACTGAACCAGCGTATGTATGGGCTACTTAGGGATAAGCCGAGCCGAACAAAGTTTCAATACAAATTTCACATAGTGATGATCGTGCTGGGGATGATTTCTGGACCGAGTTTTCATAGCCTGGTGCGATCGCTTCTATCCACAAAAACTATCTGAATTCAAGGTTTTGCGATACGATTTTACTTCATAAGCACTGAAACTTGATGCATTTACCCTCCTCGTATTCTAGCAGCCTCATTCGCAATAGATCTGCCGTTCTGTTGTGCCGAGTGGCTTTCCCCACACTGACGAGTACATGCCGAATCTGCGGGGGTGGCGCCACTTCCGCCCCTTTCTAATCATGCAGGCGATCCAAGACCAGGGTACCGTCATGGAGGAGCTTCTTGGTTCACTCGGTAATCTTCATTCCGCGCTTATCCGGACCAGGAGCGAAGTCGTGCGATTTCATCAACTTACCGACTGTGTTAGAAATTGAGACCAATATGAAATCACAAGATGGCATATCCAGTAAGAGCTACAATATCGCAAAAAGGCCACGTGTAAGCAGAGCTACGATCAGCTGCGACCGCTGTAAGACGCGCAAAACGAAGGTAATGGTTCGAATGAAGACCTGTTCAAAAAATTTTACTAACGAAAACCCCAGTGCAATAAACCCAGTATGTGAATTTTGGTTCGTTTAGACCGGGGAGAAAGCTGATCTTTAGCCGAGATCCCGATGGCCCTTGTGATTACTGCCGTAGCATAGAGGAAGTTTGTTCCGTTGACTTGAACAAACGAAACCAGAAGCCGTTCTACTATGGTCCGAAGAGGAATATCGTCTTCTATGCGAATTGTGTAGCTACTGCTTCCCCGGTGAAGAGTTGACCACATCAAACTTACGAAGACTTGTGTCGGAACAGAAAAAAGCGGTTTCAAGTAATCAGATGGACATCTCGACCCCAATCATCGCCATTGTTGAGCAGATCCAAACTCGTACAAGCAGCCAAATCGAACAAAATGCCATACTGCAGCAGAACCACACAGCGGACCAGATAGATCAACAATCTATTCTGTTGCCTGAAATTGTTAATCTCCACCACAATTTGGGTTGCCTGATGGTCGACGCACATGGTAAATATCGTAAGCTCTTCTGTGATAACCTTGTCGGCCATAGAATCTCATCAGATTATTAGGCTACATAGGACCCGAATCCGGTATCAGTTTCAACAGTGCCGTGAGGTCATGGATATTGAGAATGGGACCAGAAACCAAAAAGAAGGAAAGCGACAAGATACCTCCGATGCTGAAAGTCCTACCACCTTCCGTCAACTCTTCCTTTACAGGTGCAGCTTTATCTAACGGAGGTCTATCCCAACTTCCATCCCAGGATCTTCTATCCGCATATGCGGCTCGCTTTTTTGAACAGGTCCACAGTTTGTATTGGATATATTCATCCGAGTCGTTCTACACCAAACTCGAAGCGACCTATGCTGGCGACTTTAGACAGTTAAGTGCCTCATGGCTTTGCTCCCTGCACAGCATAGTGGCACTATGCATGTCATGTGATCCCTCCCACAATGGGCTGTCCAACAGCCAACAGGCACATAAATCACTAGAGATGGCAAAACACCTTGTGCCGCAGGTTTGCGACAAAGCTGATTTGGATGGTGTGCGGGCATTGATAGTGTTGGTGAGTCCCATGGCTTGAAAATTTTGCGCCAGATTTGGAATGCATAACTGACTGAGTTTCGATACCAGTCCTTGGCCTTCCAGTCAAATGGATTTACGAATTCTGCTTATTTACACGTTGCGCTTGCTGTCCGCATTGCTTTCTCTCTTGGTCTACACGTTAACAAGCATTCGACACATAGCGGCGTAGTTTCTCAAGCACATGCACAACGGCTCTGGTGGACTTTGTATCTTGTAGATCAGGATATATCTCTTGTGTTGGGTAAGCCTAGCATGACGACTTCTTCGATTAATCTTGCTTGGGCCCCACCCTTGCCATTAGAAACTGTAACTACCATTTTACAAACAGGTCCAGTTACATATGTTCCTTCTAAAAGATATTAGGTTGTGGGCCCTGGTTCAAATACACCCATTGGATATCTAGAGCAATGCATCCGTCTAACCCAGCTCACGCAGAGGATCCGACAGGTTCTCTACGACGGCCCTGTTCATGGTGGCCAGGAATTGTCGGATGTTAATTTCAACGATACCATAGCAGCCTTGAAAGAATGGTTGGCGCAAGTGCCACTACATCTTCAACTTTCAACATCAGTACCATCGTCCCACCGTAGACCAATCTCTCTGCTTCATCTACGCTATTGGAGCGCAATCATGCTTATCACAAAGCCATTCCTCCTCCATAACCTTTTAGAAGGCAGCGAACATATCGAACCTGCTAAACAAGCTCTATTCGCCAAGTTTGCAAAAGCCTGCTTGTCTGCCGCCGAATCCACGATTGAAATTTTAGAGAACATGGTATTTCACAAAGTAGTATCATACTTGGTGATGGATGACTTCTTCTTCACCTTGCAATGTCTTCAAGTCATTCTAGCCGGGTGTGGGCTGTTTCATGCGGATGGTTACCAAGTCCGCGTGAAGCAGTGTCTTAGAATCCTACTGGTAATCAGTGTATCTGGTTACCCAAAGCAGCTGCTTCCTGAACCACTGTATCAGTTACAACAGTGTGGACTTGCCGAAGATGTTGGAGATGGCAATACTGTGTTAGCCGAACATTTGCATGATTCCCAGCAAGTTGAAGAAGCTTTGAGAGAGTATGTACCCGTATTTGATTCATATAAAAGGCAGTGTACTCATGCTGACACACAAATAGTGAGTCAAGAGACTACGCCGCTGACCAAGTTGCAAACTCGTGGCTGAACGAACTGGACATGTCTGAAAATGCTATGGACATTGGATTATGGGGTGATCTTCTGGAAATCTCAGCTATCTTTCCATTTGAACAGTCTTAAGTTCAGGAACATGATTAGCATAATCCTAATCAAAAAGATCATTAAATACGATGTACTACTACTAAGCCTTTCGTTTGTAGACCTTACAATGAAAACCTCTAATCTTAACAAACCAAACATTCTCTGTGACATACTCTGGATTGCCTGAAGTCGTTTTCGGAAGAAAATCAAAATGGCGAATTATCTGCGGGATAGCTTTTGAAAGCTCCATGAGACTGATATTTTTACCTAGGCAAGTGCGCGATCCTTGTCCAAACTGTTCAACTCGAGAGGTTAGACCCAAGCGCTAGTCGATTGGCTTGTATTACTGACCGTCATGAAGTAGGATTCCCGCTCTTTGACTACTTCAGGTTGTTCTAGCCACCTTTCAGGTCGGAATATGTGCGCGTCTTCATCAAAAACCTTGGTGTTCGCATGGGCCACCCAAGCATTAATCCCAACTACAGTCTACATTACTTCAGTAATCAACTTCCAAGACAATGTATTTTATGCATACATACACCTGGAGGAAAGTATTGACCCGCCAGATCAGCGCCCTGAGATGGGACAACTCGGCCGAGACTTAGTCCCGTCGCAGGATGCATTCGCAGCCCCTCTTTCAAGACTGCTTGCAAGTAAGGTAGTTTATCTGCCTCAGAGAATTTGATAGGATCGGATATGTCCCCCCGTTCCTCGCTCTCTGCAATCTCGGCGCGAAGCTTCTGGAGAACTCTTGGGAATTTAAGCAGGTTGAAGATGATTGAAGTCAAACTAATCGAGGTAGTGTCAGAGCCTGCTCCAATGTTCATGTTGCAAACTGAAGTAATATCCTCTTTAGTAATCTTGGTTGGATTCTGAGCTTGTATGCGCAAAAGTTTCGTGATCAAGTCTTCTGACGTGTTGGTACCGTTGCCGTCTTCGCTGCTAGCCTGGGCCTTCTTGTATTTTCCTTCAAGCTGGGCTCTGGCAAACTCTCCCACATGTAGCAAGCCAGAAGCTGTTTTCGACTGCATTTGCCATAGGAAGAGAGTTTTGTGCCACTCTGGAAATATCCCAACGTTTGCACAATAGACCAAGTACTTGCTAAGAGATGACATGATCCCTTGGATATCCTCACCAGAGTCCAGGAAGCCAAATCGCCGCCCAAACTATCATCAGTAAGTTGATATTTTCGTAGATCTCAACCTATCGAATTCCTTACTGTCATCTTGCCTATTACATCAAAGGCATAACATTGCATCCAGTGAGATATGTCAATTGACGTACCAGAATTAGCAAATTCGTCCAGCCTCTTCTTCAAGATAAAAGTGCATTCATCAACATGTTGCTCCAGCTGTACCAAATTGGTCATTGAATAAACAGCCGCGACTTTTCGTCTTTCTTTAGCATGTGTATGTGGATCTTGCTCAGCGAAGACATTTGGAAGCAGACTTAGGTGATTTCCGCTGGAGTAATACCATGGAGACTAGTAAAAAAGAACGTAAGTTTTGCCTTGAGGAATATTGGTGAGACGAACCTTGATGAATCCGTGCCCGCTACCATATATTGCCTTTGCCGCGACTGGATTATCAATGCTATACTCATTTGGTGCTATGCGTACGACTGGTCCTGAAGTTTTTCGTGAGCTTTTGCCGGCACCATTGAGTGAAAATACCGACCATATTTCCGATGGAGCTTGATGATTGTTTTGGGATAAGTACCAAAGTATGCTTCCCTGAGCAGCCAAAGTCGCGTGTACTTTGCAAGAAATGGTCCAGGAACTCGTCTCAGAGGAGAACGAAGCAGCTTGACAGCAATTCGAAGGAACCATACTACACTCAAGCAAACCAAAATCAAAGGATAGAGCGACAATGAATTCATAGTGATGATGCTTCGCTAAGGAAGGATGGAGTTACATTTCCACCGAAGTCTCCGTTTTATGTTCATTCAAATATGCTTAGCTTTGCGATTTTCATGCCCTCAAGTTCCATTTCTCCACTGGCGATGTATAGTTAACCAACCGGAAAGATGCGGCGACACACATCAATGTACCACTGGTCTTGTTTATTAATACTCGGGATAAACCTACCGATAGGTAGATGGCCATCTTGGTAAGCTTTGCATTATTTGACCTCTAGTCTTCTGATGTGGCTGATTCGCCTAGAGTTCGGGATCATGACTCCGATGTTAGGGACATGAGCTTTGCCCCCTCCTTTACTCCCTATTCTCAGTTGTTTTCATCTTCCTATCATTTTTATTCCCGATATCAGCTTTGAAGGTCAAAGACGCTACTAAAACCTCGCTTGGGTAGCGACTCGAATAACGTATGACGACGAGTTTACGAAGTGCAGAGTGCTGAGACAAGTCATCCAGGGATACTATCCATGTTGAGCAAATCTATCGAAGGCTTTCTCTAATTATATAAGAAGACTTTCAAATATTAAAATACTTGTCAAGTCATTAAAGGGATAATTGCGAAGCTAATAATAACTTTCAAGTAGTCTATTGTGCTTAAGCAATAGTGATGTCCAGCACGTAGTGACTGTAGTTCCTAGTTAGAGCCATTGTTTCGGAAACTTCTTAAGTATTGGATGGAGTAGCCAGTGATGATCCTTGCTGATGAAGTACGGCTCACTGCCTTTTTCCACTTAAGTGCTTGTAAGTCTTCTTCCACCATATAATTTCTAGTGACAGGATGAGCATGGTGAAAGGAAGCTACATGTGCTTTAGACCATAGCTGTACTTTGTCGTCGCAAAGCTTATTCTGTCCAAGTTTGTTCGCTAGGGACGCATTCTTGAATGGAGTAATGAACTCGCCAGCATTTTCCCAGGCATCGAAGCTACCATATCATCATGGGTAGTGGCGGAGACCGATTCCGTTGCCTTCAGCCTTTCTATGAAATTTTCGCTGTCCATGTCCGTATTACCTTTCCCTTTCAACACGAGTGATAATAAATTTCCAAAGCGAGGAGTAGGCTGGATATACGACAGAAATTACCACTTCTCGGGGTGGTGCTTCCTGGACCGTGGAAGAGATCGAATAGCTATTATAACGTATCTACTAGTTACCTTGATAGTGGTGGCCATTCGTCAGCCCACGAGTGCATAGCTGGTACAGTGACGGACGTATGATTCGGCTGCTGAGAACTCTATCGGACGCATGGCTCCGACCAACACATCGGCTGTTCACTAGCGTGTTCCATACCATAGTGCTGCACCCAAAAAGTGACTTGCATCAAGCTTAGTGCTGCCGCAAGGCCTAGATTGCGGGGTAATCCGGGGCAATCCGGGGATTTGTGGGGGAGCGGTGCGAAGTGGAATCATCAGTAGTGCAGTACATTTCGCAAAAGAGACTTTATATCGTTGAGCTTTCCTCCCTACTTCTAATGAAGGATAATTGCCCAGTGAGCTCAACACTTGTCCCGTTTGAGTTTCCAAGCATCACCGTTCGTCCTCTCGACGCTGTTCGATTGATATGAATGTACGACAGCATGGGATCAAAGGCCATCTCAATTATATTTGGAATGAGAAGCGTTTGATATCAATTTGCTTCTTCATTGCCCTGGCTCAGTTCCAGTATGGATACGATTCAGCTGCTATTGCCGGGTTTCAGTCCATGCCAGGTTTTCTCATTGTCTTTGGTCATGCCGATGTAAGTAGCTTCTGCTAGTTATTGAAAATGCTCGATTCTTTGTACAAGCTTGAATACACATATTCATAGAAAATTCAGCGCTAATGAATTGTTTCATCATCAGCCAAAGAACCCTATAGGCTACAATATCAGCACCCAAAGGCAAAAGTTGCTTCAAAGTCTCATCAGTGTCGGTGCGTTGGTGGCCTGTATCTTCATTTTTAATTTTGGACGTTTTATTAGCCCGCGAGTGGGTCTGTGGACGGCGTCGCTGGTTGGCGTGGTTTCCATCGCTGCTCAGATCGGAAGCACTAACATTGCCGCACTCTACTTCGGCCGCATAATGCTTGGAATATCCAATGGCTTTTACAGCACCTACTCAGCTATCTATATCGGAGAGTCCACGCCGGCTTATCTCCGTGGTGCGGCCGTTGGCATGGTGATCCTGCAGATCAACCTTGGCTCGCTCATCGGCATTGTGATAGATAACTCTACTCAGTCTATGCGCAGCCGCCTAGCATACCAGATTCCGCTTTCAGTCATGTTCGTCATTCCAGTGGTCATTTCCGTGGGTTTGGCATTACTTCCCGAGTCCCCTCGGTATTACATCTCGAGGGACCAAGACAACAAAGCCAAAGCAGCGATTAGAAAGTTGCGAGGAATAACCGATGAAGCCATTATTCAAGAAGATATAACAATAATGAAGAATGCATGGGTTGAAGATATCGAAATGCGCGCCACCACCCACCTGCTCGATGCATTCCGTGGTAGAGACTTACGAAGAACTCTTCTCAGTATCGCAACAGCTGTGGCCCAAGCAGCTACTGGCATTTATTTTATATCAGCCTTCTCTGTTTTCTTCTTCGTTCAAGCACGGATTGGCGACCCTTTCAAGTGGGTGACGGTCTCAATTGCCATTGGTGTGACTGGAAACATGTTGTCTTTCCCAGCCGTACGATTCCTCGACCGCCGACACCTCTTGATAGGTGCATCTTTGTTAAATGCCGCAGCTATGTTGGGGATGGCAGTTGTATACACTGTCTCTTCAGCAAGGTCGACGACTGCAGGTAAAGTCCTCGTCGGACTGAGCATCATCTTTACTTGGGTTTACGGCCTAGGCCAGGGCCCAGTTCTATGGGCACTTCAGACAGAGATTCCGTCTCAAAGGCTACGAACACAGACTGTGGGTTTTGCACAGGGTGCGGGGTTTCTTTTTTCGTGGCTGAGCGCTTACTGTACGCCTTACTTCATCAATCCCGAGGCTCTCAACTGGGGTCCTAAGTATTGTTACATATGGGCCGGTAGCAATTTCATCCTGGCCATCTTTACTTTCTTCTTTGTTCCAGAAACGCGGGGAAGAAGTCTGGAGCAGCTTGATGAGATGTTTAACAAGAGGCTACCTGCTTGGAAGTTCAACGGTTATATGACGGACCTTCAGCAAGCTGATCAGGATGATTTTGGGACGGAGAAGTACACGAAGGATGAAACTAGTGTTGTTAAGACTGAGCATAAGCAGACATAGTGATTGCGTTAGTATTAGGTATTGGTATTTGTTGTGTGGCAAGCACCGACCGTGGCAACTTAATTCTTACGTATCACAATTACACTCGCATCGCAAGTCCCTTCTCTGGATTCAGTGTAAATTTGAAGAATTAAAGCGATCTAGATACAGGGGAGAAGGTTTTCAACTATGCAGTCGACCAGATAAATGGTGAATCACGCGTGGAGAATATCCCGCAATTCGTTAACGAACATGGAGTCTCAAGACACTTTGTTAATATTTTTCAGTCCGAATAGTCTACAATAAGCTCTCTATCTACCTTTGCGACAATCAATTTGTATATCCCAATTGATCGAGTCCATCATTCGTAAGGATGAGTTGAGATAGGCTGGTGAGGTCGCCCAGCATCTCCCCTCCGCCCATCTCATCCACGAAGACGACATTTCAAGTATATTAGGTTTAGGCAACTTGCAATAGACGGTTTTGTATAACCTGGACGTAGCGATGTTCAAGAAACACTTAATATCTCAATATCCTACTCTAGATACAGATAATGGAATGATAAAGTAACGTTAAAATGCTTGTTCAAAGTTAAAGGTACACTAAGAATATAGGATGCTTGACAGACCGAGATCATGGCCAAGCAGGTTGTTGGTAGTCTTCTTCTGGTCAAATAATCAATCCATGAAATTTGCTTGAATGGCTAGAACAAGAAATAAGCCTAGTCAAAATGGATTCGCCATAGCTCTCGATCTACACCCGCTTGAAATGAGCTCCTCGTGTGCAGAGTCGAGATGTTGTCGTTGATGACCAGGTCGCCCTCCTCCCAGGCATGCCAGTAGCATACCCTACGATCATGCAGCAATGATTCTAGCACATCGCATACACTGTGGTCACCGTTCTCGATTGTGACTTCTGTTGGATCAAATCGCGTCTTCTCCTGGGGCCACCGCTCGTGGTACTTTAGGCAAGGCCGGCCCGTTGAAGGGTGGGTTACGATGAGTGGCATGTTGTCAATGATCGACTGATCGAAAGAGGCTGTTTTCACTGACCATGTCAGAGATTGAAGATATCCGAGCGATTTGTCTGCTGGTAAAAGATCTAGAAGAAGCTTCGAGCTCGCCCACAGCGTGTATCCAGTGTTCTTTGGACTTGTTGTCAGAGCGGCGAAATACTGGAAGCGTGGAGGATTTGGAACTAGATACTCGCTGCCATCATCGCGGGTGTGCTTTTGGGTTTTGATTATGCCATCAAAATGGAACGGCATCCATTCCTGACTGAGGACATTGTTTAGACCTTGAGCTTCTGCTCCGCGATCCTTGACCTCGAGGACAAGACCAAATTTCCATGGCGTAGGCACACCCATCTCGTATGACTTTGCAACAAATGCATCTCGGTTCTTGGCTTGAGCGAAGCTCCTAAGGATAACGGGGGAGTTAACTTCTGCCAGACGGCGTATTTTTTGCGCGTCAATATCGTGTATCGACAGCGATTTGGGCCCGCTAGCCGGTCGAATCATGATTCCGCAAGGATATGTCGGCTCAAATGTTACAGCAGTCGTTTTATTCCACTGGTATAGCTCTGAACGTTCGCGAAAGTAGCTAGGTCTTTGGTCCTCGTAAACAAGCTCCAGTTTCGCATCCTCCTCAAACAATTTGCGCTGTCCTACGATAACTGTTCCATCGACTATGATCGCGACAGTGCCGTGCCACGGTGTAAGCACCTTCTGGACTGGCAAAATGTTGATCGAGATCTTGTTCTCCCCTGTGCTGGGGTGAATGGAGAGTCAAACATGATTAGGAGAATTTTCTCGCACTGCTCGAGCAAATGCTTCTCCGCGCTTCAGCATGCTCTTTGCAATGACTTCTACTCCTCTCTTGAAAGCGCTTTTCGTTCGCCCTAGCCCAATGGGATAGTCATCCGCGAGATCCAGCGAAAGGAATTTCAGGTATTCGCAGTAGGTCAGACGCCTGTTCTCGTCATCTTTGACATACGATTCGTTAGTCAAAGCATCCCAATCGAAGGTGCAATAGCGGTGTACGTCATGTCATCAATGTCATCGCGAAGCGATGCGATACCAAGGAGATCTTTTAGTCGTGCAAACTCAATATGTGTGTAGCCCTTCGTCTTGGTGAGCCGACGAAGCGTTTGACCATAGGTCCAGACAACATGATCAGGAACTCCGAGAAGGTCTAGATAATCAGCAATAAATCAACAAGCGGTCGGATAATGCATACCATTGTAAACTAGCCCGTCGGATACGATTGTGAGTAGGGCGCCAGGAGGATAGATGTCTTCGATCGCAGCGCAGAGTCCGTTCAAGTGCGCCAAAGCAATGTCCTCAGCCTTGTCCGGAAGCGTTCCCAGAACTTTGGTGCTACTGTTTGGGCTCTTAAAATGGGAAGGCGGGTAGAACCATGCAAATCGACTAGCTCTTCTTCACAGCTCGGTAGATGAGACCCAGGAACTTGAGTGCTCCCTCATCACTACGGTCTGGGGCGTCCTTTGGTATGGGTGATTTATACCGCAGAATCACCCCAAGAATGCGCTGGGCTGTATCCATGGCGTCCACATGGAGATGGGTCGAGCTCCTTTCCTCAGAAAGCGGAGGGCTATTTGTGCTGAACAACAAAGGCATCCTTCACTGATGAATGTAGGATACAACAAGAAAGACGTATTGTGCGCTCTAGGTGGAGGGAACTTGTGCTGACATCAAGCTATTTAGCCTCGGTTGAGGTCACAGATTAAATGTTCATAAACCATAGAAAAGCTGTTAAAATACTTTCGATGTTCCCCGCTCGCCCACAAGTTCTAAACGGTGTTCTCGGAGCGTTATCGCTGTACAGGGTATTAGTGTACCCCTACTCCCATGCACTTACCAATACGCCAATGCTTGGACGAGGAACCTCGAGTTGTTAAAATAAAGGATTTCTCAGAATGCTTACACCCACAAATTCAAAGTGGAGCACCACCATAATATCCCAATCTGTACATCACCGAGGACACTGCCACGGCCGGCGACGATTTCCAGATTTGAACCTTCCCGATGCATACCCATTACCGCCGCTTGATATCAAACAGGTATGTTTGTTGCAACATGGATCCATCATAGCTTGCCGAAGGAGTCTATTGCCTGTACGGTATTCTAGCCTTGGCTAGTATGGTCAAACTATGGAATCATTCCGCGTGCTTACTTACATTTATAATACTGATACTTCAACAGTCTGAAAGATTTGCAAAGAGTTTCAATGCAGACAAGTTGGACCTGTGGATCCACATAACCTCGTATAGGAGCGGGGGTGGTTAGTGGTGCGGCGGCAAAAATTTTGTTTGGCTAACCAGGCCACTGCACATCCTTGGCCGCAGTTCAGCACCGGCATCTACTACTATAAGCTGGCAGCTGAGACTTTGACAGCCTCACAAATCTCCTGCACAGAGATTCCATCAAAATGACGTCGAGAATGAAACCATGGGCTCAAGTAGTGGCGAGCTTCTTCCTTATGTTCAACTCATGGTTAGTGTACCATGCCTCTTTTCATGTACCCAGCTAAGGAAATGCAAAAGGGACTGATCAATGCGTTTGGTGTCTTTCAAGAGTACTACACTTCGTTCACACCCCCACTTTCAACACCATCTTCAATCTCATGGATTGGCTCCTTGCAAACCTTCCTATTGCTGGCTTGTGGTTCTGCAACGGGATCGTTTGTTGACAGAGGTTACGCAAAGCTGATGTCTTTCATCGGCTGCGCATTGCTTACTCTGGGCCTGCTCTTGACCTCTTTTAGTTGAGAATTCACGAATCTACAACGGCCTGTCTATTATTAGGTGCTGCTATCGCAGGGTGTTCTCTGCGGCCTAGGCATGAGCTTACTACTTGTTCCCTCTACGGCGATTACTCCCACGTACTTTACGAAGAATCGTGCTCTCGCTGTTGGGCTCGTGAATACAGGCGCATCTCTCGGCGGAATTGTCTATCCCATTCTTACGCGACGTCTCCTCGCCCACGTAGGATTTAGCTAGGCGGTACGAGCAACCGCGTTAGTTGTACTCATCACTACTGGAATTGGAGGCCTGCTAGTTCGACAACGTCCGGAATTGACTAGCAATCCAGCAAAGCGTAGACTTTATCAGTTCAGCTGCCTGAAGGACGTTCCGTATGCGTTGTTTGTCGCTGGGATTTTCTTCACGTTTGCTGGTATCTACGTTCCATACTTCTACATCGGCGCATAGGCACGCGTTGTCGCATTTCCCTTAAGTGGCATGAGCGGATACTATCTCGTTAGTATCATGAACGCTGGTGGCTTGTTTGGTCGAATCATCCCAAATTCCGTCGCCGACAAGTTTGTTTCCGGTTCGATCCTTACCCAAGCGCTTGCAGCAGTGGCTTGTGGAGCTCTTGCAGCAGGCTGGATGTTTATTGAGACGTCTCTCGCAGGCCTCATTGTTTGGGTTGTCGCATATGGCTTTGCAAGTGGATCGGTAATCAGCCTCATTCCAGCTAGTGCAGCGAGCTTGACCTCGGATATGAGCACACTCGGAGGGAAGATTGGAGTTTTGTTTGCGGGAAATGCGGTTGCAAGCTTGGTCGGGAGTCCTGTCGCCTGTGCGATTCAACGAGACACTGGGTCTGGCTGGAAGGGCTTGGTGAGTTACTGTGCGACTTTCAACATGGTAGGCGGATGTCTGCTGATTGTTAGTTGGACGTTGAATGTGCGTCGGATGAGGGCCTCGGAACGGCTAGCAACTGATAAGTTAATTTTTGAATGCAAGGGAACCAACTTCCGATGATAGTGGCGTATTTCATGCGAAGAAGACACGCCAGTTGCTATGATTGTCTTGATGACGTCACCGCCCCTACCTGTACCTATCTCTCGGTAAACCAGTGCCTACTAAACCCCTACCAACTGCCCAGTCTATCCCCAAAGCCGGGTTAACGCCGGTGAATTAATATTTTCCGCCAAGGCTATGCATATGACCTACCTATCATGGCGAAACAATATCGGCGTATTCCGCTTGTTTCACTTATTTCACTTGTGTCAGCCAATCATTGAGCCTACCTCTCAAGAAGTCATGAGTACAAACTTTGTTTTAATGCTGAGCGCTCATTCGCTGTGTTTTACCGAACTACCTACTTGTAGAGGTATAGCATTGGCAATGGGTAGTTAAAGTCCCCAGATCAAGGCACATATTGAGTACTGGTTTTGATCAATCAAACGCGCCCCAGTGGCTGGTTCCGTTCGTAATATCACAAGCCCAATTGGAATCAGAATTAAGATGATAGTGAAAAGACGTTTCATAGGGCTCTCGCGGGACTGAAATTGCCGGACACAACTAAACCACCACCAAAAGCAGTAAAACACGGAGAATCTTGCCGTTTTCCTTGCTCGGGGCGTCCGGCTATTTCCGTTCCCCGAGAGTGGGGCAACCGAGCGCCTGACTCGGGTCTTGTACAGGTGACGTACCAGGGACATGAGCCTGGTAAGGAGCAGAAATCCTTTGTGGTTATGCCATGAAATAGGCTTAGGATGAGAAAATGTGACAGAATGCTCCACCTTATGCAAATCCGAGCGCGGTTGAAGCCAAATCTTGCATTCGAGAATATTTACAAATTTGCACATAACTATTCACTCTATCAAGGCCAGTCTTTCAACCAGAACTCTCTTTATCTCGACCGACCATGGCCATACACGAACACTCCAGCAAGGAGGCTTACGATAATGGCTCTCATACGGACGTATCCAAGTCCGATGAAGAGTTTGACTTGGTCATCATTGGAGGTTAGCACTTTTTCTCAGCATCTCTCTGGGTGTATCAAGATGCCGAAGGTTTCCCATAGACACGAGCAGGTACTGATGGATTTCTGCAGCCGGAACCACGGGCCTTCTATCAGCACTGCTCGCGCGACAACTTGGCATCAGTGTTTGTGTTCTTGATGCAAAGAAAGGCCCGCTTGAATTTGATGGCGCAGACGCAATTACCGCGCGCATACAGCAGTATCTAGAGGTAACAAGCAACGGCGAGCAGCCCAAAAAGGATTTGGGGATACTAGGAGAGCTTCTGAATGTTGGTGTGAAATGTAACAGTAAGGCACTATTTCAAAGCCTCCATGAGTGTTATGTTACTGATGCACTAAAATAGCAAGTACAACATATGCGGATGGCGAGTTCATAAGCCGACAGAGCAAATGGTGGAATGGTATTCCTCACACATTCTGTAACAACTTGCTCATGATCGGCCAGCCGTATATTGAACGTTTATTTGTTTCACACATCGACACACAAATAAACTATGATGAGCCGGCTCTGTCATTTTCTCACACAACGTCTCCACCCTATGTAACAGTCGAAACAGTGAAGCGAACAATCCGAGCAAAGTACTGTCTCGCAGCAGATGGAGCACGCAGCTTCATGAAGAATGCCCTCAATATTGGTTGGGAAGGCACAAAACCAAACATGACATGGGCAGTGCTAGACTGCTGGATCGACAGCACATTTCCAGTGACGAGGGAAATCGTAACACTGCAAGTAGACGGCGAGTTAAGGATGGCATGGATCCTACGGCGAGTCAAGACAGTCCCACATCTCTACTGCTAGTTAACAGTTTTGGCACAAAGAGCGGGGCATGCAGCGATTCTACGTCTTGCTCGAGGGTGAGATCACAGAGGAGAAGACTGAGGCCTCGATAAGGCGGCATATGGCATCCCAACCTGTCGAGTTCACACACGTTGAATGGTTCAGCAAGTTCGAGGGTCAGTGAAATTTCCTCATCTTTACCTACACAGGTCTAATCTCGTCTCCAGTTAAGGAACGCGTCGCATCCACCTTCTTGCATCCCACGACTAGCGGTCCCTTCATCTTTGCTGGCGACGCCGCACACGTGCATTCCGTGAACGACGGGCAGGGCATGAACACAGGGCTCTCCGATGCGTTCAACTTAATATGGCCCCTGCATTTCCTTCTCCAATACCCATCCCTCTCGTCATCTACAGCACACGCAATTTTATCAAGCTACGATATCGAGCGCCGCAAAACAGCAGAAGGCGTTATCGACGTCGCAGCTAAACTTGTCCGTAGTACCCTCGCTGACGCGAAAGGGTACGTCGACCTGATTGGGAAGAACGCGGGTTTCATTACAGGGATGGGGGTGCATTACTCCGGCCTAGAATCACCACTTGTCCACCAATCCGAGCATGGGGTGTGGAAGGTAGGGCACCGGGCACCGGACCTGTGGCTCGCTCATCCCACTACGGGTGATGCGGTGCGCTTATACCAGAAACTCACCTATGGGCGCTACCTTCTCGTGCTCGTAGGTGCACCAAGAAACCAGGTTCAGGTCCTGGAAGAGCAGTTTGCGACTTTGATCAGATTGACAGGGTTGAAAGCACTAGGCATGGGCGCACGGAGGCGTGATGAGGATGCTGTGGAAGAAGAGGTCCACACCGATGCGTATGGCTGCTCGTGGGTCAAAAGAGGGGAGGAGCATGGTGTACTTGTGCGGCCAGATTGCTATGTTGAGTTTGTAGGAGGCGTAGAGCAGGTAGTTGCATATGTACAGAAACAACTACCAGGGTTGCTTAGTAGTGATAAGTAATTTTTACAAACAAAAATAGAAAGAATTCCTCCACTAACAAGGAATACGAGTAGTTGCAGAACTTGCCTAGGCTTACGCTGCTACTTTATCATAGTACGTAAGATTCCCTTTGTTATAAAACTCAATGAAGTTGGGATCATTGACAGCATTACAGGTGGCAAATCGTACCTAGATGGTATATTGACTGTGGTCTTTTCTTTTCAAGTATCTCTGCATCTCGCTGGCATTGGATTGGATGGCCCAGAGCTGTGTCGAGAAATAATGCAGGAAAGAAGAATGTCAGCAGGCAAAGAGTAAGTTGGGGACGGATTTATTGACGATCAATGTGGATATGCACCTTTTCCCGAGCTAATTAGCCTGAATATCCTAGCAAGCGCGCCAGGGTGCCAGTTTAGGTACGAGGGAGCATAGGAGATTGATGAATGGGCGCCGGAAGGAGAAAGAGGAACGGCCTTCGATCAAGGAGGGGAAAACAATAGTTGGAACGATGACATCTCAAGGAGTCTACGGCATATGGTAGATTTGAGAACCTTAAATTTAATCGATCACATAATGGAGTTGAGACCTGATCATTTTCTGATACTTACCCATCTTAGACGTTGGAGAAAACGAAAAACAGTAACATTGTAATTACCTTGCTCACGAGTCCCTTGATTTAAAACAATCCTACTGTTCTCTTCATCTTTAACTACTTCTTGAAATGAATTAATTTTGCTGCAAAAGCCACTCATAGTGATACGGTGCATCTCATTGCTCATCTGTTACGCAGAGTTTCATACTAAAATGCAACTTCTAAATTAGTATGAAGTTTTGTAAATCTACACCGGTAGCGCGAATTGTTTCTTCGTGTACTACAAGACGATGAGGGTGTCTTTGATAAAATTCGACTTTGATTCCCATCTTAGCCAGAAACTGGGTTGGATCTGTTATGAGCTGTTTTGCCTGGTAATCTTTTATGGCGACTGCATAACCATTTATTGACTGAGAGGCATCATGAGGACCATAGATAAGGTGAACCCCTTGTAGCCTCGAGAGATCTGCACAATTATAAAATATCTCGCCCATCATCAACGTGCCAACTATAGCCACTCCAACAACTTGCCAGGACTTGGGCTCGTGTGGGATAGTATGGACTTGAGAGCGTAACACCACAGGAAATCTATTGCCCAGAAGTATAGTGATCTGATCTCCTTCTTTTATACCCGGGTTCGCGAGTCCAATAGAACCACCGGTGGTAACGAAGAAGTCCAAGTAACGCCAGGATCTCGCGAGCTCCATCAGTACCTCTTTGAAGCGAATTTTAGAGTCCGTGAGCCGCTCTGGGAAGAAGCAAATGGCTTCTATGACGTCAATGTATTGCTGGAAGGTTGGGAACCTCGTTTGTTCTGGGTCATAAGCCTCTGCATGGCGACGATTCGTAGCTGTCAAGCAGAATACGTCCACCCAGATGCGCTCGGGCAATGGCTTTGCCTCTAGCTTTCTGGAGCAAGATTCCACATTGCGTATTACATCCACAACAGCATCGCACCGTTTCATTTCATCTTTGATCTCGCCAACATCTGCGCGAACAATTGCTGCAATGCGCGATACCGATACTCCAGCAACACTGATTCGCTTCGCATCTAAGACCGAGATGCTGGGACTGATCCATGCACAAGCGCTCCAGCCGGTGCTTATGTTGGGATCCTGCCATGGCACCGTCCAATCCGGCACCCAGCTAGGTATGTCTAGAGTTCTTGTGGAGAGACGACAGTTCTCTAACAACACCAGACTCTGATGCAGTTCAATTGCCCCGACAGCAGCTCTTGAATACAGCTCTTGCGTTGTTAGTGAGTAATCGGGCCTGATTCCGATTGATGCGTCTGACTCTCGCATCAAAGATAACATCGCATATATCCTGTCCCGGTGATCTCGACATTCTGCGTTGCCTAGGTATCGATCTAGTACAGTATATGAGCACGTAGCTGGCCTTAGAGTAAAGATGAAATATACTAATGTCCGTAAGTAGTCCCATTCTGGAAATTGCCGATGAAGGAGGGCACTATAGTAAAAGCCTTTATAGACTAAGCATGCAACAGCCGTTTTGAAGGCGATGGAATCCAGTTGTTCGTGGCCACAGTGTATTGTAGCCCGTGTGGCGAGAGCTACCTCTTGTCGGATCCATACCCGCTTGAAGTAATCGCGCTCGAAAAGTTGTAGTACAGGGACGAGTGCGCCATTACGATAGGGAAGCACCATATCCCTATCTGCGAAATGCTTATCTGACTCAGAGCAACTGATCGCAGGTGTCATGAACTCGGAGTCCCAATTGACTACGACCGAATTACCGATCTGCCGAAGAATTGCGATAGCATCCTTGCTCGAGTCTCGCTCAGGGCCAAGCCAGAGGATGACATTGTCAGCCTGAGAGAAAATTCTGCCCATGATGGCAACCTGTCTGCTTTTCTCTTCGACTGACGATTGGTTGATACATATTGCATCGATCCAGATAGAGCGCTTTCTATCTTTGTGACGAATGTGCCGTAGTGCAACATCCAGGTTATGCGTAATGGGGAGGTAGGCTCCATCCATGCAACCAATCTCCACAGTTGATGCATTCTTGTCTGATCCCCATGCGTATGAAAGTGCGTCCCAAGAGAGATCATCACTATCCCGATAGAGCAGGGGCCTTTCTCTAGTCTGCAAGATGGGTTTTAGTATCCGTAGCTATCGCACGTCGTTTGAGGGTCAATAGGATAAAAGCATAACTGTGACGCACATGCAGTGGCTGGATTTTGAACGTGATGTTGATTTGGTCATTAAACGCGCCAGGTCCGAGGACCGCCAATCGAATTTCGGCATCCGCATCTGCTAGCGGTCGATATTCATATGTCATCTGGAGAATGGCTGTACTGAATTCTACATATGCCTTATCAAATATGTGTTTCAATAACGTGAGAGGAGGTGGTGATTAAGGCGGAACGAATATTGGCCTTGGGTCCGCCAAGCTATTGGGGGGCTATCGATCTGTCAGGCGCCACGCCCTATTTTGTCACTAATCAGACGCTACGCACTACATCACGTGACTCCCCCCATATCCGGCCGGTGTGCATCGTGTGAAGATATCCAGTTATGAATCAAATGAAAAATAAGAAGCAAAAACATGATCCCTGTCAATGTATGCTTTACCTTCTACTAATTAGTCACTGTGAACAGCAACATTTAAGAAGCTAGCATCTTGCTAGCCGTTTGCATACTGACTATAACCTTGCAATTTGATCGTAAGCAAACGTTACTTCCCCGATCTGATAAGGAAATTATTGACGCTACCTTTATGAAATCGGAATTCAATCAATCCTACAGCTCTTTGAATGACCAAGATAGCGTATGAATACACTATGAGACATACGATCGCCTTCTAATTTACCGAGAAAACCTTTCTAATTATCGCTTGCTTTCTTACCCTTCCTTCCTATATACCCATCCGTGGCCTGCAAACACCCGCCTGTAAAATAGCTGTCTCCCACGAATCCCGGCTTCATAACATAATTGAGTTAATTATTTTCAGTCCAACTTCAACTGCACCTTCGGTCGCTCATTTGATTAGTGAGAAATTATCGGAACGAATGCTCCATTATCGGCCCGAACTGCGCTCGCTGTTCCTCGAAACTTTTCACGAATAGTATGGCAGATGGCAAGATCGAGCTTCAAAGATCGAGGGGCGACCCACGATCGAGCTCGTGGAACAGAGTTAAAATACAATAGGCTCAGAGTCGGGTTTCTAGGTAGAAAAACTCATGCATTTGAAGTTCAAGGAAATCACAGGAGCCAAATGAATAACGCTAAGAACAAAGTTTATGAAAGCATTATACAGCAAAGATATCAGCAATCCGTCATGGACTATCTAATAATAGCAATTACCACTTATATCAGAGCATTAATTAAGAATCCCTAACGCTGGTAAGTTTCAAGCTTGTTGCCTTTGTATGGTCAGCTGATATGCTGACGGTATGAATTGAACCATAGAAGAACCGAAGGAGCTCTAGAGAGACTATATTACGACTGATAATAGCTCCCTCGCTATGTATATATAAAGAACTGGCACACCTAGTAGATCCTGCTTTCCCTCCCTCAAACCATCAGTTTAACTCCAAAGATATACATCAGTTTTTAACTACTACTACCTATCAAGTCTCCAAAATGCCTACTGGCTCATTGGTTACCCTCGCTCTCAGTGTTACTGCTGTTTCTGGAATGGCCTGCCCGAAACCTGGTAGTACTCCCGATACCAAATCGACTGATACCTCTGGAGCGTACTGCCAGTTCCCGTCAAGCATCGACTGCCCAGTGAATGGCGGGATTCACATCACGAACGGCACACTCATTCAGGCAGTTGTTAATGCTGACAGAAGTGGACAACCTGTGGAATATAGCGCAGCTAATACGGCTTCTGGGCACTGCGCCACCCCGAATTTCCATAACATTCCATACTGGACCGTAAGTTTCTCGTGGGCAATAATAGGTATCTTAATAGAGCCTTTATGCTAATTCTAGATTTATAGACGAGACTTCCAAATTCAGCTGGTACGTTGTACTACGCATTGGCTTCTAACGGTACCTTCTACTTTTGCACCACGATGTCAGGAATAAGCACATTTGGCTGGCCCGATCAATGCAAAGAAAATAAAGTAGCGTTGTGATTGTGTTAGAGAGAAAAGGCTAGAAGTATAAACTTATTTCTTTTCTAGTTGTTTACGTTCCTAGTTAGGCAAACATCCTACGTCCTGTATATGCATACGTTTAACCCAGTCTCTTGTACATAGAGCCTAGCGCATACTCCTTGATCACATCCCTATGGAAAATCTCTTTCAACAACAAGGCCTCTTTTTTCAAAATGAAATTAGCTTACTATGTAATGCCTTGACCTCAAAAATGTCTCCCTCTTTCTGCTTTCTATTCTTGTTTCAATCTTCATCTCAATGTCGCGTGACGTTATGTGCTTTGTATTATAAGGGCTGCTCAAAAGCACCATTATTAACGTGTTCTACACAAACGCGCTGCACACAGACGAGCGTCGCCTCCCAATATCAGTTGTCCACCTTACTGTAAAATGACTCAACGCGCCAATATCATTTTGTCTTCAAATCAATCAGACTTAAGTCTTCCTGGTGAAGTGATGAATTCCAACTAAATGCTAAAAAACTAGAGTGATACTACTGTATCCAAGGTATCTGTGCGACCTATCAAAGAGTGACTAGCTTGCAACAATCTTGGAAATCACCCTTTTGCTAAGGTTATAAGAGATGTAGCATTAAGAACACCCAAGGGTTTAACGAGTGCGCCACATTCAGTTTGGATCCAATTTCTGAGTTCCACTGCTGCAAGCGTGCGAGCCAATTCCGTATACAGATAGCGGTCGCTCCACGTCATGGCTTCAGGGAGATGTAGCATGCCTACAAAAGCTTCGTTAATCGCGTCTAACACCACCCTTTGTCTTGCTTCCTCGTCGAAAGACTCGCTCTTGAGTATTAAGAAAGCCAATTGAATCTTTGCATCTTTGCCGCTTGCTCCACCAGCATCTCTGCCGCTTATTGAACGACCCTCAA
Source organism: Bipolaris bicolor (assembly GCA_026262445.1). NCBI lineage: Eukaryota > Fungi > Ascomycota > Dothideomycetes > Pleosporales > Pleosporaceae > Bipolaris > Bipolaris bicolor. The sequence goes on from JAODYD010000002.1 coordinate 1,740,589, forward strand.
AAAGTGCAGAAAAGCGGGCGTCTTTTTTCAATTGAAAGTCAGCAGGCTGAGGGACGATCAGACCTATGATCAATTGTGCATTAGATGGGTCAAGTGCAATTAAGAAGTTGGCCCCGAATTTCCCATCAGGGATCAGCTCTAAGACTGCCCTTGCAAATCGTACAGGTGAGACCATGTTACTCCTCCAGTATGCTACGTCGAGCTTCTCACTTGGTTCCAGAATCTTTCCAGTAACAGAGCTACAAATTTGAACCTAAGAGCCGGTTACATTTGACTGATCCTTGAAAAGGTCATCTTTGAAAAACATTGATTTGTAGACTTAGCCGATCGTGGCCATGGAGTTCGAGTAGTAAGCCAAGTCAAAAAACAGAAGACGTGCAAAATGACCATCTGTCTGCAACCTATCTCAGAGTTTCTCCAATACTGATCGTGTGACCGAAATTGTGAGACTGTCCGGACTATGGTAACAGGCAATCCGAATCTTGCCTTTCTTTACCTGAAATTATTGCTTTAACGAAGCTAATACCAAAGACAAGCATCCCAACGGGTTCTAGAGGCGCCTCGAATTTCTTGACCTCCTCACCACGGTAAATCGCAGTCTTGATTGCATCGGCGTAGATAATTGCCCTGTCGCAGCGGCAGCAGCGATCTTACCAGAGGGGTGACCAATCGCCTCAGCTTTGACGCCTCAGCCATGCAAGACTTCTAGAAGCTATAGCTGCGGAGCCGTGAACAGTCGCTGCGAGAATTTAGGTTGACTGAAAGCTTCAGCATTTCGAGCCGAAATGAGCTGTTCGATCAGCGTCCACAATGGCGGTTCGGACAAAGATCTGAGGGCTTCATCGAGTTCTCCGATGATTTTTTGCGCAAATGGGATGTTTTTGAGAAGATCTCCTGCCATCTGGGACCACTGTACACCTTGTCCTGTAAACATGAACCCAATGCGAGGACTTCAGGGAGCTTGTTTTCCAGTCACCAAACCACCAGTTAATAGCTTAGGGTTCTTTGATTACGTGACTATGGAAGCACGGTAATACAGCCTGCTTTTCTTCTCACTTAGGGTACAAGCGACGTGGACAGTATCAATTGATACCGTAGGATTGAGAAGATGGTTTGACAGGGTTTTGACATAGTTCATAAGTGAGCTCGGCTCATTGGCAGAAAATACCAGAAGCTTGGATGGTATCTTCTCTTCCTCATCCTCCTCTTCAGAAAGTTAAGAAGTGTTCTGTTAAGAAAACACGTGAGGGGACGGCGTGACGTTCTCAAGAACAGCGTGGGCATTAGCGCTTCTAAAACTAGACGAGTTAACGCTAGCTCGTCATATGATTGAGCGTTTGGATGGTCGAACATTTGGGTTATTGAACAATGGTTCGGCTTGTCCATAGTTTGAGATGCTCCCAATCAACCCTGGGGTTCGGCTTGATTAAAGTCGGGTTGCCTGGAACTTGGCCACGCTCAACAACCATAGGGACCTTAATCAGACTTGAGATAGCAGTAGCTGCCCCAGAATGACCGATATTGCTCTTTATTGACCAGATGATCAACTCTTGGCCAGTCGAGCGGCCAGGCGCGAATACGAAAGAAACACCCTCGGCCTCGATGGGATTTTCGGTAAGCATACTAGTTCTATAACACTCAATGTATCGCGTAGCTAGGAAGCCAGCGATTTCAGTATCTTGTAAATCATTCTGGTTACAGCTGCCTGAGTTTCTGAGCTCGGGTTGGCGAGAACCGCTGTGCCCCGGATGACAGCGCGGATGAGGTCATGGTCACGTATTGCATTGTCTAGCCGCTTTGAATAGTCGATATTGGTAGCCTCAGTCTTGACATACCCATCAGTGCTGGCATCAAAACTTCTGCACTGACCGGAGACGGACTGTGTCTTGTTCACGTTGCCAATTTTCTCGTTCTGCTCTGGTGCCAGCCACCGATGAGTTCCTCCCACAATCACACTATCAGCCTAATGGGTATCTAAAAAGCGACAAGCTACGCGCAATGAAACCAAATTTTCAGAGTATGCTGTATCGATAGATATACTCGGGCCGCTGATGATGAAATGAACGTTTAAACGGTCACTCAGGATCGTCGGTGAGAGACCAATGGTGATCAAATCTGCTCTATTCTGTCTTCTCGAATGGGATACTACCGTTTTCAAAAGCTTCATACGCCACTTCCAGAAGCTGATGCTGCAATGGGTCCATGGCAACAAAGTCCGCCCGGCCGATACTAAAAAGCTGGCTGCTGAAAATAGCGGGATCGACATACTGATGAACATGCCGCCTAGAGACTTGATGGTTTTTGATCTTCTCGTTATATCATAGTGACCAGCGAAATTGAAACGGCTTTTTGTAGGGGTGTTTCTAGCTAGCCAAACCTTTGAAGAAGGTCCTACAAAGCTGTCGGGGATTTGCTGTGTCCAGGTAGTCGACAACTCATGCCGACTACCGCAACAGGTCTGTCGATAATACTGGAAAGAAAAATAATTGAATAAGAAGAAAGAGACGATATGTTATGCGCGAAATACTTGGAAGGTCTGTGGGGAAGGTATACGTCTCGCTGTTTCCGTCTGGCCGGAGTAGGAGCATTGAGTCAAGTGCATAATCGGTCAAGGAGTACTCAAGAATCACGAATAAGGAGCATAGTGCAACATGCATTTGGTAGATACGAACTCAGCAACAATGAAGCATTGTGTCTTGCCCACGAACGCAATACTGAGAACAAAAGTTTGAGCACTCAAAGATTCGGATAAAACATAAGCGTGACACCCTGTGAGAGGCCTTTTCTAAGACGTAAATCTATAAAAATAATCCTCTGGTTTTCATGATGTTGACATGGAAAATAATACGGTTTGAGATGATCTGACCGCTGGATATGAGGTTCCTAAGAAACTACATGGTATCTTAAGAATAAAAGTTGTCGACGTAGGACATAGTAGGTAGAGTTGAGAAAAAATATAGGTGATATAAAAAAGATAGAGAAGGAGAGAAAGAAGAAGAATAAGAAGCTCCTAGTAGAGAAGTAACTAACCCGCTTTGGGTTTTTGTGCCTCAAGATCATCTGTTGAGACTGAAGGTTGACTTGATGTAACACCCGAAACACCCCAAACTATTGTACGTTAGCAATGTTGTTGATTAGGAACAGATACTCGGTGAGACTTGCCTTGACTTCCCAGGTTCTTCATGACCCTGGTGAAAACTGTGATTGAGATGAACGGTGAAAATATTTTGTTGAGGAAGAATCCGAGGAATAACTTGTGTCCTCGTTTTCTGAGCTCCGGCTCTAGAAAGATCGTGGAGAAAACAAACCAAAGAAGTGGCAGTTGAGTGATGATAAGAAGAGGCAGGATGTCGAAGATGTGGAAAATTTCCACTAGTCCCTTGATAAAGAGTACTGTGTTGACAACTCGGTAGTAGATCATAGTCATGCGTGCTAATTCCATGAGAGCAGCGATGCGTGTAATGATCCACATGTTGTTTCCGAAACAATAGAAGTAGTTGTTGAAATAAGCATTGGAGCCCCAACGTCGTCGTTGACTTAAGTAGTGCAGTAAGGATTGGGGCGCTACTGTCTCGCTTACGGCATCTGGAACAAATACGGTGCGCATTTTCTTGCTCTGAGACAGCATCGAATATGTCAAGCGACGATCTGTGCCGAGGTATTGTACCTGGTGGTGAATCACAGGGAGGCCGGTGACTGGTGCGGCATACTTGGTTATGGCACCGGCCATTTCGGGTCGTACGGCAATCATGGTGATACAACCTGGCAGGCAAGTCACCTTACCTATTGCGCCTTCGGCCATTCGCCGCACAAACTGCCCGTAGGTATACTAAATCTTGTTAGCACTGACGATTTCGTATAAAAGTGCGATTCCACATACCTGGTATTGTTGATACAAATTCCAAATTGACCATTCGTAACCAGGCTCAAGTTCAACCAGAACCAGACCGCATGCGGCAATCGCGTCGGGTTCATGAGAAAGAGCATTAGCGAGCTTGGCCACAGCACCCTGGCAAACGGTAGAATCGGCATCGGTACAAAAGACCATATCAAAACCAGTAAAGTTCAATCCTGCAGTCAGCTCTGGTAGAATCTCTGCCCAGATTTCTTCCCGCAGGTTTTGTGTATATATGGGCATGTTCTCTCGGGGGCTGTTGAATAGATCATGGCACAAAACCAAGCTGTCCTTCTTGCCAGAATTTTGGAGCTTCTCGGCCACGAAAATGGGTACATCGTCGATGAAGCCGGCGATTAACTGTAGTGTTATCATCTTTGACTTGGTGGTGACATATGGCCTGGTCCATGTCTTCACCACACGTGTCATGTGTGACAGGATATCGCGATGTTTGCCATCCAGAATGACACACATTACTTGGATATGTGGATCTACGTCGTTGTGTCGAAGGGCTTTAATTGCTTTGATGATTTGCTCTTCGCTCTCGGAGTATGTCGGGATGAGGGAAAGGATCCACTTGCGGCTTACTTCAGGCTTGGGATAAATGCGGTTCTTGATGGCGAGATAGATCTTGCTGAACATGATTATCAAGACAGATAAGACATCTTTGGCCTTGACAAAGACCATGAAGATGAGTACAAAGAGTCCTGGATGCGTGAAGACAGCCACCAACGAGACAGTGATGTTGACCGCTAAGATGGTGAAGGCGAAAAAGAATCTTTGCAGACCCAGTTCCCACTTTGTCAGATGCCTTGCTGGGTCCTTGAGTTCTGGAAGTTCTGGCCAGTCCTGGCTGTAGCCCTTTTCATTTTGGTACACGGACGATGTAGTGTATTTAGTATCGCAACTGTCTCCTGGGTGGTGGTTGGATTTGCCTTTTGGGGGTAGTGACTCAGAATGACCGGTCTTGGTAGCGAACGTGGAAGCATATCCAGAGCTCGAGGTTATGGGCCGCTGATCATCAAATCTTTTCTCGTTGAGCGTGGTTTGTGTTGTGTTCCATGAGGTGTATCTGTCGGCAAAGGGATTGGAAGGCGGGTCGACAAAAGGATTAGAGGCCGGGTCGGCAAAAGGATTAGGAGATATCTTGTCGGGAGAAGGATCGGAAGACATTTTGGCTATTGACGAAGGCGTTTAAGAAAGATTTGAAAAAGACGGTGGCTCTGTGTATCGAGCACTAGGAGCGCAATTGTGATATGCGCAAGTAGAGGCGTATGGGTGGATAACGAGAGTGGTGGATAACGACAGTGTTGGATAATGACAGTGTTGGATAACGACAGTGATGCGAATTGATTCCTGGGTGGTTTATCAGTATTAGTGTATCATTCGTGCCGGTTGAAATCTCATACCTCTACATTCGCAGATAATGATTGAACAAGAATTAAGTGTAATTAAGCATATCAACAAGACTGTAGGCTGCCCTTTGAACCTATGCCGGACTCTTCATAATCGAATTATGCCAGGCCCCTAACACACCAAAGGTCTTGTTGATAGAAGAAAGAGGGGATTCGAGGATACTTTTGGATTATCAAAAGCTGCACCCTTTTACCACAAAATTCATTAGTGCTAGTGCCTCGAAAAGGGCCATGTCTAACTTAGGAAAGCCCGCTGCCCAAGATGGGCAACGCCACTACAGCCGCATGCATGCCACAATAGTACGAATCAGTTGTGGAAGAGCACCCATGCGCGGTCTGGCCGTGGCCTGTCACCGGTTCCTCCATAGGCCTCTGCTCTTTGGGGCGGAAGCCACAACCAGACTCGGCGATATGCGGAGGCGGCCTGAACTCAGATAACTTACGTTAGCAATTGAGCTTGTGGCTGCCAAGTCATCTAAGCCTTTGGTTTCTGCGCTACTTTCCGCCGCCCTGAATCGGTTCTACACAGACTACTGGCCACACCCGCTCTGTTGAACACGTGCGTATCTAGTAACATGATTTCTTCGCACGTGGCGTAACAATTGTCTGTGCATTAAGTCGAGAACATTATCGATTATCAGCCATGAGCAGCGCTACGGTCGGGATGTCACACGCAAAGGCTTGTATTAGGCTTCCGTGGCTTGTCGAATGATTAAACCGCATAGCTCAGCTAGCCACTTTAAAGGATATGCCCATCGCTTTCGTATCTGATGTACAAGAGCAGAAGGAAAACTGCCCCCAACGCTGTATGAAGCAGTATAATATATACTACTTCAACACTCCCGTGATCAATACAGGGAGGTCAATCAAGGTGTTTGGCTTGCTTTAGCTCTCGGCTCTGGCTCTGGCTGTTGGTTCTCGGCTCTAGATCTGATTCTTGGCTCGAGAATCATATCGTCCGACTATGCATAAGTGGACCTGCGCCAAAGACCTTACCAAAAGGAGTATCGGGATTACTTGAAAAATCTTTCATAGCGCAAACCCCCTGCTATAACGACATAGCCGCCTCTGCATGACAAGATTACCTTGGATTTGGGTTATGGTCGAGCAATACGCAGTAGGGCATTGAGGTAAGGGATACATAGGGTACAGGTATTAGGAGTATATGAAAAGATGTTCTGGATACATTCATAGCATGTTTACCTACCTCGGTTAACGTGTATCATGTCCGGTATAGCGAAGGGGCTCTGGCTCAACGCTAAGAGCCCATGATCGGTTGCATGCCTATACCTCTTGGCTCTTGGCTCTTGGCTCCCGGCTAGCCTCCAGCCCTAGTATCCTTAGCTCTAACTAAGCACAATTTAAAATTAAGGGAATGCAGGTACAAGCGCGATTCAAACGTCCTACTTCGTTCGGCTGCTGCTTCCACTGCGCCAACTCAGGCTCAGAACCTGTTAACGTACAAAAAAAAGAAAAAAAACAATCGCCCCTAACATTGTATTATTGAGTAGGGATATATATGACTTCGACACCTTCACCATTAGCTTAGAAATCTGAATCATGAATGATTTCGAGAAGTTGAAGTATCAATGGATACACATGCCGTTGGTCACAGTTCGCACTTCTCTATTATTAGGTCGTAGGGTTAACATACAGTGTACCGGTAGACCGGTCAAGTGCTGTTAAGCAACTCCACGGCGGAGGATGTTGTGCTGGGCTGGAGGCGCCAAGTCCACTAACCACTTTTGGAGACGCGCTTTCAACTCCGCCACGCGACTCCCCGTTAGGGGGTGGCGTTCTTGGCAATATCGTGAAACAATAGCAGGTAGCGCCACTCAAGCATTACTAGCAATGTTAGTCCTCGGTTATTCCGAGAGGCTGTAACAAGCTGACGTTCCTTGCAATTTTGCTGCGATGTAAGCCAGTCCTCTCATTGTGTCCGTGCGCATGACGTCCGGAGTCGTGTAATATCGCCCGATTTTTGGCCCGAACGAGCTCGCAAAAATGAGGCTGTAAGACTACCTATAGTTATTATTATGACAAGAATTTGTGGTGTAGTAGTGGGTTATCACAACACCTAAGGAAATCAATCGTTGTATAGAGGCCGTGGTCATCGAGCATCAAGAACTGATACTGTACGCGTGATTTTTGTTTGATGTAGCGGTTAAATATCTGCTCAAGCCTAGCAAGGCTAACTTCATCGTTCTTATAGACCATAGATAACGTGGTGAATTGTACTGAGTGCCTTTATTGGTTAATATTGTCTACGCAGCTCGCTTGTATGGTCTCGCCAGTTGCCTTGTATGATACCAGGCAGTAACAAACTCCCATAAACACACACACACACATTATTCTCTAGATTTTAGTGTATTTATGGGCGTTAAAGCAGCTCGAATTGCAGTTATTGATGTTGAGTTATTACGCGTTGAAGATTGGCCGAGGCTCTGAAGAACGGGCGTTCCCGACTCCGGGCGTCACACGTACAGAGACAAGTACAGTAGCAATTTCCGGAAATGGCCACGGAATTTAATACACCCCATGCAAATAGCCCAATATCATATTTTCACCCATTGATTATAATAGATGAGGCTTTGCTTAGAGGGAGCTGAATGCAGGTCACAACGGATATCAGACCATTCTTGCCTCGGCAGCGGCAGTGCTTAGGAAGCGCTGATGTTATGAGTACGGTACGCTAAAAAAAACTCAACAGCTAGCAGGGAATTGAACGAACGTGGTAGACATAGTCACTCGGTTAATCGAGTGCCAGTGGCTTGGCGCCCCCCTGACCCTGCGTCTACTATCTCACAGCAGAACTCGCAGTTTGTTAGCGAAGTGCACCTTGCCGGTGAGTTTGATTTGACTGCTAGTTTGAGTTCCAGCGCTCGGTCGGCACACATGGCAGAGTGCTCTCATGCAGGCTGGGCATTTTGTGGGGCCGAACAGCAGGGACGATGGTCTCGCCTGTGGGACCACTCAAGTGAGTGACTACAACGGACCCATATTTCCGCCTCGAGGTACATACCTAGAGGTCATCTTAAACGTTGGCGCTAGCGCTAATTCGTAGGCTGAGTTCGCTTGCAAACGTTACGTCTGTCAAGGAACGCCACCAGGCCACCGCCAAGCTACTAGATGTCAACCTCGTTCTTGGCGTGAATTTTTTTTTGAAGCCGGTGAAATTTCTCCATCAACAAAGCTCCTAACACTAGTGACTGTACTCGTGCCTGTATAGTCACTTTCAAGTTTCCCTGTATTAGCAAATCTACCTCCTAGATCTCTGAGCTGACGGGATTCAACTCAAGCGTAGTTGACAGCGTCTATAACTGAGCTATCGCTGCTGCCGTTGAGCCCATATATCACAGAGCTGCTTCTTCTTTAAAATCCTGTCTGCTAAGAATCCTCATTTTGGTTGTACGTCTCCACCCCTGTTGGTAACCAAGAGTCTCTTATGTGATTGTGGCGTTTTCTTGGCACCCGAGGTGACATCAACGTAGTCGTGGGGTAATTGGATGCACAATCTTTGAAGAGACTTGACCCGAGGCTTGCAGCACTCTGAGCGGTGAAGAAATACTTACCCACTACGCGATACCCACCAGTGTGATGTGATCGAATGTATTTTCTTTTTCGTTGTTGTCAATTCGAGCTGCTGTTTACTGGCATTGCATCTCAGGTAAGTAATCGCAAGACACGAAGGCCGAAAACTTCCTGTATAGGGTCAAAGTTGTAGTTTTGGAAAGAGAATCATATTATTACGTTAAGCTATCCTGAAACGCCTGATCATGCCCTACTTGATAATGTCTAAAGAATTTTGAAGGAGGTCCCTGCGTAAGAATTGAAAGAGGAAAATTGACTACAAATCTTTTGACAAGCCAGATGGCGATCCCATGCTGTAGCTAGGGTTAATCAAAGTACCAGTGAAGTCCTCGACCTTGACACCGCGAAGCTGCTCAAGAACATCCATATCCAGACCCTCCTGGTTGACCGAGACGATGATGCCATCATATGTGCTGAGGTGCTCAGCGTTCCACTTGGTTGTAGTGTCCATCTTGGGAACAGCATTGTAGATCTCAGTTCCGACCAGGGGGTCAGCAAACTCAACGTAGCTTCCAAAGCGGCTCTTCAATGTGTGGATGATGGCAGCGCCAGGCGAGTTGCTCATAACATCCTGACCGCGCTTAAAGCCAACACCGACAACAAGGAGGCGAAGATTGCTGGGATCAACAGCTGCCTGTTCTGGGGATGACTTCTCATGAACGAGAGACTGGACAAAGCGGGTCGCAACGTCTGCAGGGCGCGACCACGACATAGTGGTGGCGTGCTCAAGGAGAGGCATGGAGCAGTTGGACAGCAGGTAGTAGGGGTTGACTGGGATGCAGTGGCCACCGATACCAGGACCTGGGCGGAAGGGGAGGTAGCCAAATGGCTTGGATGCAGCTGCGTTGCTGACCTCAAAGGCGTTGATGCCGATGTTAGCGCATGCATCTGCCATCTCGTTGGCGTAAGCGGCGCAGACCATGCGTTGACAATTCTCATAGAGCTTGGTCATCTCAGCAACCTCTGGGGAAGAGACAGGAAGAAGCTTGTTAAACACGCGGCCGTAGAGGGTGGATATGGATTCCAGTGATGCCTCATCAAGGCCAGAGACAATCTTGGGGATATCCTCGAAGGCGGGGAATGTGCGACCAGGATCAACGCGCTGTAAAATGTTAGTCAACATGTTGGAGAATTGGGAATAGAGTAAGATAGCTGACTTACCTCAGGAGACATGCCAACCTTGAGGTTGCGAGATGCCATCAGGGGACCGACGAGCTCGCGAGTCATGCCAACCGCGACCGAGCTCTCAACAACGACAGTGGATCCAGGCTTGACGTACTTCTCCACAGTAGCGATCGCACTGCGCAGATATGCTGTGTCGATGCTCTTATCATCCTTAAGGATCGTGGGGACCGAGATAAGAACATGGGTAGCTTCGCTGATATCCTTTGCGTTGGAGGTGAACTGGATTGGGAGACCAGGAAGTAGTTGGGCCACTTTAGCGAGTCTTTGCTCGCTAAGATCGAATGCAATAACGTTGTAGTGACCAGCGAATGCCTCTACCAAGTGGGTGCCAACGTAGCCCACACCGATGACGGCAACGATGGATTCAGGCTTTGTCGGCTCCACCTCCTGCTCGCTGGCAGTCTTGGCAGGCTCCTCGATGTTCCACTTTGGCGAGTTGGGGTCCTCTTCAGCAGGAGGAGTGAGTGGAAGACACACAGTGGTAACGGTCATCTCAGGCTTCTTGTCGATAGAGAAGGACTTGTTGGCGAACATGCTGTCGGTGAAAGTAACGGCCATTGTAGCGAATGAGGCGAACTTGAAAAGTTGATGATGGGGAAATTATTAGAAGAAATTATTAAGACACAGAGTCGAGGATTAAAAGGTTACTTTGACCGAAGATGGTAGTAGTGAGTGGAAGTGGTTGCTTGCTGGTGCATCTAGAGTCGACCTCGACCGATGTCTTTATACTTCAGTAATTTTTGTGTTATGATATTCCAGCTGCAGAGTTCCAGCCACGTTGAGTCGCGCTGCAGATTCAGACCTGGCGAGACTGTCATCAGCTCAGGATGGTCAAAGCTTTGATGTTTGTGTTGTGATATTCTAGCCCTAGAGTTCCAGCCGCGTCGAATCGCGCTGCAGGTTCAGACCTGGCGAGACTACCATCAGCTTAGGATGGTAAAAGCTTTGATCTTTGCCGATAGAACTCTCTGCCGTTGCCTGTAACGCCTTTCGATTAACAGGGCTATGGCTGACGTGCCCGATAATTCTAGAGCGCCATCTTCTGCATACTCTGCAAGCCTGCCAAATTCGGAGTCTACGGTAGTGCTTTCGGAAGCTTGTTTAGCTCATCACCGGAAGCCCAGAACGATCGCTAAGGCCACTTGGAGGATAGGTTTTGTTACTGTACATACTCTTTATCTCTATTTCTGGTATGATATAGATCTCCTTTACAACCATAGATAAGTAACAAGCAAAACAGATTCGCTGCGGACACAAAACGGGTGAGAGAGGTTCTCGCTGGTGCGGTGACCCTCTGTTCCTGATCGGATGGTCTACTGCGCACAACGGCGCCTCCGAGGAAGAGCTGAACAGCTGAATAAGTGCCTACGCCACGTGCTGGTCTACATAGACTACTCTAGTTCAGGACCGATCTTGAAAACTCGGATCTGCATGCTAAAACTAACAAGCTTAAGCGCCAAGCTACGGGAAAAGAGGCGTTCAGGTACAGATCGCCCCTGAGTTCGCCAAGTATGGTAAGGCGGCGCCACGATAAGCCTCAGACAAGGCGGCGCCACGCCAAGCCCAACAAAGATGATCGGTCAGTTCGCCAAGCATGAGACGGCGCCGCCACGCCAAGTCTTATGGAAAAGGGAGCCAAGGTCTCCAAGCATGACAAGGCGGCGTAGCGCCAAGCCTTACGAAAAGGGGCTCAGGTACCCGTCGCACCTAAGTTCGACAAGCATGACTAGACGGAGCCGCGCCAAGCATCTATTCAGCTCTCCACCTGCAAGCCGCAGGGTCAGCGCCCAATAGGCTGACTTTTTGTTCCAGTCTTGCAGCAAAGACTTACACAAGCAAGGATCAACTCAACAACTGTTATTGATTCCACAACTACGAAGGAGCGCGTCTTTTTAAGCGACCATATGTTCCACGCATCCCTATTGCCCTACTATACAGACTACAACAACATGGCAACTATATTGGTATCCTGTTGGAGAAGCCCTCCTAGCCGAGAATTTTGCTTGCCACAGTTATGCCTAACAAGAGCAATCTAGTCTGTTGTTGTAACGCTATAGTAAGCCGAACTTGGCGAGTGGTTTTGGTGTCCTAGGAGGTGATCGCTTAGGAGAAATAGGCTCCTCTGTACCGTGAACAAGATGCCTTGTGGCGTGACCCTATTGCAGACGAGTCGAGGCTCAAATTCCGTTTAGCGAATAGGCTTTTCAGCCACGTCGATAGCCTTGAACAATCTAAAATTTCCCGTTTAGTCATGTTGTCGCTAGTGCTCAAGTGAAATGGTGGAAAGCTGCAGACTAGACTATATCCGTGGCGCTCTTATCCGCAGGATCTAGACCTTATCACCGGCATAGAGTTTACAGCTGTACACAAGTTTCTCGGGAACTCCGGCAAGTGTATGTGCGACTTTTGCATGCATGCTTGCATTTAAGTGCGGTCCGTTACGCTCTCAAATCACTACAGCCCAATCTTTGTTGTGCTGCCATCCTGTCACTACCGCGTCTTGACTGCAACTCCAGACTTGCACGACTTCACACGGATTATGGCGAGTATGGGTTTCACATTCGGAAAAATGGCTCGCGCAGTGGGTGCACTCGTCACAGTGCTTCCCTTTGTATCGGCCGTTCCATTTGGTCTGCAAATATACTCATGCACTTTGCCTGGCGTCATTGCCCCGGGTTTTGACGATGGTCCATGGATTTATTCAGAGGATGTCCTCGACCGGTATGTGTTCTCTCAGTGACCATTACCCTACCTAGAAGCTGCTAATTCTGGTCCTAGTATGGAAGCTGCGGGCATCAAAGCGACCTGGTTCATCAATGGTGCCAACAAAGGGAACATCTACGATTACAACTCCACTTTGCTGAGGATGGTCGAGATGGGACACCAGATCGGATCACACACGTAAGCAGTCTGTCTATGCATAGTAGCTTTCATACTGACTAGGTACATTAGATGGAGTCACAAAAATCTCGCTACTTTGACTGCTGATGGTGTAAAAGAAGAGATGCTTTTGTTAGAGGAGGCCTTGATCAATATCCTCGGGTATTTCCCTTATTACATGCGCCCTCCCTTCTTATCAGTCAATGCGGTCGCGCTCCAAGCACTTAAGGAACTTCAGTACCATGTTATCATTGGCGACCTGAACACCAAGGATTGGCAGTATCAGTCAGAATCTGGGATCGAGACTGCGAAAAAACTATTTACCGACGGTCTTGACCTTGGCCGCACCATAGTAGAAGCGCACGAGCAGGAAGAATGGACCCAAGGAGTACTCATTGACTTCATGATTCAGACGATCCAAGCTAGGGGTCTTAAAAGTGAGGATTAAATCCACTCCATTGAGATATCGCAAAGACTAACGACTTCAAGCTGTCACTGTAGCGGAGTGCTTACAGGATACGCAGCCGTATCGTCAAGTACGATCCACAAACGTGGTAAGTTGATTTTCCTTCACCCCTATGAAGCCGTCACCTAAGTTATGCAGACGTCCACCGAGCCAGAACCAACTGTAGTCTTTTCCCTCAACGGACTATGTGGCAATATCAATGCTGGCAAGAATCTGGGATGGACGTGCCCTCCAAATGGTGGCAGGTGCTGCAGCAAGTATGGACACTGCGGCAGTGGTGCCAGTTATTGCGCACCAAGCGTATGTCAGCCCGCTTTCGGATTGTGTGATGCTGCACCAACAAGCACATACGTCGACGAAGCCTCGAACATTAATACGGGAACTGGAATGCCTTCCCGGACTGTATCTGCAACAGCTCTTGCAACTCCCCTCGCACGTGGAAGCATTTCACCAGACAGAACCTGCGGAGACATTGGTAAAGGCAACAACAACGGCTACGTCTGTAAACCCGGCCAGTGCTGCAGCAAGTACGGAAAATGTGGTACGGCTTCAGACTACTGTGCGCCATCAGTATGTCAGAGTGCTTTCGGAATATGTAATGATGCTCCTCCCCCACGTGGAGGCGTTTCACCAGACAGAACCTGTGGAGATGTTGGAAAAGGCAACAATAACGGCTGGGTATGTAAGACCGGCCAGTGCTGTAGCAGATTTGGAAACTGTGGTACGACTTCAGACTACTGTGCCCCATCAGTATGTCAGAGCGCTTTCGGAATATGCAATGATGCTCCTCCCCCACGTGGAAGCGTTTCACCAGACGGAACCTGTGGAGACGTCGGTAAAGGCAACAATAACGGCTGGGTATGCAAGCCAGGTCTCTGCTGTAGCAAGTACGGTAACTGCGGTACTACAGACAGCTACTGCGCGGCTTCACTGGGTTGCCAGTCAGCCTTTGGAAACTGCACAGGCGTGGTTTCTTCTTCCAACTCCGCATCCTCGACAACGAGCACAGAGAGCTCCTCGCCGATCACATTGTTAACTAGCAACGTTACAACGTCTGCGAACAATTCTTCTATGGCCTCCAGCATACTCAGCTCTGCATCCACCTCCCCGAGTTCTTCCTAGAGCTCACACAACCAATGTCGCAGCTCAAGACCATGGATCAGTCTCGCTACCCTGTCGACCAGCAACTAAACTTCGCTGCCTTTTAGCAGTTTCCCATTCAATGCTCTAATTTCTGCTTCGCTTTTCGGCAGTACATTCCGTGGCTTCCTTAGCAGTACAACAACAGGTGCAGGCCTCGGAAAATCTGTCAGCAGCTCCCCGAGCAGCTCTCTCATTAGCTCTGACACGGTTTCGTCGGCTAGTTCTGCGGCAAAAAGCAGCTTGTCGAGCCAACCCGTTGCCTGCAGCTCAACCAAACCTAGCAGTACCACAGACTCGAGCAGCACTGCGGTATCAAGCACTTCCACGGATGCAAGCGATGCTCCGAAAACAATCCTGTCCTTCGTTGTAAGTAGTTCCATCACTTATAACAGCTTTATGATCTCTTTCCCTTTATCAATTCTTGTAATAATTGCCCAATGTAAATAATAAGTGCGCTAAGAATATTATTGTTGTGCACCTAGCATCAGCTCCTTTTCCCATTCAATGACCTGTACCCCAGAGTGTGTTTGAATATAGAGCATTACCTCTGCTCTTTTGCTTTCATTCTATAGCGGATGGTTGTCAGCAAGATTCAAGGCGCACTCAAACAACAGAGTGCGAGTACTGAGCGACCCGTCCCTACAAAAGAGAGGTTTGAATAGTAACCTCAGATAGTTACTGAGTGAATCTTTAGAACCTTAACCTAGAACTTTCTCAAAGTAGACTCCGACACCTAGGCTCAGAATATGCTCTTCTTATTGGAATCGCATAAGTGGAAAGGGTTTCTGTAGGAATCTAGTTACATCTAGTACAAATCCTATTTCGGCACACCCGTACAATGTCTTGAACTCCCCTCTTTTCCCTACATTCTTGCTACCCTATTAAAAGAATTCTTCTAGGCATGGCCTTAAAACTAGGCACATCGATTTTGTCCACGGATCTTACTTAGAACTGATGGCTTTCTCAGACTGTGATTTTTTCAACGTAACTTGACTAAGTTGTACTAGCTAACATATAGTATACCTGCTGCTACATCGAGATCTTAAACGCAACACCAAGCCTTACTTCAGCTGTCGTGATAATGCTACGAAGTAGCAGACTGTCTTGCTGAGTGTTGCTGTACTCAGGTAAGTAGCGAGTGGGAGAGAATTGGTTGTAAAGGACACCTCTACGCTTATCGCCACAGGCTCTTACTGCTTCGTAGATGAGTGGCAAGCGAATAAAGTTTCCCGGCTCCTCAGTACGTAAAGACGACGAATAGAGATTATTTGAATGTATATCACAATAGCTGCTGTAGTACATTTTATGAAGGAAATTACACCTGTGTTCGGTCACAGCTCAAAACGCGAACGCCTGTGTGCTGACCCCGTAGCATCTATGCGCAAGTATACCTGTGCTAAGTAAGTATAAATGCTATCACAATCACTGTCGTTGCATAGCAAGCTCTTGTATGACATCCGTCTCTTGATGGTGTAAGGCTAATTAGGACCCATCGATGATGGCCAAAGAACGAGCAAGAGATAATAAGCGCGTGCGACGAGCGTGCGCGAATTGCCAGTTTAGGTTCTGCACTATGTTATTAAGATATAAGCAGCTAACGTGAGTCATCAGATCCAAGAAGTCTCGTTGTTTCGGAGAGAAGCCCTCACGTACAACTTATGCTCTCTTAGGCTAGCCTTATCGTTATATCGAGGATCATTACCTGGACTGCGCTGTGCAGCCTGGTACAAACCCTGTAACGCAGAACTCTTCATCGCTAGAGAGCCATCGGCTCGCCACTCTCCTTGCTTTGTTAGAATCAAGACTCAGTCTCCTCAATGCAAGCAACATTGTTTTAGCTGCTCCTTATTTTTCTAGACTATAGCATCAATCAAATACCCCTGATAGAGAACTAGAATCAATGTACCACTTGTCACCTAGAAGTTTATAGATTGTGAAAGGAGGTAAACATGCTTGTCTTTGACTTTCGGGGGAAGCAATGGGGTGATGACGTATAGGCTATCAATGACGGCGGAGTATTGAGTATACTACACCCAGTATCAAACTACGATATTCTAATACCCTTTCGGTCCAGCAACCAGGCCATTTCGATTACATTCTGTAGTGTCCGCCGTAAAATCTCGAACTTTGCATAAAAAAATTGCAACTGAGGGAAACTAGGTACCAATAAGGGAGGTGCAGACTAAATCTATCGTTGGAACTACTAGCATACCTGAAATCCTTTACTCATCCGTACGTTATTCTACTCGATGCCGGAGCACGGCACAAGCTAACTTTCAATGCGCATAAGGAGCGTGCAAATGATGGCCGAGATACAAAATCGCGTAGGTTTTCAAGATGAGTTCGTGCGATCTCTAGAATAGTGGGTATGTGTCAGTTACCGGGCACTCTAGGGGGAGAGGTGAATGCGCTAGCTAGACTCGACGTTGAAAAGGGCAATGGCATAATATTTCCAGCGTACCTTCCTTAGACTTATCAGCGCGCAAGCACGAAGTATCGATTCATAGTATGTATGCGTTACATGCAAGCAGTTTTTATAGCTGTCTAAATAAAGCGATTGTTCTCTTCGATCTTCGCATCGGCACACGTCTATGGGTGACCCTGGAAGCCTGACGAGACTGTGCCCTGCAATGCAGCTGCCGTTCAAGAAATCCGTCCTCTTGTGCTGATGCCATCAGTGGGTTTGCACCTTTGCGCATGATCACTGCCTTGTGGAATATGAACAACATCTGAGATTAGAATAATCAATCAATGCCGCTATACAGCCACGATGGGCTCTCGAACCAGCATGGGAGACCTCTTGAAGTTGGGTGAGATTGCGGGTCTGGTCTAGAAGAACTGTCTGGAGGCATGCGCCTTTGGGATCGCTACAAGTAGCTGAACTCTGCGGCATTCTCTAATCTTAAAGACTATGCCCAACTAATACTTGTAGTATAGACCGAACACGACTGCGCGGGTGCATTTGAGCTGCTTGGGGATAGTTTGCAGCTCTTTAGAAAGGCTTCTTTACATCCTATAGTTTGCAGACTAATCGCCGTGTTTTGTGACACTGCATTAGTGTGTGTGTGTGTGCAGAGTTCAGGGGTGACCTCCCGGAGGCAAAAGTGCTTTATGCGAACGCTTTTAAGGGGATATACTTGATCCGGGAGTACCATGATAGCGACATTACGGCTGCTCGCTGGCTGGGTGATGTCTGCCTTCAACTCCACGAGTTCGATAACACAGTACCAGCTTGGAGTATTGCGTTGGAAGCCTCGCTTCGGCACTATGTGTTCACACATGACCGTACTCGGCTGGCAGCCCAGGAGATACTTAAGCCAGGCAAGGAGTATTCATTTTTAAACATATCAACGACCATTGTCATATGAATGTGAATTCGAAGGATATCTTCACCAAAACCCACGCTTTGGAGAAGCGCAATGTAGTTCGCGCCATCCAGGCAGGTATAGGAGGGACACTGCCCCCATTAAGCCAGAATAAAGCGAATCGCCCGAAGGGTAATATATCAGGCCTCGCTCGCGTCTTGAATTGGTCGCAAGCGCAATATCCTTGACCGCACCACTCATATCGTCCCAAATGGCCATGAAAATGGGACATGGGAGGCATTTCGGATACCTGCATGGCCATTGCCGCACTACTGGGGCGTTATTAGTAACATTTAAGCTGCGTCCTCAGAACTAACAAGAACCACTCGGGCACTGCTTCCACACGAACGAGCATGGCAGCCGCAAACAAATCCATCCACCCTACCTCAAATCATCCTCATCTAGCTGCGCGCACATAGCGCCGACTAACAAAGGGTGTCACGATTTTGACAGCAGATTAAGACACCCCAGATGCTTACCGTTGTTGGCCTCTTCACCTGCTTCGAGTTGAAGCGATGGAAGCATAACTTCAATCTTTACATGCACGATTGCGCTGCGTGTCAATGGCACATGTACTGCACGAGAGAGTAAAATAAGCTTTATAAACCTCTTGTGAAGCACGCTTCTTTTGATGCAAGATTACTCGACGGTAAGGGTCACTCAACAGGAGAGTGTCTTACACTTGTGCCAGGTCTAAGCGGGATCAAGAACTTAGCCTCAGGCTCGTGAACAACACCCGCAGTCCTTGCGAAATTGGAGATGACATAGTTAGCGGCTGCCAAGCTGCGGATTTGCTGTGGGTTCCCTTACCCCTGAATGACTGCTGAAGTTCGATTGCACGTGGCGCTTACAAGAAGCAGAGACGCTTTCCACTGTGGTTATAGTCCATGTCGAGAACCCGCTTTTGGCGTTGTGTGGCATGATCTACTGCTAGTGGCTGGCTGATAGCAAGTCGGCATTCGGAGGACTACGGTAAAACACGACAAACAGTTTGATAAAGGGCGTTATCTAAATTAGCGTGTCCGAGGAGGCGACACCCTGCGGCTGACTATGCCAAATTGCTCTCTAGCGGTTCGTTAACGCCGCCCGTTTGTGCGTTTGTGTTTCATACAAGATATTAGTGCCATCCATGATTGGCTGTACTATTCCAAGGCTGAACTTGTCAACGACTCTACCACAATTCCGGCACGACTCGTGGTATTTTGGAGATGTGTCGCAAGGATGGGGCGGTAGTGCGGCTGGCTGGCCACCGAGATTCTGGACTGCAGAATTGGCGCGGGGGATCCGCAGCCTGACATCAAAAGCCGGATCAGATCCTGTATCCACGCTTCCTATCATTACTTTCAGTCTGGAGCTCATACCTACCCACTTTCCTTCCTCTCGGCGCTTTGCTGCCTTTTTCACTCATTACCGTCGCCAGTCGACATCCACTCATTTCGCAACTTGACGTCCTAGTGACTCAGTCTCTTCTTGTGACACACTACTGCAATTACAACCTTGATATAAATTCAGCTCTCACATATCAGACAAAATGAAGACCCAATCTATGCTCCTCGCGGCTCTGGCCGCTGCGCCAGTGGCTTTGTCTCACACCGTCTTCAGTGACATCTATGTCAACGGAGTCCCACAGGTCCGTGAATGAGCATCCGACGTCGTACTTCAACTGATAGAACTAGGGCGATGGAGTTGCTATGCGCATGAGCAACGACCCACCACGCTCCACTTATCCCATTAGCAGCCTCGGCAGTGACGACATGGCCTGCAGTACGTCATTTCTTCCGATTCAATTACACCGTGTCACTAACCAACTACTTAGATGTCGGCGGAACCAAGGGTGTCTCCCGTGTACAGTCGGTCCCGGACGGTGCAACACTCACGTTCGAGATCCGTGCTTCACCCAAAGATCCCTCCAAGGGGCGCCTTGAGCGCGGCCACAAGGGTCCTTGTGCTGTCTACCTCAAAAAGGTTGCTTCCGCTATTGAGGACAAAGGTTAGTCCGGTTTACCCACTCACTCATAACATTCATGCTAACAGCATCCGCAGGTGCTGGTGATGGCTGGTTCAAGATTTTTGAGCACGGCTACGACTCCTCCAGCGATAGCTGGTGCTCCGACAAGGTCATCGACAACAACGGTCTCCTCAACGTGAATCTTCCTACTGGTCTTGAGCGTGGTTATTACCTCGCCCGTCCGGAGCTCCTCGCTCTCCACAACGCCAACCACGGTGACCCGCAGTTTTACACTAGCTGTGCCCAGATCTTCCTCGAGAGCGACGGCAACCTCGTCCCGGAGTCCACGGTGTCCATCCCTGGATACGTCGACTACGGCCAGCCCAGCACCAGCTTCGACATCTACAACAGTGACAAGTCGACCTACGAGCTCCCCGGTCCGAAGCTCGCAAAGCTGACCCCCAAGTCCGCTCAGAACGCCAAGTCCGGCCAAACTACCCAAGCCGAGGGCCTGAAGCCCGCCGGCTGCCTCGCCGAGAACGCAAACTGGTGTGGTGTCGAAGTTGCCGACTATAATGACGAGAAGGGCTGCTGGGTCTCCAGCAAGCAGTGCTGGCAGCAGGCCGATAAGTGCTTCGATACTGCCCCGATCACAGGAAGCACAGGCTGCAAGCTCTGGCAGACCAAGTGCCAGGGCATCAACGACGCATGCAAAGCCGGCAAGTTTCAGGGTCCGCCCAACAAGAACAAGGTCCTTGTGCAGCAGGAGAAAAAGAAGATCAATGTCGGCGCTGTGCTCTCGGGTGGCATCGACTCGTCCAACGTTGACACAACCCTTAAGGAGACTCCTAAGAAGACTTCTACTCCTCCCACTATGGCGACCAGCGCTGTGCCCGTTGCGCAGAAGCCCACCACTACTTGTTCCTCCTCCGCCGCCGCCGCGCCGACCGATAACATCGACGATTACTCTACCCCCGACGTTATCGGCTCGGATGAGGATGCTGCGCCTAGTGAGCCTAAGTCCGGGGTCGACGCTGAAGCGCCTAAGGCTACACCCACCCAGAAGGCACCCTCCTACGACGCCGCACCTGCACCTACACCTGCTCCTGAGGTTCCTTCATCCGAAGGCGGCCGCTCCAGCTGCAGAGAGGGCGCTGTCTGCGTCACTATCACTGAGATCGAGACCGTGGTGGAGTATGTAACGGTCACTGCTGAGTAAGTCAATGAATAGAGTATACTTAGAGGTGCCGGACGGGCCAACGCCGGATTACGTCCTCCAACACCAATTATTCAATCCACTTCAACCACCCATAACGTGACCACAATGCAATTAATTAACGCTGCGCTTGCTGCTATTAACGCGTTAAAGCCTAATGAAAAACTTGTATATTCTCAAATCGCGAAAAAATATAGTGTTGATCCAGGAACGCTGAGCCGCCGCCACCGAGGTATTTCTAGCTCAAGACAAGCAGCTGCACAGAATCAGCTGGCAGTCCACCCACAACATGAAGCTAAGCTTATCGATTATATTAATAGACTTACTAAGAGAGGCTTTGCACCCACACAGAGTATTATTCGAAATATCGCGTCGCAGCTAGCTTAGAAGCAACTTAGATACCACTAGGTTAATCGCTTTATTCATCGCAACTCGCATTAGGTTATACTTAAGCGCATTACGCTAATTGATCGTAGCTAGCGCTAAGCTATTTCAGAAAAGAAATATAAGCTCTACTTCAAGCTTCTACGCTAAAAAATTAATTAATATAAGGTAGAGCCGCGACATATATATAATATAGATAAGAAGGGCTTTATAATTAGAGTAGAGTCCCGTTCAGTCTAAATCTTTTCTAAAGATGCTCTTAAGTCTAAATTAAAAAGATTAAATATTTAAGATAGTAATCGCGAATGGTTTACGCTGATCGCGTATATCTGCGCAGATGGATCGTATCTAGTGTTACACGGGGTTAGGTGCTAATACTTCTCTAAGCTCGATCCGGGTTAGGGCGAGTAAGATGGTGTGAAAAGCTCCGTGAGAGTTTATCTGGCGATACAGTGGAGTGGCGTGCTTAGATAGAAGGTAACAAAGGTTCGACAACTACTAATCTATATTAAATAGACTAATACGGAGGTGCCTTTCAAAAGTTCTGTCTAACGCTAATTTCGGCGCTTCAGCGTAACTATTCTTGGCATAACTCCCACCTTTGAGCTGAGCTGTTGATCAGTCGTAGTCATCTATCTACTATGGCTCCTAATACTAATTCTTACACCTATGCCTTAATTATAACGTTAAAGTTACCTCCTATTAGCAAGTTAACGTCATAGATCTTAGAGCTAACTAGCGTCTATCCTCGTACAGTTAATCGTATCTATAGTAGAGCTATCGCTACTAGCTTTAAGCTAAACGTTCTCCCTCTTAAGATCCTCCCACACTACGTTTAGAATACCCCTCGGTCTAGTAGACCTACTAAGTAGATAGAGAAGGTAAAAAAGTAGATATTTTAATAAGTACAACACGATAGATATAGACAAGAGAAAACCTACGCTAACCTTACTAGTACGCTTAGTCTCTAAGATGTCGAAATCTCTACCTCTACTATCTAGAGAGTATTAAGAGTAGTAGAATATAGAAAGACTAAGCTAACGAGGAAGCCTAGATTAATATAGAAGATAAGAAGTGCTCGTCTTAAGTAGGTATTAGAGTATAAGGACTAGACGTTAGAGATGTTACAAGTAACAAGAAGGATTCTCTCCTTGATAAGTGACGAGATGGCTGAAGGCCTATGGACGTCTACGTTAGAAGGTAATAATCATCGCGGGGCTAGGTCACGTGATGTGCCATCCCGCCAAGAGCAACTATCCTGGGGATGGCAGGACGCCTTAGGATGGCAGCTATCCCTAACATCACTACTATCCCTAGGATAGTAGGGAAGGAAAGAATAGTAGGACTAGAAGTAATAAGGATATAAAGATAGATAGATTTTATTATTACTTTTATTATAGTTAACTTAAATTATACTTTCTTACTAGTTACTTTACTTAATAAGATTATTACCTATTAGTCTATAGCAATATAGATTAGTAGTTATTAAACCTTTATTACCTTCTACTAAAGCACTCTAATCTACTATCTCGCTAGATAACCTTATAGAATACTAACGTAAAGCTTACTAGCCTTAGTATAGAACCTAGTAAGAGAAGTATAGACCTAAACTCTATATAATACTTTAACTACCTATAGATTTAGTAGATTAGAAGATTAATAATAGAACGCCTAATTAAGATGTAAGATAGCTTACGCGTACTCTTAATTATAGGCTAGTACTAGTAGACTAATATAAGGTCCTAGACTAGTGCCTAACCTAGTAATTAATAATAAGATACTAACTCTAAGTAATAATAAAGAAGTAGATAAAGACGCTTATTACTTATGAGAATTAAGAAATCTTAGGCACTAGGCTAAGATCTATGCGTAGTAGATAGCTACTATATAGAATATAATTAATTAGCTTTTAAGTTAGCTAATAGCTATACCTAACGAAAAGTCTATAAAGAAACCTAAGATAGCTATACTAAAGAAGTATAATAGAAACTATAATAGCTTATAAATATTTCTTACTAGTATTCATCTATACTATAGATACTATAAAGTACCTAATAATAAGAGAAAGATTCTTATAGTATATACTTATATAAAATGAAAAGTAGTAACCTAGATATAATTCTATATAGAGAATTTTCTAGTAGATATTAAAGCTAAAGAAATAAAAAATAAGATATAAATCTTATTTAGTAACTAGACGTACTTTAAAGAAGAAATAGGATATACCTTTAGAGAAGTAGACGCTAAAAGCTAGGCTAAAAAAGCGATATCTCGCCTAAGGTAGACTAAGTTAGTATTAGCGTATACTACTAAGTTTAAGTAATACTAAGTATAAATTAACTAAGATAATTTACCTCTATGTATAACTTATAAGAATAGTTAAAAAGAAATTATTAAGGATAAACTTATATACTATAATAAGCTAAAGAACTTATACTTATTAATTAAGTTAGTAATAAGAATTAATATATAATTATAGAAAAGAAAGAAAGTTTAAAAAAGATATTAATATAGGCTATCTATTGCTAATACTTAATGTTTTTAGAATAATAAAGATTATAATAGAAATACGTATATAATAGATAAAGTATAAGATAGATATAAGAATAAGAATAAAAAATCTTAAAAAAAGTTTAATAATAGTCTTTCTATAGAAGAATATAAGAAGTACTATAATAGTAAGATATATCTTTACTATAGTAAAATAAAATACTTCTATAGAGATTACTTAAAGAATAAGTTAACTAAAAAGGTCTAGAAGATAGTATAAATACTCTAAGTAGAGACGTCTTATTCTAAACTACTAGATATAGAAAATAACTTAAGCAACTAAGACTTATATAAGAAAGCTTAACGCGAATTAGATAAGGCTTTTAAGATAGTATAAGAGGCTATAGAGATTAAGAATATTAAGTAGGATAAGCTACGACTAACTAACTAGAAGGTTAAAGAGACGGAGGTACTCTACTACCTAAGAAACTACTAATACTAGATATATAGACACTATAACTACTAGGCTAACGATTATAATATCGCTAAATAAGTTATAATTATAGGTCTAAGACCTAAAGATATTAGATAATAAGCTATTATAGAATAATATAGATTTAAGGAACCTAATAATAAGAAGATATCTTAAATATTTAAGAAATATATAATATAATATAAGAAGATATATTAGTATAATTATACTATTAGATATAAATTCTATAAGAAGAACTAAAAGAACTATAGAACTAATAAAGATAAGTATTATTATTCTTAGCTTTAAATAGATAAATATTTAGTTAATAATTACTACCTCTACGAGCTAAAGAAAGAAGAAGCTTATAAGAGACTTCTATAGACGTAGTATAAGAAAGAATACTCTTTCTATTAATAGTAGTTTAAGATAGTTTAATAGATAGATAATATTTACTATTGTACCTTATTATTAAATATTTATAGAGTAATAGATTGCCTAATTTATAAAAGTAAAAGACTAGAACGAAGGACATAAGTTATAAAGATAAAGATACCTTACTATAATATCTATTAGAGCTATTATTATAAGAACTATTATACTAACTACTATAACGCTAAGTATAGCGTAGAATATTTCCCTTAGAGTAAAAAGAAGTTATAGAAAAGATAACTCTCTAAGCTAAAAAACTAGAATGTTACTAGGAATAGAGTTACGCTAGTAAAGGTAGTTCTAAAACGACTTTAAGAAAAGTATAGAATACTAGTAGTTAGATAGAGTTAACTATAACTATATTTATATATAGTTATAAATTAACTACGTTTATAGATAGTAGAGCTTTTAGAATATTAATCTTACTACAAGTAGTAGAGAAATATAACTTACTCTATTAGAACTAAAAATAACTAATATAAATAATATTAGCTAAAGAGACTTCTATAGTATATAAAGATAGTATAATAAGGCTTAAAATAGAGTTATTAACGCTTAAAGTAGTAGATATTTATAGCTAAATAAATATTAGTATTATAGACCTAGAATAGATAGATATACTAATTAGTTATAACTAGCTAAATACCTATAACTCTACTATTAACTAGTAAAAAAAAACTATTCTTAGCTAAGAATCTACGCGTAAGGTTACTAGAGTATAATATAAGATATATTTAATAAACTAGAGCTTACTCTAGAATAGAAGGTTTAGTAAGATCTTACTATATAAGATCGCGAGAATCTATATAAAGAACTCTTAGAGTATAGAAGTTATTTAGATATAATAGATTACGACTATAAAGAAAGAACTAGTACTATAAAATATAATTATAAAAAACGATCTACTATTAGTAATACTAACTAAATACTAAATATTAAAGTTTAAAGAACTATTTAAAGAAAATAAAGTAATAGACTTAGTAAAACACTAGAATTAAAATTATAAGATTATTCTAGAAAATAGAGTAAAGTTAAGCTTAGAAAGAATATACTCTATAGCGCCTAAGTATAATGCTAAGCTATAGAATTATCTCTAGAAGAACTTAAAAAAGAGATTTATCTAACTAAGATTAGGCCTAATAGCCTTACTTATCTTATTTATAAAGAAGCTTAATAGAAAGTAGTAACTATATATTAACTTTAGAAGGTTAAATAGCGTTACTTAGAAGAATGAGTATCTCTTACTACTTATTATAGAGCTTATAAATTAACTCTAGAGAGCTAAGTAGTTTATAAAGTTTAACGTTTAAGAAAGATTTTACTAAATTAGAATTAAAGAAGGTTATAAGTAAATAATAGCGTTTAAAATAAGGTATAGACTCTTTAAGTATCTAGTTATACTATTTAGATTAATAAATACGCTAGTAACCTATTAATTAGTTATTAATAACGCTCTCTATAGATACTTTAGAATCTTTATTATTGCGTATCTAGATAATATATTAGTATACTTTAGCGGTATACGCGAAGAATATATTAAGTATATTAAAAAAGTTTTATAGAAGCTTAAAGAATATAAGCTATATCTTTAACTAGAAAAGTATAAATTCTATATATTAGAAATAAAATTTCTAAGATTTATAATATTAACTAAAGAAGTAAAAATAAATTAAAAGAAAATATAGACTATATAAAAATAGCTAATACCTAAAATAGTTAACAATATTTAATTCTTTTTAGAATTTATAAACTATTATTAAAAGTTTATTAGAGATTACTTAAAGATCTTAGCACCTCTTATAGAGATTACTAAGAAAGAAATAGGTTTTAAGTAGAAATAAGAATATTAGAAAGCCTTTAAGAAGCTTAGATAGAAATTCTTAGAGGCGCTAGTACTTAAGATATATAGCTCTTAATAACTAACTAGAGTTAAGACTAATATATTTAACTATATACTTAGAGCTATATTATTATAATAGTACTTAGATAAAAAATAAAGACTAGTATTCTACTATTTATAGAAGTTCTTAGAAGTAGAAGTTAACTATAATATTTATAATAAGAAACTACTTAGAGTAGTTAATATCTTTAAATAATAGAACGTATATCTATTAGAACTCTCTAATATAATTAAGGTTTTTACTAATTACTAAAATCTAATAAGTTTTATAATAACTAAAAAACTTAACTAATAATAGATCTAGTATACTAAGATATTAGCTTAGTTTAAATTTAAGATTATATATTAACCTAGAACGCTTAATAGAGTAGCTAACGCTATAAGTAGAAGATCTAATCTATAGAAAGACGATTATAAAGAACTATATAATATAATATTTAAGAAAATACCTAATAGTATATTATATTATAACTAGCTAGAACTAGCTAAGGTAGCTAGGATAGCTAAGTAGGTAGAAACACTATAGTAGCAATAGTAGTAGCGAGTAGCTAGCTAGTAGTTTAAGCCTAACAAAGTAGGCTCTAATAAACTATTAAATAATAAATAAGAGTACTAAAATATAGTTTTATAGAATTTAATATATAAATCTTTATATATAAGATTAAGTCTTATATAAGAACTATATAAGTCTTAAGAATATAGATATATAAAAATTAAAGAAATAGTTAAATAACTAGCTTAGGTATTTATAATACTACGTATACGTATAAAAGTATAAGAGATCTTAAGTAACTATTTAGTATATTACTAGAATAAGCCTAAGAGATATAAGCTCTATAGCCTATTATAACCTTTATAGCTACTATCTAGACTATAGATAAGTATAATAATAGACTTTATAGTAAAGCTTCTAAGATTATTAAAACTAAAATTAGCTTAATTTTATAATATAATTCTAATAATTATAGATTAACTAACTAAAGTAGTAAAGTTTATACTTATAAAAGAGACTATTATAATAGAAGAATACGTATATAAAGTTACTAAAGCACTAGTATTAGAGTATAAGATACTTAAAGAGTTTATTACTAACTATAATAAACTATTTATATCTAAATACTAGAATATATTCTTAGTAAAGTTAGATATTAAGAAGAAGCTTTTAATAAGCTTCTACTTAGAAATAGATAGCTAGATAGAAAGAATAAACTAGATATTAGAATAGTACTTATAGATATACGTTAATAAATTATAAGATAACTAAATAGAGTTACTACTAATAGCGTAATTAGTCTATAATAGTATAAAATCTATAATAATAAAGTATTTACTATACTACGCGAACTATAGATATAAGCTAGTTACTTACTAAGATCTTAAAGATATTAAGAGTATTATAGTAAGAATAGATAATAAAGCGAAGCTTATATAAGAATTATATAAAGAATTAAGTAAGAATATAGCTTAATAGAACCTTATAATATCTAAAGTAGTAAATAAACTAGGAATTAAGAGACTAATTTCTAAGAAAAGAACTAAAGTTTTCTTATTATAATAAAACCTAAAAACTAAATAACTATATTAAAAACTAGATAACCTCTAAATAGAACTATTTAAAATTCTAGAGAAAATAGAAAAAGTAAACTATAAGTTAAAACTTTTATAAAGTATATAAATCTACTCTATCTTTTATAAGAAACTTTTAGAATTAGTATTTCGAGATACTAAGCTAGTAATAGATATAGAGCTTAAAGATAATAAATATAAGGTTAAGAAAATTAAGAACCTATAGAAAATTAGTAGTTAGTAGAAATACTTAGTTAAGTAGTAAAGATAGCTTAAGAGCTATAATACTTAGGAATTTAAAAGAAATCTAATAAACTATAAGTTACTAGTACGTAAATACTACTAGAAGTACCTTATTAAGAGTATAGCTTAAGTAGGAGTAATATAAGACTCCTAGTATTAAGCTTTTTATTAGTTAGTTTTTATAGATAGAGTAGTAGTATATAATAGAATAGTAACTTAGGTAAGTAGAATAACTCTATATATTATACTTATACTTAGAACTTAAGTTAAATATATTAAGCTATAAGGGCTTAATATCTAATACTATATACTAGAGCTTTATATAATATACTTAGTTACTTAGTAGTACTAAGGTATACTAATTACTAAGTAGCTGATAGGTTAATATATAGAGTGCTTAGTTACTTAGTAGTACTAAGATATACTAATTACTAAGTATTGTATAGATTATATAACGTACTAGTTCTAAATAGGTATCTCTATTTTCTATAGTTATTCTACTTTTTTATAGATTACTTATTAAATAGATCTAATAGTAAAATGTTCTCTATATTCTAAGGTAGATTATAATACTATCCTTCTTCTCTTATAACTTATCTCTAAGGTAATATATAGCTTAGGTTTCTTTTTAGAAAAGGTATACTACTATAATTTTATAGTTACTATAAATAGAGTATTAATAAGAGTAAGTTATTACTAGAAAAAGTAGGTTATTATAAACGTAGCGTTTATATAAGCACTATGTTTCTAGAAGCGTATAGTTTCTATAAACGTTTTATTCCTAGAATTACTAAGTTCCTAAAAATACTTAGTTTCTAGGAATACTTAGAGATAGGTACTTTTATCTATAATAGGTTTAGTCTAATAATTACTATATTCTAAGGGTATAGTATTTATTACGCTAACTTAATTAGGGTTTAGCATAGTAGCGCGCTATAACTAGGCTTGCTCTACGTTATAGGGTCTTGTCGTCTACTTAGTTTCTTTACTATGTCTAAATAATAATCTTTATCTAGTACTATCTATTATTAGAACTCTACTAAGTTTATTAATTCTTTTAGAAAAATTATAGTTTAGAAATATTTTACTTATAAAAAGAATAAGTAAGTATATAAAGTATATATTTATTCTAGAAAGTATAGTAAGTATCTTTATTATAGTTAGTAATATAACGTCTAAGTTACTAAGTTAGAGTTTAAGCGTCTTACTACTAAAAAGAAAAAGTTAGAGGCTTATATTAAAGAGAGTTATAAAGCGTAGGATACTATAATAAGAGCGTATAAGATAGCTTTAGCGGAGTTGTAAATATATTATACTTAGGAGTAGTAGTTATAGCTATAGATAGATTTATTAGAGAAGTAGGCTAAGAAGGTAATTACTATAGAGAGTCGTGAGCTAGAAGAGTTAGAGTAGAAAGGCGTCTTAGAGTTTAATAGTTCTAATCTATTAATTAACTTATCTCTTAGTATTTAGAGTATCTTTGCGGATTTACCTCTAGATTATTAAGAGCCTCTTAATTTAAGCTTAGTTACTTCTAGTTCTAGTAGTAACGTACTTATCTCTAGTAGTTAAGGTACGTAGTATAGTTTTTCTTTAGTATATATTATATTTTATTTATTATTCTATTAGGCTTTATAATTTTTTTAGTTAACTTATTAACTAAGAACGTTATAAGGCTACTATTTTCTTTTATAGTTAGTTTAAATTCTACTATTATTATTAATATTTTTAGAGTTTTTATTTATAGTTAGATAGGTTAGATTCTAGTTTCTATATATTCTCGCTATTAGAGTATCTTAACTATTTAACTAGGTATTTAATTTTATTATTTTTAGTTTAGTAAGAGATAATTCTTTTAACTTTAAATTTATCTTCTTCTTTAGGTTTATAATAGAATATTTTCTATAATAGCGTTTTAAGGTTTACTAGTTCTAATAGTTATATATAGAATCTTAGATATATCTTTACGTTAGTTAGTAAGTTAAGTATATAGGTAATAGGTCTATTTTACTTTAAAATTAAAAATAGTCTAATCTTAACGTAGTCTAATTCTTTACTAGGCTATTTAGTATAAAAGTTCTTTATAAGTAGATATACTTTATCTCTCTTCTTTAGCTAAGGTACTATTTTTCTTTTCTTATTTTAGTAGAAAATACTTTAGCGTTAAGCCTATTTAAGTAATATTCGTAGATTTTTATAGATTTTCTTTAGTTATTCTACTATTATAATTACTACTTCTATCCTTAGGCTTAGATATATTTAAGTAAAGAGATTTAGATATTGTCTATAGTTTATAAAGAATAGTATTTACTTTATAGACTCTAATAGCTTATTATTATATACTAGTTATACTATAGATAGTAGCTATATCTAATTATCTTATTACTAATTAGCGTAGACCCTAAGGTAAGTCTTTATTATCTAATTTATTCTTTCTATTTATCTATTAGTTTATAGATAGTAGGCT
The DNA here is from genome assembly GCA_026262445.1 of Bipolaris bicolor. Lineage (NCBI taxonomy): Eukaryota > Fungi > Ascomycota > Dothideomycetes > Pleosporales > Pleosporaceae > Bipolaris > Bipolaris bicolor. The sequence continues at coordinate 1,771,647 of JAODYD010000002.1, forward strand.
ATTAATAGTTTCTATTAGATACTAATCTTAGCTATAAGAGTCTTCTAGAAATTTAAAGTAAAGAGTTTATCTCTATCGCTAATAATTAATCTTAATATACTATGTTATATAATTACTATATTTTTAATAATATATATAAGTTTTACTATATTATAGTCTTTTTAAAATAGTATAAATTTAGCGTATTTAGTAAATTTATTAATTACGACTAGTATTATATTATATATTACTTTAGTAACTAGGTTTATTAATAGTAGTAGTCTTATAATAAAATCTATAGAGATATTTATCTATAGTTCTTATAGTAGCTCTAGAGCTTATATTTCTTTATAGAGTGTGTGCGTATTATACTTATTCTTTTAGTATTTTATATATTTAGCGATATAGGCTATAACTTTATTCTTTATTCTTTTAAACTAATAATTACGCTAGATTAGTTCTATTATTCTAGCAATTCCTAGGTATTTGTATATAGGATTATTATAATATTCTTTAATAATAGTTTATTATACTTCTTTAGGTATATTATTCTTAATTTTTATAATAATATTAAGTTTATATATAGGTTCTAGAGATCTATCTTTATTAGTCTTAAGTATAGGTCTATTAACTATTATTTTAGTTTCTATAATATTATATTATTAGCTAAGAGCGTTAGCTTTTCTATTTTTCTTTTCTAGTATATAGATAATTTTAAACTTATATTATCTTAATAGTTTAGCCTATCTTGTCTATTTTTAGTTAAGTATCTTTATTATTATAAAGTATACTAGGTTCTTATAGTTTATATAGATTGTAAGTTCTAAATAGCTTTCTATATATACTCTTTAGTGCTATAAGTATATTATAATAGCTAGTAGTTCTTTATTATATATATTATATTATTCTTTAGGTTCTAAGAACTTTTTAGAGTAGTATGCTACTAGGTACTATTTGTTGTCTATAAGTATACTAGCGTAGCCTTCTAGGGCTAGGTCTAAAGCGTTAGTCTTAATCTTTATTAGTATACTTAATATAAATATCTTAAAGTATAGTAGTATAATATATACTATTTTAAGTTTATTAAAGGCTTTCTCTACTTTCTTACTCTATATAAATAGCGTGTCCTTGCGTATAAGTTATATTATTAGTATAGCAATCTTAGAAAAGTTCTTAATAAACTATTAGTTAAAGTTTATAAATTCTAAGAATAATTAGATTTTTATAACTATTATTAGTGTTAGCTAATTCTTAATAACTTAGATCTTTTTTTTACTTATTTATACTCTATTAACTTCTACTATATAGCCTAAGAATTTAATCTTAGTCTTATAGAATTTATACTTCTTTAGCTTAAGTCTAAGGCTATATTTATTTAGAGCCTTAAGTACTATCTTTATATATCTAATATAGTCTTTTTTATCTTTAGAGTAGATAAGAATATTATCTAGGTAGGCTATAATAAATATATTTAGGTATAGTCTAAGTATATTATTAATAAGTTCTTAGAACGTTACTAGGGCGTTTATAAGCCTAAATAGTATAACTAGATACTTATAATATCTATATTAAGTTCTAAATACTATTTTTTATTCTTTACTTTTTTTTATTTTAATAAGGTAGTATTTATCTTAGAGATCTAGCGCTATAAAGATCTTTACATAAGATAATTAATCTCTAAGCTTTATAATGTTAGATAGTAGGTATTAATTCTTAACTATAATATTATTAAGTTTTTAGTAGTTAACGTATAGCCTATCTATACTATTCTTCTTTAGTATAAATATAATTAGATATTCTACTAGTAACTTTAATAGTTTTATATATTCTTTAGCTAGACTCTTATTAATATACTCTTTTAGTATCTTAAGCTCTCTTTCTAATAGTTAGTATATAGGCCTAAAAGTTAGTATCTTTCTTTCTTAGAGGACTATCTTATAGTTCTAGAGCTTATATTCTAGTAACGTAGTTTTATCTACTACTTTCTAAAATAGATATTTAAATTCTTAGTATTTATTAGGGTATTCTAGAGTTATACTATTCTCTTTTTTTCTTACTTCTTAATCTATTAGGCTAGTTTTAGTATCTATAGAGTATAGCTTTCTATTAAGGGAATTACTATTTAAGTATATCTTCTTTTTAGTATTATTATACTACTTAGTAATATTACTTTTATCTACTATTAAACTCTACTAATACGTAGGCTAGCTTACGGGTATGTCTATTCTATAGTACTTAAATTAAAATACTTTTAACTTCTAGTTAATCTATAGATTATATTTTCTAAGCTATAGAAGTTCTAAGATAATATTATAGGTAGCTAATCTAATAACGTCTAGGTTAATCTTTTTTATATATTCTTAGATACTAAGTGTTATTCGTCTAACCTTATATATAATATTACTTTTCTTTAGTATTAGTTTACTATTAGCTATATATAGTAGGTAAGGCTATTATTTTTATTATTTCTTAAGTCTAGCTTAATCTACTACGTACGCTAAAACATAGTTTATCTATAATTCTAAATCTACTAGTATCTATATCTATCTTCTATTAAGCTTTACTAGTAGCTTAATAAGTTCTAGGGGTTCTAGTATATTAATTTCCTTAGAGGGGCCTTATAGCTCTAGCGTTAGCCTAAAAAAGACTACTCTTATTAGTATCTATAGTAGTCTTTAGCTACTATATACTTCTTATACTTCTTACTAAAGTATATATACTATTAGTTTTCTCTATATTCTTTTAAAAGTCTATTTAGGTACTATACTTTATATATTATCTATATTAAAATAATGCTTTATTAGTCTATTCTACTATAAAAGTACGTTATTTCTTGCTTATTCTATAAGTATAATAGGTAGCTATTATTCTTATATTTATACTATAGCTACTTATACTTAGGTATACTCTTAGTGTACTATAAGCTCTATTTAGCTTCTCTTTTATTAGAGTAGTAAGTAGAGTAGTAGTTATACGTATACGCGGTTTATAATATCTTTACGTAATTTTTATTCTTTATATTATACTAGTACTATATAGGTCTATTAGAATTATTCTATTCTTAGTTTTACTTTGCTTATTATACCTATTAGAGTGTAAGTCTCTATTCTAGTCTCTTAATATTAGCTATAATATACGTGTACGTTAGTAGTTATTAAGTTGTTTTAATCTTATAAAAATTAATATTAGATTATAGGTACTATAGTGTTTAGTATATACTAAGTAATACTATATTATTATTATTTTTATAGTTATAGGCTTTCTTAGATTATCTAAGTAGTTAAGTAACCGTATTAATCTATATTACTACTTTAAGTAGGTTATCTTAGAGTTATAACTAGAGTAATACTAGTATTACACTGTTCTATCTTTTTATATAAGGCGTAGATAGTCTATTTTTTTTCTAAAATTATACTATCTTTTTATATTTAGACGCGAGAGATCGTCTCTTTTCTTTTAGCGTTATATATTCTTTATTACTAATTAGTTTAGCTTTAGATATATTCTTTAACGTAGTTAAGGTTAGGTCTTCTAATCTGCTAATAACTTCTATATTATTAGGGTAGTATCTAATCTCTAGTTAGGTAATAATATTCTATAACTTATTATTATCTAGTTTTAATTTCTAATATAGGACGTTAAGCTATTATTTAACCTTATTCTTACTTAGGTAGTTACGTACTATATAGCCTTCTTTACTATATACGTAGTAGTTAATTTTCTTCTTATTATTATTCTTATTCTTATCTTTCCTATAATAGAGCTTACTAGGTTCTTTTCTTTTATTAAGGTTATTAAGGTGTATAGGTTCGTATCTATTAGTTATATATATACTAGGTATCCTAGACTAATAGCTTCTCTATTGTCTCTAATTAGGCTATAAATATTAGTAGTATTATTATTAAGGCTAATTGTTCCTATTATTATTATTACGCGTTCTCTAATTAAATAGTTATTTTTCTAGTGCGAGCTTATAGAGTTTATTATTAAGCCTAATAGCTTCTTTTATAAGTTTATTAAAGTTAGTAATTATAGCTTTACTTCTTATAAGTTCTCTATATACTATAGGTTTTAGGCCCTAGCGATATATACGTATAAGAGCATTACTATTCTATTTAATATTTATAGTATACTACTAGAACTAGATTATATAGTTAGCTATAGACCTAGTTTAGTATAAGGTCTAGATCTTTTATTCTACGATTAGAGATTTCTTAAAGGGTAAGAAGTTTTATCATATCTTAGCCTTAAAAGCATCTTAGTCTTTAACTAGAGTAGTATTATTAGCGTTAGTAATAGAGTTATCTATGTAACGTTTAATAATTAGGTTAGCCTATTTTTCTACGTTATCTTAAAGATATATAGTAGCTAAGATAACTTTGTCGTTGTCTTTAATCTTGTCTCTAGCTAAGTAGAAGTAATAGTTAACCTAGAGGAGCTAAGCTTTAAGCTTATTACGATCGCTATAGTAAAGGTTAGGCTTATAGGTATTAATTATAGTTTCTCTAGTCTAGAAAGCGGCTAGGGTATCTATTATAATATTACTACCTATTATAAGGGTGTTTAAAGTATTAAGAGTATAGCTTAAGTAGAAGTAATATAAGACTTCTAGTATTAAGCTTCTTATTAGTTAGTTTTTAAAGATAGAGTAATAGTATATAATAGAATAGTAACTTAGGTAAGTAGAATAACTCTATATATTATACTTATACTTAGAACTTAAGTTAAATATATTAAGCTATAAGGGCTTAATACCTAATACTATATACTAGAGCTTTATATAATATACTTAGTTACTTAGTAGTACTAAGGTATACTAATTACTAAGTAGCTTATAGGTTAATATATAGAGTGCTTAGTTGCTTAGTAGTACTAAGATATACTAATTACTAAGTATTATATAGATTACGTAATATACTAGTCCTAAATAGGTATCTCTATTTCTTATAGTTATTCTATCTTCTTATAGATGACTTATTAAATAGATCTAACAGCAAAATATTCTCTATATTCTAAGGTAGGTCGTAATATACCTAAAGAAGTAAGAGAAAGCCTCTTAAAGAGAAAGGAATAATTAAAAAAAGGGTTATAGTAATTAGCCTATAACCTATCTAGATTAGCTAATAGTCTAGATAGCGATAGTTTAATAATAAGAGAATTAGTACTAAAGGCTAAGTTTCTCTTAACCTATTCTTTTATATAATCTAACTTCTTTAGTACTACTAAATTGTAATAAGTATAAGAATACTTTTACTTCTTAGCCTCTAGAAGCTTAACTCTATATTAAGCTAATTACGCCTCTAATTAGGTAATCTTAAGACGCTTCTAACGCTTTTTTTACTAAACCTTTTTCTAATTTTTATTAGAAATAAAATAGCTATACTCTATCTTTATAGCGATATAACTGTTAAGAGTATAGCTTAAGTAGAAGTAATATAAGACTCCTAGTGTTAAGCTTCTTATTAGTTAGTTTTTATAGATAGAGTAGTAGTGTGTAATAGGATAGTAACTTAGGTAAGTAGAATAACTCTATATATTATACTTATACTTAGAACTTAAGTTAAATATATTAAGCTATAAGGGCTTAATACTTAATGCTATATACTAGAGCTTTATGTAATATGCTTAGTTGCTTAGTAGTGCTAAGGCATACTAATTACTAAGCAGCTTATAGGTTAATATGTAGAGTGCTTAGTTGCTTAGTAGTGCTAAGATATACTAATTACTAAGTATTATATAGATTACGTAACGTACTAGTTCTAAATAGGTATCTCTATTTCCTATAGTTATTCTACCTTCTTATAGATTACTCGTTAAATAGATTTAACGGCGAAATGTCCTCTATATTCTAAGGCGGGTCGTAATAATAACCTATATACTACTCTAATACTATATTAATAAAATAGTAAAGACTCTTCTCTTTATAATAATTATACTTAGTAATTATTTCTAGACTAGCGCTTTCTACCTTTATAGCACGAAACTAGTGCTCTTTAGTTAAAGTATACTTCTAAGATTAATAAGAAGGCTAGACCTTAGATATAGTTAGAAAGGCTATAAGATAGAGATAGCTATAACGAGTAGACGGGCTCTAACCTTATATATAGCTAGCGTCTTAACACGTAGTATAGAAAAATAATATTCTAGAGTATTAGAACGATAGCTCTAAGAGAGAAGATAATGTTATAAGTAATAAGAAGAATTCTCTTCTTAATAAGTAATAAGATAGCTAAAGGCCTATTAACGTCTACGTTAGAAGGTAATAATTATTATAGGGCTAGGTTACATAATATACTATCCCGCTAAGAGCAACTATCCTAGAGATAGTAGAACGCCTTAGAATAGCAGCTATCTCTAACATTACTACTATCTCTAGGATAGTAGGGAAGGAAGGGATAGTAGAACTAGAAGTAATAAGGATATAAGGATAGATAGATTTTATTATTACTCTCGTTGTAGTTAACTTAAATTATACTTTTTTACTAGTTACTTTACTTAATAAGATTGTTACCTATTAGTCTATAGTAATATAGATTAGTAGTTGTCGAACCTTTGTTACCTTCTACTAAAGCATCCTAATCTACTGTCTCGCCAGACAACCTCACGGAACACTAACGTAAAGCTTACTAGCCTTAGTGTAGGACCTAGTAAGAGAAGTATAGACCTAAACCCCGTGTAATATCTATACTTCTTAATAGTCTCTCGTACGAGCTTGAACCACGCGTTAATTATCTCTAGATCCTCTTACTAAATTCTCTAACGATCTTTTGCTTAATTAAAGGCTATTCTAAGCTCGTCTATACGCGATACGAACCGCTCTAGCTAGTTCTTACCTAAAGGCTAGCTATCTCGTACGCGTAGTAGTTTCTCTACTATATCTACTACTTTATATAGATAGAGGGCAAATTCTTATAAGTCTAGGTTAAGAATATATTGTATAATAGTTTGCTCTTTAGATTTAGTTAGCTTTTGGCGATTTGGCTGCGTCGTAGGTCGAAAGGTGATTCCTTGAAGCCGCCGAGAGATCTACTAGTAATAGACGTTGTAGGCTGCTGTAGCGCGTCGAATACTCTTAAACTAACCTATACGATAGGCCTAAATAGCTAGAGTAAGCCTACCTTCTTGCTAAGTTAATATCGCGTTCTGTTGTTGAGGCATTGTCTTTCGTACGTGAAGTTCGCGATGCTAAGAAAAAGTAGCACACTCGATGGGGTGGCACTCTCGATGGTGGAATACGTTAACTATATTATTACAAATTAATATATATAACGTGTTTTATCAGTAAGCTGTTACAAGTAACAAGAAGGATTCTCTCCTTGACAAATGACGAGACGGCTGGAAGCCTAGGGACGTCCACGTCAAAAGGTAATGGATCATCGCGGGGCTCGGAGTCACGTGATGTGCCATCTCGCCAAGGCCGGCCATCTGAGATGGCAGTGCATAAAGAGATGGCAGTGCATAAAGAGATGGCAGTGCATAAAGAGATGGCAGTGCATAAAGAGATGACAGTGCATAAAGAGATGGCAGGACTAGAAACAATGAGGATATAAGGATGGATGGATTTCATTATTACTCTCGTTGTAGTCAACTCAAATTGTACTTTCTTACTAGTATCTTTACTTAACAAGATTGTCACAAGTTAGTCTATCAAATAGATTAGTCTTGTCAAACCCTCCTTAAGCACGCCAACTCCACTGCATCGCCAGACAAGCCTCACGGAACACTAACGTAATACTCGCCTGCCTTAGTGCGGACCAGGACAGAGAAGTATAGACCCATACCCCGTGTAACATAAGCGGCCCACATCAGTAAGTGGCCCACCCCACCAAACTTAACCCGACGTTCTGCGCAATTGAGCTACAACAGCGTAATAAAATAAGATAAGATTAAGAGATATAATTAATTACGTAGCTCTACACGAAGTGCGAATATGTTCTTAAACGTGGCACTTCGTGCACGTTGGGGGCGCGCGCTGACGTCGCTGACTGCCCTCACTCTGCTCAGTGCCTATAACCACTCTTTCTGCCTCTATAGTAAGCTGCTGGGCCTGTTGAAACTGGAGCACTCCACTAGAAGCAATATATTGACGCTGCTGATCCTACTTCTGTCGCTAACGCCGATTTCCTCACGTAGCTTCTTATTCTCCTCTGCGAGTAGAGGTGTCGGACGGGCCAACGCCGCGGACGGGCCAACGCCGGATTTCTCCCTAACAGTACTATTATAAACTTAAAGCTGTAGAGCTCTATATAAAAGCTATTATCGTAAGAAACTCTAGTATAGTAATCTTATAGTATTATTCATTTAATCTATCTACTAATATTTAATTAGTAGCTTAATAGGGCGGCCTAAATACGAGCGTGGTAATAGTAGTATAGCTAATTAATTAGCTCGCTATGTACAACTACTACTACTACTAATAATAATATTCTTTGATACTAGCTTAGTAGAGCGCTTAAAGGTAAGCTTTTTTCCCCTTTATAAGATTTTAATAGCTTTCTAAAGTTGTTTATAGGTAGCTTAGGGGGCTATCTAATAGGTAGCTACTTTAGCTTTCTACCTCTTAAGATCTAGTTTTATCTATACCTACGTCTGCCGTCGCGTATCTAGTTCTTAAGCTTTAAGTAGCTTTCTCTCTTCTCTAGCTTTAACTATAATAGCTTTTTAGTATTATAACTCTTTATAATCGCGCTATTTTTACTTATATTAGTAATAAGCTTCTTATACCTTCTATAGAGACTAGAAAATAGCTTTACTATAATAACTATTAGATAGCTTAAGCGTATTAGGCTAGATACGCTCCTTACGCTATCTCTTGTTAATAAAAGCTATCTAGAGCTACTTATTTTCTTATTAAAGAAACGCTATATTAGCGGATAGTTTTATTATAATTCTATTAAGCGCTAAGATTAATCTACTACTTATTAGTTAATTAAGTAGCTACTAAATTGTTCTCTAGTTAGAAGCTAATACTACTAATATATCTCTATTACTATTAGTAGCTATAGTTTTAAACTTTTAGAGTATAACTTCTTGATTAAATAGAGAGAGTCTAGTAGCTCTAAAAGTATAGAGAATTAATAATTTCTTAAAAGCTACATACTAAGCTCTTTAGAATATTAAAAAGAAATAAGATTTAGTAAATAGTATTAGCTCTTAGCTTATATTAGTAAAGTTTAATAGCTCGTTTAAGTATATAGTAAATAGTAGCTTAAATAGTCTAATATTAAGTAGCTATAGTGTGTACGTTAAGTATAGTAGAAGAATAGCTAATACTATTTTATTTTAATTATAATAGTTAATAAAATCTATTATTATATAACTATAATACCTATCTATAATAAGTAATGAATAAGAAGATTAAGTCTTTAGCTTTATAGCTAGATTAAATACTTATTTAAGCTATTAGAGACTAATATCATTATTTGACTAGCTAGTAGCTAATATAGTAATATATATAGTATATATATCTAGATTAAAACTATAGAGATATAAGTTCTAGATAGAGCTAGATTTACTAGAGTAGATAATACTTAGATCTAGATATAATCTATCCGCGTAGATATACGTAATTAGTATAATGTACTTATAATAACTATCTTAAATATTTAATTATTTTAATTTAGACTTAAGAATAGCTTTATAAAAGATTCTAACTAAACAAGACTATACTCTAATTATAAAGCCTTTTTTATCTATATTATATATATATTATAGCTCTACTTTATATTAATTAATTTTTTAGTATAGAAGCTTAAAGTAGAGCTAGTATTTCTTTTTTAAATTAGCTTAGTGTTACACGGGGTCTAGAGTGCTAATACTTCTCTAGCTCGATCTAGGTTAGAGCGAGTAGAATTAGGTTAGTGTTAAGAGTATAGCTTAAGTGGAAGTAATATAAGACTTCTAGTGTTAAGCTTCTTATTAGTTAGTTTTCGTAGATAGAGCAGTAGTGTGTAATAAGACAGTAACTTAGGTAAGTAGAATAACTCTATATATTATACTTATACTTAAAAATTAAGTTAAATATATTAAGCTATACGAGCTTAATGCCTAATACTATATACTTACGTAGTTCTAGTGTTCTAGTAGTTCTAGTAGTAACAAGGGATTGTAGGACTACGGGGATTAGTAGAACTAGTTACGTAGTTCTAGTAAGTCCTAGTATATAAAGTATACTAAGGCTTAGTAAGATCTATAAAACTTGTTACGTAACTTCTTTTTTTACTATATTCCTACTATCTTATAGATTACTCGTTAAATAAATCTAACGGCAAAATATCCTCTATATTCTAAGGCTAGTCATAATAGTTAGCGCCGTAAGAGTTGCCTAGCGATTCTTATAAAAAAGAGTTATAGATGTAACTAGGGTGTAATAACGCTAATCTATTTAATAGACTAATATATAACTATCTTATTAAGTAAAAGATACTAGTAAGAAAGTATAATTTAAGTTAACTATAACAAGAGTAAATAATAAAATCTATCTATCCTTATATCCTTACTGCTTCTAGTCCTACTATTACTACCATCGCGACTTCCTTCCTCTTAGCCTAATATTTCTAATAGCTACTATTATAGAATTACTACTATTATATACTAGCGTCTTATAGTCGTCTTAGCGTAATATTAATTACGTAATCTTGGCCCCGCGATAATTATTACCTTCTAACGTAAACGTCTATAGGCCTTTAGCTATCTCGTTATTTATTAAGAAGAGAATCTTTCTTATTACTTATAACATCACCTTCTCTCTTAAGGCTATTATCTTAATACTCTAGAATATCGTTTTCCTATACTACGTGTTAAGACGCTGGCCGTATATAAGGTTAGAGCCTACTTGCTTATTATAGCTATCTCTACCTTATAGCCTTTCTAACTATACCTAAGGTTTAATCTTCTTGTCGTGTTCGTACCTAGGATTTAACTTCTAAGCGCCGTGCTCGTGCTAACTATATAAAAGAGCAGAGGAATAAAATAACTTTCTATTATAAGCGCTATAAAGAGAAGAACTTTTATTATTTTATAGATACTACTACTAAGCGTTGCGCTAGTTATATTTCTATTACTGCTATGTATAGTCTTTTTGTGTCTAAGGAGGAGTAGGAGAAGGTTTAGGCTAAAAAGCGTAGAAAACGGCTAGAGATTACTTGCGCTAAGAAGCGTTAGGCTCTAGCCGCCGCCAAGGCTTCTCGCGCTACCGCAGAGACCTCTTAACTTTGTTGTAAGCTACTAGAGACTAAGGCGCTTAAGCAACAGTTTGCTAATTAGGATCTTGCTATTTTAAATCTTTAAGATTAGGCGAAAGAGCAGGCCAAGAGGAACTCTACCCTAGGTACGGGCCTTTCTATTATTAAACTACCGCTATCTAAACTATTAGCTAATCTAGGCTAGTTATAGGCTAACTTCTTTAATCTTTCTTTTAACTACTCCTTCCTTTTTAAGAGGCTTTCTCTTACTTCTCTAGGTGCTTCTAGTAGTATTTACGTACTAGTAACTTATAGTTTATTAGGTTTCCTTTAAATTTCTAAGTATTATAGTTCTCTAGCTATCCTTACTACTTAACTAAGTACTTCTACTAACTACTAATTTTCTATAGGTTTTTAATTTCTTTAACCTTATACTTATTATCTTTAAGCTCTATATCTATTACTAGCTTAGTATCTAGAGATACTAGTTCTAGAAGTTTTTTATAGAAGATAGGGTAGATTTATATACTTTATAGAAGTTTTAACTTATAGTTTACTTTTTCTACTTTCTTTAAGATCTTAAATAGTTCTACTTAGAGATTATCTAATTTTCTATATAGTTGCTTAGTTTTTAGGTTTTATCGTAATAAGAAAACTTTATCTCTCTTTTTAAAAGTTAGTTCTTTAATTCTTAGTTTATTTACTACTTTAGATATTATAAAGTTCTATTAAGCTATATTCTTACTTAATTCTTTATATAATTCTTATATAAGCTTTACTTTTTCGTCTACTTCTACTATAATACTTTTAATATTCTTTAGATCTTAATAAGTAACTAGCTTATATCTATAGTTCGCGTAGTATAGTAAATGTTTTATTATTATAGATTTTATACTATTATAGGCTAATTACGCTATTAGTAGTAATTCTATCTAGTGATTTTATAACTTATTAGCGTATATCTATAAGTACTATTCTAATATCTAGTTTATTCTTTCTATCTAGCTATCTATTTCTAGGTAAAAGCTTATTAAAAGCTTTTTCTTAATACCTAACTTTACTAGGAATATATTCTAGTATTTAGACGTAAATAGTTTATTATAATTAGTAATAAACTCTTTAAGTATTCTATACTCTAATACTAGTACTTTAATAACTTTATACGCGTATTTATCTACTATAATAATCTCTTCTATTAGTATAAACTTATTAAGAGTATAGCTTTAGTAGAAGTAATATAAGACTTCTAGTGTTAAGCTTCTTATTAGTTAGTTTTTATAGATAGAGTAGTAGTGTGTAATAAGATAGTAACTTAGGTAAGTAGAATAACTCTATATATTATACTTATACTTAAAACTTAAGTTAAATATATTAAGCTATAAGAGCTTAATGCCTAATACTATATACTAGAGCTTTATATAATATACTTAGTTACTTAGTAGTACTAAGGTATACTAACTACTAAGTAGCTTATAAGTTAATATATAGAGTACTTAGTTACTTAGTAGTACTAAAATATACTAATTACTAAGCATTATATAGATTACGTAACGCACTAGTCTTAAATAAGTATTTCTATTTCCTATAGTTATTCTACCTTCTTATAGATTACTTATTAAATAAATTTAATAGCAAAATATCTTCTATATTCTAAGGCTAGTTATAATACTATTCTTCTTCTCTTATAACTTATTCTTAAAGTAATATATAGCCTAGGTTTTTTTTAGAAGAGGTATACTACTATAATTTTATATTTACTATAAATAAAGTATTATTATAAGTAGGTTATTACTAGAAAAGATAGATTATTATAAATAAGAGGTTACTATTAACGTAGCGTTTATATAAGTGCTATGTTCCTAGAAGCGTATAGTTTCTATAAGCGTTTTATTTCTAGAATTACTAAGTTTTTAAAAATACTTAGTTTTTAGAAATACTTAGAGATAGATACTTCTATCTATAATAGGTTTAGTCTAATAAGTACTACGTTCCAACAGTGTAGTATTTATTACGCTAGCTTAATTAGGGTTTAGTATAGTAGTATATTATAATTAGGCTTACTCTACGTTATAAGATCTTATTATCTACCTAGTTTCTTTATTATATCTAAATAATAATCTTTATCTAGTACTATCTATTATTAGAACCTTACTAAGTTTATTAATTTCTTTAGAAAAATTATAGTTTAGAAATATTCTACTTATAAGAAGAATAAGTAGGTATATAAAGTATATATTTATTCTAAAAAGTATAGTAAGTATCTTTATTATAGCTAGTAATATAATATCTAAGTTACTAAGTTAAAGTTTAAGCGTCTTACTACTAAAAAGTAAAGGTTAGAAGCTTATATTAAAGAAAGTTATAAAGCGTAGAATACTATAATAAGAGTGTATAAGGCAGCTCTAGTAGAGTTATAAATATATTATACTTAAGAGTAGTAGTTATAGCTATAGATAGATTTATTAGAGAAGCGGGCTAAGAAGGCGATTACTATAGAAGGTCGCAAGCTAGAAGAGTTAGAGTAGAAAGGCGTTCTAAAGTTTAATAGTTCTAATCTATTAATTAACTTATCTTCTAGTATATAGAGTGCCTTTACGGATTTGCCTCTAGATTAATTGAAGCCTCTAGATTTAAGCTTAGCTACTTCTAGTTCTAGTAGTAATATATCTATCTCTAGCGGTAGTTAAGATATATAGTATAATTTTTCTTAGTATATATTACGTCTTGTTTATTATTTTATTAGAAATTTATCTATCTTCTCTAGTGTTAGAGTAGCTAGATAGATTTTAGGTTTTTTTTTTTTTTTTTTATAGTTAGTTTAAATCCTATTATTATTGTTAATATTTTAAGATTTTTTATTTATAGTTAGATAGATTAGATTCTAGTTCCTATTTGTTCTCGCTATAAGGGTATCTTAACTATTTAACTAAGTATTTAATTTTATTATTTTTAGTTTAGTAAGAGATAATTTTTTAAACTTTAAATTTGTCTTCTTCTTTAGATTTATAATAGAATATTTTCTATAATAGCGTTTTAGAGTCTACTAGTTCTAATAGTCGTATATAGAATCTTAGGTATATTTTTATATTAGTTAGTAAGTTAAGTATATAGATAATAGGTCTATTTTACTTTAAAATTAAAAATAGTCTAACCTTAACGTAGTCTAACTCTTTACTAGGCTATTTAGTATAAAAGTTCTTTATAAGTAGATATACTTTATCTCTCTTCTTTAGCTAAGATACTATTTTTCTTTTCTTATTTTAGTAGAAAATACTTTAGCGTTAAGCCTATTTAAGTAATATTCGTAGATTTTTATAGATTTTCTTTAGTTATTCTACTATTATAATTACTACTTCTATCCTTAGGCTTAGATATATTTAAGTAAAGAGATTTAGATATTGTCTATAGTTTATAAAGAATAGTATTTACTTTATAGACTCTAATAGCTTATTATTATATACTAGTTATACTATAGATAGTAGCTATATCTAATTATCTTATTACTAATTAGCGTAGACCCTAAGGTAAGTCTTTATTATCTAATTTATTCTTTCTATTTATCTATTAGTTTATAGATAGTAGGCTATTAATAGTTTCTATTAGATACTAATCTTAGCTATAAGAGTCTTCTAGAAATTTAAAGTAAAGAGTTTATCTCTATCGCTAATAATTAATCTTAATATACTATGTTATATAATTACTATATTTTTAATAATATATATAAGTTTTACTATATTATAGTCTTTTTAAAATAGTATAAATTTAG
>JAODYD010000020.1:0-20787 GCA_026262445.1 Bipolaris bicolor
TCTGCGTCGAACCGGCCCTGTATCTGGCCCTTGACCGTCACTCGGTGTCGTGTCTTGCGGAACACGCGGTCGGAGAGCGACAGGTACGCAATGATACAGTCGGCAACGCTCATCTTTAGCCGGCCTAGCATGATGGCGATCAGGCTGAGGTTCAAACGTCAGCACTCTTCCTATACCTTGCTAAACTAGTAACTACGAACCCGCCTGTGCTCGTCCCGCCGATCATATCAAAGTAGTCGCATGGCTTTGGCGGCGCGTCAGGGTTGACGGCCTCCATCAGCTGCTCCAGGATCATCAGGGTGGACAGACCGCGCACGCCGCCGCCGTCGAGGGCGAGCAGGCGCAGGTCGCTGCCAGGCATGGTGTGTGCGCATCAAGTGGCAGAGGGTAGATAAGAGCTGGAGGAGTACTAAGACGGAGTCGCGGGACGGGGCATGGCGGCTATTCTATATGCTGGCGGTCGCCTCGAGCGGGCACGCTGGAGTGCAGCGTTTCCGCCCCCAGCGCGTGCGGCTGAGGTATCGTGTGCGGCTAAGGTGGCGCACGTCTCTGCAGTCTTGAGGTGGTGCAGCTGCCGGCACGCATGGTTAGTGGAGAAGCGTGGACGAGGCGGAACGGCAGGTAGACGCAGGGTTGCCAGTCGCTGCTGCCATCTGTCGCTTATCGGTAGGCTCCGCCTAATGCGATGCGCTCCGAGCTATTGTCTATTAACGTCTTATTAGAGTTGTCTTGGGCTAATGCGCTCCACGTGTTTGATTTCTAGGACTATGTCCGGACTTCGCGTCGATCGTGGCACGGCTGCTTGAACTAAGACCCGCCCCCTTAGCGCTTTGTATAACGCCAATCTGATCGCCGCAAGCTTCTAGCGTGGTTCGTCGTACTTGCTGTAGCTTTGCTGTTGGAGGAGAAATAGTTACTCAAAAGTATCTCCTCGCCAACCCCATGCTGAGATATCATGTATCACAGGCGTGTGTCGTGCTGTTGCTGCATAGCTCTCCGCTCGCGTCCTGCCATTGGCACTATAAGATACTTAGTAATACTTGTAAGAAATTAAGTCTAGCGGTTTCTAAAGGCAGGGAGTGAGGATTATGCTGACGAGAGCTAGAGCGATCAAGGAAAAGCCTAGGCTAAGCGAGACAAGGGTGAGCGTGGGATGACAATAAAGCCGCGTGCGCAAAGCGGAAGCTGCAAGTGCATGAGAGTGTATGTAAAGCTGTCAGGCAGGCTCGTCTCATCGGCTTGCGGGCGAGTTCCGTTCCTAGCGGGGTAAGTACTAGCACGTACGTCGGACAAAAGTTGGCCCCGGCTCACAGCTCTACTCTACAACTTGTTCAGATTAGAGGCTTTCAATATTGAATGTCAAACTTAGTATTTGCCACGAGGCCGACAACGATGAGGCCTTCACGAACCAGAATTACCATTGGTACAGAGCAGGGTCTCGATCAAGTCGCTCTGTCCTCAACTCGTCGTGTTTTTAGCTCGTGGTGTTCTCAGCTCGCGGTCTTCTCAGCTCGTGGATGTTTGCATCGCGTGGGGTATAGCATCGCTTTCCGCGGTAAGTAACCCGAGACGAGAGCTGAAGCCTAATTATATTACCTACGTAGGACGACGGAAAAGGCGATGCCGGAAATTGTTCCGCGGAACTGAACGAGACGTAGCAACAGTCATGACCGTCTTGCCAAGAGCTTCCAACCAGACGCAAATAAAACGCGTACACGAGCGATAGCCAGGAAATATCCAAGTCAAATAGTCATGGCAGAAGCACGTGTATTGGAACATGCGATTCCATCGCACCTACAGACCGAACGCACCATCCCCGCAAAAACGCCCGATGGATTCGTGCCACCCTTTCCATCATATACTGCTAGATTCCCGAAGGAGGCGAAGGATCTCGTAATGGCCATCATCGGATTTCAACACGAAGACAGCGTCGATCCCCAAGGACCTGCATACCAAAGGCTGGTCTCATTCGTTGATCAGGGATCCGAGAAATCCAAGCCCAAGTACTGGGAAGCCGCGGCAGTCACCGACAATCGAGGCTTTCGCAACGAAGTGGTAATTCCATACTGGCAAACAAAGGTGGACTTCGAGGAATAGAAGAGCGACAGCGGCTTCGATCCATGGTGGGCCAACCTGCGAGCAGAGTCGGAACGAGGATGGTTTATGGAAGTATTCTTCCCAACCCTTGATCGATTCGAGACTGTCTTCTCCGACAATGTAGTGCCGGATGGCGCGGCTTATATGCGCTCCTCAGTGTCGGGCGAGATGCAACAACACTTCTATTGGGGTTCGATGCGTGACAGGCTCGCAGCGGCGCAGACTGATCACCTCACTGGTGAGCGCGCTTTCCCCAAACCGTCTGCGGAACGAGTCAAGAAAGGCGACACAAGAAAGCAGCGCATCACAGTGTCAGGCAGAAAGAGCCTCGCTGTCATCAGAAGCGGTCAAGACTGGTCAAATACGAATCCGAGTGAACGCAAACTCTACCTCGAGACCATGCACCCTGTGCTCACCAAAGGCATGGAATTTTTGCGAGACATGGGCGAAGAGGTCGGCTGCATCAGCAACCGCTTCATGGAATGCATGCACAAGACTTCGCCTGAGCAGAACACTGAGCGCGCCTTTGGCCTTGCATATTTTGACGATCTCAAGTCGCTCGAAGGCTGGAGCAAACAGCACAAGACACATCTCGACATCTTTGGTCGATTCTTCCAGTACGCGTCAGAGTTGCAGAGCAACATATCACTGCGATTGTTTCACGAAGTAATGGTGTTCAAGCCTGAACAGCAGTTTTTCGAGTATATCGATTGCCATGACACTACGGGAATGCTGGCTTCTGTGTAGAACAAATCTTATCGGCCAGCATCCTGGTTTCGGTGCTTTTTCAAGCTCTTTCAAAGCTATTTAATCACTTTCGAATTCATGGCCACATCTCATCGGCAATATTGCTCATGGGTACAGCTTTTCCTTCATATCCTCACGTTGCAAAGGGTTTCCCTCGGCATGACTTGCAAATCCGCACTGTGGCGGGACAAAGAGTTGATTGGTTCACTTATTCCCGAGTCTGACTCGATCCTTTTGCGTCAAAGTCTGCAGATTTGTATACTCCATCGATCATTGAGATCTGTGCGAGTGGTCGAGTGCGTCTTGCAAGCTTCGTCTCGTGATTCCACAGCAACCAGATGCCACCTCAATCCCATGCGACACGGCCTTGAGTGTGACAAGGCGAGATCCCTCTTGGAAAGGATGGGTTCTAGTCTCTTGATGCTGATGATGTTCTTCCAAAGCATGAGATCGCCCCAATCCGCATCTCTATGTCATGAAAATGTAGTAAAGCGACGCGACAACAGTCGTCCCAATGACTGCCCAGCCCGTTCTGATAAAATGCTGGTTCTTGAACCCAACACCAACATCCCATATCAAATGTCTTAGTCCATTGAACCCGTGAAAGAAGAATGGAGATGCAACGAAAGCCTTTACACCCATCTTGATAGCAGTGGGCCACGCAGCGACTGCTGCAACCATGGATGTAGTGTCCATGTTCCATCCAGTGTAAGGCGCGACAAGGTAAGCGATGCCGAAGAGATAGAAGGAACCAGCTAGGGTAAGGCCTGTGATACGTTGTAGGGTCGAGGTAACCGAATTGATTTGTGGCTTGTAGATAGATAAGTGGGGTGAGACGGGCCGTCGTATACGTTGCTCAGCGATTATTTTAGCGGCTTGTTCTTGCGATATGAGCCTATGTGATGTTTGTTAACAAAGGCTATCATAGATATGAGGGAGAGCTTCAGTTGAGCTGCTATGGCGTACCTCCGGTGGACAAGTTGGCCCGTAGGCTGCACCCTTGAGCCAGGTGCCGTAGCTCGACGAAGACCAAGCTGGAATACCCATTGGAAATTCATTGCAATGGTTTGAGATATCTATCAGTTGATGCTGTCGTTCAGTAGTGTAGTGGTGACTTCGCAGTGAACAGTTCAGTCACCCGAATTTAAGTGGTCTGAGTCGCCGAGAAATTGGCTTGCTCGCCTGTGTTATCATATCGGGTCCTATTGCGATCGTACCACAGTCAAAGGATAGCGGCGTAGTTTCATGGAAAAGAAATCGATATACTCAGTGTCGTAGCCTAACAAGGCTCTCATGCAACCGAAGATAGTGGAGAATGGTGGCCTCTTCAAGCGGTGCAAGATAACCCAAGATCTTATTGAATTGCTATCTACACCATTTTTGATCTACTATAGCTCTACTAGATACGAATCATCGTTTACAAATGCGTATGTTATGACAGGCGTATCAGTTCTCGTTGATAGCTAGTTTAGGTACTAAGTAGTGGCTGCTTGTTTTGACCTTTCGGTTATATCGGTTGTATGAGAGCAAGGCTGCAGAAGCAATGACTTCGGCTAAGCTGAAGTAACAAGCCACTGCAACGGTAATAATGACGTCCTATCTTGATGATAAAAGGCAGTAGCTTTTCAGTATAGATAACTGCAGATGGAAGATAGCAGAAATAACCAGCACGACAATTTTCCGCAACTCCGCGTGCAGCAACTAGTCACGTGATCGCAGCGCGGCAGACGGCTAGGACCTACTTACTCTCATCATTTCCCGCCAACATAAACAACAGGAGCCACTCTTCACTTGGTGCGCTGTATCTCTACTTTTCTATGGCCGTGACATGGCTAGGCCACCGGTAGCTCACCGCATTTGTATGAAAACACTGTGAGACGACAGCTCAGCTCCATTGCGCCACGAGGCCCGAAATAGTACAGTGTGCTGCACGGCAGTATTCGGAGCTGAATAGTATATCTACATATGACAGAGACACTAGTGGTTTTTGCTTAAAGCTGCCGCCGCAGCTTACTGTGTAAAATGTTCATCAACCATAAGTATGTCACAGCCCTCTAGAGCTGGGATCGCGGCGCGACCGTCAGCCTCTGAATAGGCCCGAAATGGATTGTGAGCATTTAGAAGCACAGCCACGGCTGTAAAGCGAGTGGGCCTGGCAGAGGGCGCAGCGTCTCGAATGCGTCTGTTGCAGCCAATCAAAAACCCCCTTAGTGACTCAATTCCATTCATGAAACTTGGCCCTCTCAGCTTCCACAGTGTACACAGCAGACATGTCTTTGACTCAATCGTCAAAGCGCAGAGTTGATAAGTCCCGTGAAGTACTGTATGTCCAGGCACACTATATGTTGACACCTTTACCTCCTCCAACCTGAGATCTAAGAGAAAATCGAAAAGAAAGGAATGGCGCACTGCAAGGACCTTCACCCACAGCCTTTCTCAATCCGAATCGAGTCATCCAACGGTTTTTCATACCCACTACCCGGTCCCCCGGCATCTATCACACCCTGGACAGATCTCTTGGATACTCCTTTTCCCTTCCTTTGGCTCCCCCGCGAACTGCGTGATTTGATCTACAGTCACACCTTCCACGCCCGCGGAATCCACTATCGCGACCGCACAAAAGCTGCCACGCGATGGAGCCCGCGGCGAACACTCGCCTCGCACCTTAATCTGCTCCTCGTAAGCCGCCAAATCCACACAGAAGCGCTATCCGCACTTTTTCGCACACGAACAGTCGAGATTTCCCCACGCACACTGCACCGGACGCGGTCTCAATTAAATCAGCTCTCACTCTCGCACGCACTATGCTTATTCCCGCTCGCGCCCGCGCGCCTCATGACGCGCGTTGAGATTGTGTACCATGAGTATTCTCTCTATGTCCCCTCGAAATTTGCCTATCCTGCCCCAGCGGCCAGCGACGCAGAACTCCTGTTCTTCATGTGGGAGCGCATAGTCCGCGATGCGTGGACGCTGAAAGAACATTTCCCGCAATTGAAGAGATTCGACGCGTGGTCTCGCATGCTGAGGCAGAAAATGGCGTACACATTTTGCGCCGATCAGCGCGATTGTCATGCCCTTGATGAGGCGGAGTGGCGCCAGAGAGTCGATCGAGTAGCAGCAAAGCTAGCGAGCTGGCTTGAACGAGAGCTAGGCGGGACGAAACTTGTTCCACCGCAGTGGTTAAAGATCATTCTTAGCGAGATACCGCAGCCTATCACCTCACGTATAACGTTTTGGAGAGCGCAGCCCGAGGTGCCTGACGATTCGAACGAGTTCTTTTTGCGGTTTCAGCACGAGGTGCTTGAGCAGACGCATTTTTTGCTTGCGAAGAAGAGAGAATTGACGTATGAGGAGAGAGAGGCGAGTGGGAGGATATGGTTGGAGGAGTGTAGTATAAAGAGAAAGCGGGGACGGAAGGGGTGGCATGAGGAGGCTAATGCAGCATAATACCGTACCGAGAATGATCAGATAGTGATCTAACCCTTCCAATGCTAAATATTCTATTCTTGCTCATTGCAACTAGAGTACGGCAATAGGCCGTCTCTCCCAAGTAAATATCTTGGGCTCGCATAATAAACACCTGTACACTACTATCTTAGATTTTTTACTAAAAAAAGGTTTCTTGTTTGTATCCATGTTTCTAAATCTAAGGACGTACTACTTCTAACTCTAATGACGTACAACTCTCTTGAAAACCAACTCCTTTGTCGTATCCGGTGCACAGAGACTTCCTATTCCAACCTGAGCATATCTCTCCTTGCGACCATCAGGCATGCTCATATCATAGTCCATTATGAACTTGATGAGCAGCATCTTAATTTCACTCGCAGCAAAGAAACGCCCAGGACAAGCATGTTTTCCATACCCCCCAAGCGAGACTCTCTTCATGCGAGGAGACAAATTGAGCGCGTGCTTGCTCGGCCGGTCTGCTCGCTTGGATTCGCTGCTTGTAGTACTGGAAGCCGTCGAATTCATCGGTGTCGGTGTTCGGATCCCAGCTAGGAAGAACTTGGAAAGAAGGAACTTCGACGGAGACGCTGTGGGGATTTGTTGGCCGTTGGAGAGGGTGATGGGCTTTAGGACACTACGGGCGAAAACACCTAGGGCGCGTACTAGCAGATTGAGATGAATTGATGCAGATGGAAAAACGTACTGAGACCTGGTGGATAGCAGCGATTAACTTCCCGCATGTACGAATCAAGCTTGACCATCTGTTGGAGGGCTTTGGGCGTCGGGACCCCTCCGTTTTCAGCTAGAACAGTACTGATTTCCTCGCGTAGCGCAGGTACATATTCCGTTGTCGCAGCCAGTGTATAGCGTATGTTTGTAGTGACCATGGTTGTTGTGTGAACAGCCGCAAAGGTAAGTAATAGCTGCTGTTTCGTGATATAAAGAAGGGTTTCCGTAGCGTTCGAGGATTTAGAGCGCGCCAGCATCCACTGCAACATGTCATCTGGCTTCTGCCACGTCGGGTCAGATTTCTCAGTTTCTATTCGTTGACGAATTATAGGCTCCACGCAGTCCTTCATCTTGCGCTCGATATTCCGTAATCGTTGGCTCTCAGGAAGTCGGGGAGTAAGTATAGGTCGTTGCCAGGGACGCAATTTTCTAACCGCATTGGTGACATGCATAATCTCATGTGCGTAGTTAACTGCACATTCAAGGTAGGTTGAATCCCGGTCAATCTCTGATCCGACGAAGATGCGGCCAGATACTTGGGTGACGATGTTGGCCAGGATCCCGTACAGCTGGATTGGAGTTGAGTTTTCGCAACGCGGGAAGTAGTCATCCATGGAAACCTCAATCTCCTCACGGACTTCACCGTTCATGCGTGCTTGGTTTGATTTAGCAATTGCTTTAGTTGTATCAGGGTAACCTGGACTCGGCCAATGCAGGGGTAAGATCAGCTTGTACGGAATGAGCCAGGAATGTAAGATTATGCTCAATTTTCGTGTACTTCGCCTCCAGGGTCTGTACACTGTCAGCAGTCACGATGATGGCCAGTAGAAAATTGACTCTAACCTGTTTGGTCATCTTCTAAGGGCTCAGAACATCTTGCCCAAGTTTTCGTAGCTCGGGCAGAAAGCTGGGTTGTAAAACCACAACATCATTTTCGTAGAGCGCTGCAATACGATAGACCGTGTTTTTGAACTGATATCTATGAGCCGTTGAATGCGTAGAGAGATGAGTATACTAGCCTTATTAAATCCATCGACATAGACATTCTTCGCAGATGTCACGTAGAATTGTCGTTGCTTCTCAGTAGTGTTGTCATCGAACATGGGCAACTTTGCCAATTTCACTCTATAGATAAGTTTGGGGATATATGCAAGTATTGCAAGCGCCAGAGAAGCGAATGCAAACGTTTGCATCGTGTGCGTCGGAAACGCAGAAATTTGGGGCTCCATACTAGAAAACAAGTACGTTTGAAGTTGCGCAGAAGAAAATCAGCGACAACATCATGATTTATACCCTTTTTGGGCGAATGCAACGAACAGTGTTGAAGATCGGACGCCGGATACTACGAGCATCCGTTGGAAAGTTCTTATCTCCAGGGTTCCTACTTACATAGACGCGCACGGCCAAACTTGAATGTGGGCCACTAGTAAGGGAGTAACACTGGCTAGGATGCTCAGGCAGAAATGATACACCTCGAGTCATCCGAAGAAGTGCCAGATTATCATCTTTGGCGTATTCCCGCACGTACAAAACCTGTGTCGGTAACTATGGCAAGTAAGACAACGGCTCCCAGTGTACCTTTCTCGTCGTCTAGTCGTTCAAGCAGTACAACGTTGCAACTTTGTCGTTTTGATTACTTCGCTGTTCGACCGCGCTTCACGCATAGGTGTGTCGGCAATTCCATGCGGCATTCCGATCAAAATTAGACGCAGGCTAGAGTTCGACTTCTCTCGCTCAAGATGTCGGTATTCTCTGTCAAGGTGATTAGCCGAGAAACCAAGTTTCGTGGTCATGCAGATTAAAAGCTCCGAGTGTGTAAAAGTGGGTACAATACCAACATTCCTATGCTCCGGGTGGAGCTTGATCATATAGAAAACAGTGCTCGCGGAATGATATATATTCCGATCACTACGCTCAGGATCAGTGAGAGATGATTGCAGAAGCGTCCGGTGCCGTGGCCAATTATCGATGGGCTGACACCTCCAAGCATGTTTCCCTAGTGTACGTAGTTCACTCGCCAAGCCCATGTACACTTGGACACCCTAGTTCTGACCCATCAAAGGACGCGCTGTACGAGGAGAGAACGCTCTGTACGATGAATACTCGGCCCAAGTTAGGCGCTATTTATGCGGCAGAAACGTGGTCCACGCTCTCCCAATCGAGCTGCAGTGGAGTAGAGGATAATTGGCTAAGAGTACGAATGTCTCGAACGAGAAACTTACGCAAAGAATGAGTTTGTTCTCTTGGGGGTCGAGTAGAAGGCGAAGTGTCTCCATTGGAGACCCAGGCAGAGCTCACTGTAAATTTCTATGGTTCTGGCGACGCAAAAGAATGATGTTCAGTGGGATGCACTTTGTGCTGATGACGTGATTCAGAGGAGTGCTTATTGCAATCGGATAGCATGTTTCACGAGGTGGCGTAGTATGCGCAGCAACGGAATTTTGCACCGGATCATTCGGATGGGGTTTGGATCGCAGCAAGGCTTGTTTTCATGGCGATTGACATTGATTATAAAAGGATCACCACATTCCCATCTCTATTTCTGTCAAGAAATCCCACACCACATTGGCTAGGTTTATTTTCCCTTCCAAGCTCCAATTATGTCCTTCATTGATGTCAACTTGATCTCTGGGAAGATCTCATTCAGGCTTTCCCCCTTTGCCGGCTTTAGATCGAAGCTACCATTGTCAAACAATACTCCGAATGACGAGAGGGCACCCTGTAACTGTTCTTTAGGGAAGGATGAATACAAGGGTATATGGGAAGGGAGCTCAGTGACCTGACCCTTCTTCAGCATCTCCACCGAATCATGTTTAACATCAAACTTGACACCTGTAGTGTCCTCTGCCATTTGGATAACTTGATTCCACGTTGTTCTATCGCCGATGATGTAGTAAAACTTGCTCCACTTCGGTAGAGTCAACAGAGCAGCAGCCATGCGGCCAACGTCAAAGGTGTAGGTAAAAACCACGGGCACGTCACCTGAGCCTGGGATGGCGGCCACGTTATTGGCCATGTCGAGAACGAAAGCGAGAGGTTGGATATATGTCTTTATACCCGGGGGAGCATAGTAATCCATGAACATGCCGTTGATCACTGATGTGGACTCGAGAGAGGTGGCCTCGACAGCATGCAAGAGGGCGAGCTTGGTAGCACCCAGAGGGGAAATCGCGGCAATTCTAGCGAAAGTTAGTTTACTCAGTGCCCATCTTAGCATTCATGTGATTCAATGACCTACTCAGGCGAGTACTTCACTCCCCAACAGCTGGGAATATAGCGCTTTGTTGTGTTCGATTGATCCGCAGCAGAAATCAATGCTAGTTCAGGCTCGATGCCGCCCATCAAGTTCAATACTGCAATTACGGTTTCGACCTTGTTCTCTTCAAGTGTGCTGACGATGGAGCTGGTGTTGTTGTAATCTATGGCGACTATGCGGGCGCCAATTTCCTTGGCCTTAGCATCATCTTTCTGCCGGTTTTTGTCAGCCTTTGCTATTGTAGTACCGCATTAGTGGTATTACCTTTCGACCAAGAATGATCACTTCCTGGCCTCCGCGTTTGAGTATTTCTTCAACGATAGTGCGACCAAACTAGCCAGTTCCTCCCGCGACTGCTACGATGCCCACTTTGATATGTGGGTACTGGATAAAAGTTCTTAGTAAACAAAGATTGTGTATGAGGGAGTGAGATGATCGTTCAATCAATGAATAGAGATTCTTGGATGTTTGCCAATTAGATATGAAAAAAAGCATTTTATAACACTACTTGGCGCGTGTTCGTATTATTAGGAAAACGACCATACCAGCATTATTACAAATCATTCTCGATGTTGCGGACTAAACTGGCCGACCCGGAAGTCTACGGAAGTCTACAGAAGTCGACTTTGTCCGTGTTCAGGAGCCTTATAACCAGTTTCGCTAGTTTTGAACACTAAGGTACAACTTATTGGTTGTTTTGAATGTCACTGTCGATAGATTTACTAACTTGTGTTGGAACAGTTAGTAAGCGAGGGCTACTTGTGCTCCCATATAAGCGGGAACCTGCACCTATTACTGCAGCCAAAACTTAAATAAGATAAATCATGCCGTCTTGAACATCAGCTGTTGCGACCAATATGGGAGTGTTACTAGCGACGGCGATGTGCGCAAATGTACATGTCAAGTTAGGATGACGCTAATTAAGTTAAAATGTACGTTCGACAAGAGTGCCCCACACCAGGACTCGGCGGACCATTACAAGGGAACTAATAATAGGGATTCAAGCTTTAAGTAGACCGCAGGTGTATGCGAATGTTGTGTTAGCAACTATGCGCCGAAGCGCATATAAAGAGTGAGCATCAGGGTCGGAGCAATGCTGACACGGGCTTGGGATGACTTGTATAAAGGGTCATTGGATGTAACCAAGCGCAATGCGCATTTACTCTTCATCTATCGCACTACTATAATGTCAGCCTCCAGCTCTGCCAAACTCGTTGTTACCTTTGATTTCTGAATATCACGTGAAGTCGCGTTGTTGTTGGCTGATCAACTATGCTGTATGCAAGGCCGCTTGAGATAACATGGCTGAAGCACAATGTCACAAACGTGGGGAAGATAAATGATGTAGATACGAATGGATATTGGGAAACTCTGCATCAGTTTCGCATCTTTCCAACTTAGTCGCGTTCTGGCAACAGCAAGTCCACTCCCATCCTACTAGCCTTAGAATTGCTATTCGCCAGGCCTGCATCCGCCAAGCCCTGCATAGTCGCCAGAAAGGAAAGGTTGGGGCTTTGGCGATGCTGTACCCTTGAATGACTCTCTCTCGCCATATCTGGGACGGCTGTTATCTCCCATGCCTATATCGACCCACTTTTATTCACTGCGGGGGATGGGTATAAAAAGGCATAATGGCAAAGCCGTTCAGATAATCTGACCGATATCCACTGGTAATACTACTATGGTGGCCTGCTCTATTCTGCTAATCGCATTGCTTGCAGTGAGGTCTGCGATCGCTATTCCTGCTATCCAGAGGAACCCGTACGAGGTTGTTTTGAGCGATACCGTTGGCCATACCGTCTTCGGCCTCGGAAATGTGTCTTACTTGGCGGATACAAGGCACCCGAAAGCAAGTGCGCGCTGTACTACAGTCACGTCTGAGCAAGCGACTTCGATCCCCGTTGCCTTGGTCAAGACGAATGCGACCCTCATCACTAAGGATACATTGGAAGCCGTCATCTCCGCATACCTCGAAGGCGATGACGTGTTTAACCATGACTTCCTAGGCGGGTTGTACATTTCGTCGCGGGTGCAGTCGTCCGTTGACGCCTCTGCTGTTGAGTACATTTCTTCCTTCAACAGCAGCTTGCTCTTCCTGGATCCCTTGGTGACTGCAAACACGACGATCAACAAAGTAGAGCTGGAATCTTCCGTCGACCTGCCAGCAGGGCCTTACCTCGCCTCTGTCGACGGGAGCTCGATAAGCTTTGCGTCCGTTTATCGCTTATACCCCGATACGTACAAGACGTTTCTGTTCGGGGCATATGGCGCCAATGACGGTGAAAACACACACTACCCTGTTGGCATGTTCTCGCCTAAATTCCAAGATCCATTGATACCGTCAGTTGTCCAGTGCTTAGTTGTCTCGTGATTGAACGCAGAAAACTTTTACTAAGAGCTTTGCATAGTGTTCCCTCCAGGATCTACTCATGGGACGACCCTCGTCCCTTGGCTGGATCCCGTGTAGCCATCAAAGATCTCTACGACATCAAAGGGCTGCAAACAAGTGCGGGAAGCCATGCATGGTCAGTCATTACACCGGTGGCAAATGGCACCGCACCTTCGGTGCAACATATTCTCAACCTAGGGGGCGTGGTGGTTGGAAAGCAGAAACTAGCTCAATTTGCGTCTGGGGCAAATCCATGGGAGTGGCAGGACGAGCAGTACCCATTCAACCCTAGAGGTGATGGATGGTTGACTTGCTCGGCTTCGTCTTCTGGAGGCGGCTGTGCAGTCGCGGCGTATGAATGGTTGGATTATGCTGTGGGCAGTGATACGGGGTCTTCCATGCGAAGGCCAGCTGCAGTGGCTGGTGTGTATGGGTATGTTTTTCATCCTCCAATATCATGCTTTGATTTTGCCCGATCGTCAAAGCTAAGGGCACACAATAGTCAACGTCCAAGCCAGGGTCTCATGTCTCTCGAACGCGTTATTCCTCTTGGTGCTGCAACGGACACGGCAGGTGTTTTTAGTCGCGATCCTCACAAATGGGTCAAATTTGCCAAAGCATGGTATGCGCCTCATTTGTACCAAGATACATCCATTACCGGTCTCTCACCCCTCGTTGTGCCGGACACGGACGCATTTCCCAAGGCAATTATATATCCCACCGATTACCTACCGCTGAACAACTCGGCCGCCGAGCCGATCCTGGAAAAGTTTATTGAAGACATGGCACGCGTGTTCGATATGCGTGTCAAGAAAGTAAACTTCACTGCTACTGTCCAAAATGCCACAGATCCGATTGCGAGTAACTTTACAGTCATGAACCAAGCAACAAGCACAATCAACTCATGGAGCTCATGGCTGATGGTCGGGAAGCCCTTGATTACAGCGTGGAAAGACATGTTCGAGGGCCGTTTCCCACCAATTGATCCTGCACGACGACCCGGATGGATAGGCTTCAACGAGAGCGTGACGAACCAAGCGAGCTATGATGCAGCTCTCGAGACCAAGAGGCAGGCAGTAGCGTGGTACGAGGACGAGTTTCAGTATAGCACAGCCGAGTCATGCTCCGAGTCGGTCATGCTGTATGATATCGGTACGGGTGGGTTGCCTTCGTTCCGTGAGCGCTTGCTTAACGAGTCGCCGGACGCATCCTATCTGGCTGTTCGGCCCGAGGGCGCTGCCGTGACGGGCGCGAGTATCTGTCCCATTTTTGGGTGTGCGGATTTCACGGTTCCTATTGGACAAGTGCCATACCAGAGCAATGTCACGTTTCATGAAGAGATGGTGCCTGTCACGATTAACATGGTAGTCAAGAGGGGCTGTGATTTTGTCCTGTACAATATGATTGAGAAGCTGGCTGACGAGGGGATACTGAGGACGGTGAAGACTGGAAGGACTGCGTTTTGACAAACTGGATTCATCCATCACGGTGTTTAGTGCAAGAAAGCAACAGAGACAAATGTGTGTGTGCTCGAGGCTAGTCACCTGTCTTGGCAAAGTGGCCAACTGCCGAACCATGCAACGTTGCTCTTGATAGTGTTTTTAGCGGACGAACAAGACGGCACCGAGAATAGCTGAGAGGAGCAGTACCTGGCGATGCCAAATTGGGTTATTGTGAGCCTAGCGTGGCCCGGCAACTCTTTGCTACAAGAGAGCGGCCAATGCATCATTCTACCTGACGAAGAGCTACCACAACGCCATGTGCAGAAGCAAACAAGATAGAGTCAGATGTCTATAGTAACCCCCGAAACTTTTGAAAATCCCGTGTTGATGCAATATTAGAGGAAGGGGATGAATGGAGAGGACAAAGAGAAGGTGCAGCAGAAGGGCAAATCTATGTTCTGTGCATGGTACATCGGTCGAGGGCGTCGAGGAGTTCCGGGCGTTCGGCCAAGGCCTGTCGGGCCTGGCTATAACTGAACCAATTCCGATTCCGCTTGTGCTGCTCGGGCCATTGTGCTTCCTGCTTCTCGACCGTGGCTTCAAAGAAATGGTACGAGGCCTTTGGAGCCTGCGAGGTGAGCTGGTCGGGTCTGCGCTTCTCGGGGATGAGACCGAGGTCGTAGTTGATTTTGCATATTATGCCCGCCTCTTCCCAGGCTTCGCGCTTGGCAGCGTCTTGGGCGGTTGCCTCGTCTGTTTCCCAGCCGCCTTTGGGGAGGACCCAGCCGTTGCGTTTGGTCGACTGGATAAGTAGGACGTAGTACTTGTCGGCAGAGAGCGGCACCACACCGGCGACTAGGCGCTCGCCTTGGGAGCCGTAGCCTAGGACCAATCAGCCAGCTGCAGACAGAGGAAAGCGGAAAAAGACTAGCAGGTATGGATTGGGGGGATTGCGGAGGGCAAGCGCGTGTGGGGTCGCGTGAGCAGACTTACGCTGGTTGAGACGTCCTGTGCGTGACTGCATCGACAGCTGTTGGGTAGCGGCCATGTCGCGACAGCTTGAGAGACAGTGTAGAGGGAGAGAGGGAGAGGGAGAGTGGCGAGTGGTAGGGCTTGATGCGACTCAGTCGGACGCGACAGGAGCGCAGGGCGAGTTGGAGGAGCGCCGTGGGGAGGAGCAGAGGGCCGCCAGGCGGTGTGAAATGAAGCCGAGCAAGCAGCGAGCGTGGCGGGCGGCGGGACGGGGAGCGGATGGGGGATCAAGCTTGGTCAAAAAAGGGGGGGTGGTGGGAAGGCGAGTGGCAGTGGCAGTGGCAGTCTTGTGGGGTGTGTGGGCTGAGCGAGGCTCAGTCCCGCGGGTGACGGGGCTGAGGAAGGTGAAGGAGCCTGCGGGCAGCAGAGAGGGACGGCATGGTGGATGGGGATGTTTTAGTAGGTGGTTCGGGTCAGGGACTTTTTTGCGTGCGAAACTAAGGACTGGCGGAAGCGTCACGGCTGTTGCCAAGGCCGGGCCTGCAGGCCTGCAGGAGGGCAGAGCAGAGAGCCTGGTCCGGGGGCGGCCCTGGGCAGTGCAGCATGTCGCCAGCCCACAACAGGACAGATGGGCGCATGGGCATGGGGTGCGCGCAGCCTGCGCAGCCGGACAGAGCGGCGGACAGGCACTGTGTATACTCTGCGTGGGTGCAGTCCTACACACGCTACACACACCACCAGGCCGAGGGCGAGGCAGCATGGGCGACTGCACCGCCATGACGTACGACGTGCCTCGCCCGCCGTTTTGGCTGCCTGCGGGCCACGCCCACTAGAAGACGCCAGACGGGCCTCGTGTATGTGTAGTGTAGGAGTCGACAGCGCCGCCGTGCTAGCATCAGATAATACATGTACACACTGACATACATACATACATACATACATACATACATACATACATCCATACATATGCACACAAACAATATCCCACACATACGCCCACTTGCTTTCTCTCTCTCTCTCTCTCTCCCTTTTTTTCACCCTCAACCCTGCGCCGCCACTGTCCCCATCCTCCTCGACTGGCACCACCCCCACCACCGTCCACGACGCTTATGCTGCCCTCATGCAGTCGAGCGCAACGCCCGCCGGTATGTCGTGCTCCAACCACTCTGCTGCCCTCCGCCCCGTGCCTGTCTGGCTGGTTCCTGGGCCTCGCCCGCCCTCGCGCCGCCGCTCCGCTCCCTGTCTCCTCCTCCCTCGCTCTCATCCACACGACCCGCTAATCCTCGCCGTGCAGGCTACCGCAGCAGCGATGAGTGTGGATACTGCAAAGACGCTGCCAATTCTCGTGCGTCCTGCCCTTCCCTTCCCTTCCCCCCACCCCATCCCGTGTCCACCGTCGTCGCCTGCACTTGATGTCCCGTTAAGGTTGCACAGCTGCACGTGCAGGGCCCCCGCACTGCAAGCAATTCTGCTCCCTTAGTTGGCCTTTTTCCCCCTGCCCAGCCCACCTCGCTCGCCCTACTACACCCACTACCACCATCTACCGACGTACACCACATACACATCATAGCCACGCCAAGTGCATCCACCCATCCATCCCTCCATCCACTCTTCTATACACTCGCTCCGACCACATTTCTGCACTGGCCCCGATCGGCACCTCCTCTCAAAAACCCCCGCCTATAAACCATACCCACGGGCCATCCCAGTCCCGAGCGGGAGAAGCCGGGATGAGCTTCGACCCCCAACTAACCCAGCCAATCAGGAGCCAGCTTCTACTTTCTCTCCAAACGCTTGACCGTTGAAGTCTACCAGCTACTCGTCGACCGCGGCTGGAGGAGGTGACAACCCACCCACTATGCCCTAATTACAACTGCTGCTGACACGCCCTTGTAGATCCGGCACTCTCTTCTACAAGCCAGACGTCCTTCGCCACTGCTGTCCCCACTACACAATCCGGTAAGCATTGATTGATCCTGTTCACAAACCCAACAATGCTGACCCGACGACACAAAGTCTGCCCGTTGCCTCATTCAAGCCCTCCAAAGACCAGCGGAAAGCGGTCAATCATTGGAACGACCATGTGCTAGGCGAGTCGTACATCAAAGAGGCTTCTAGGCTCTACCCGTTGTCCAAACAGTCGGTGCACTCCACATGACCTATCCTGTCCCTAGGCTAATGATGGACAGAGAAAAGGCTCGGCTAAAGAACACGTTTGACCTTGTCCGAGAGGTGCACAGGGCAGAGCTGCAAAATGTCAAGCAACCGCCTGAACCCGCACATCGCTTCGAGGTGACACTTGAACCGGCAGTCTTCACGGCTGAGAAATATGACTTGTTCAAGAACTACCAACAAACTGTCCACAAGGAACCCCTCAACCAGATATCACAGTCGGGCTTCAGGAGGTTCCTCTGCGACTCTCCACTACAGCAGACCTCACGCACTGTCAATGGCAAAGAGCAGCTCTTGGGCTCCTTCCATCAGTGCTACCGCCTCGATGGCCGACTGATTGCAATGGGCGTGCTGGACCTGCTTCCCCATTGTGTCAGTGGTGTGTACATGCTCTATCATTCCGACTTTGCCGAATGGCAGTTTGGCAAATTGAGTGCCCTCCGTGAAGCCGCGCTCGCGCTTGAGGGCGGCTACGAGTACTACTACATGGGCTACTATATCCACACGTGCACCAAGATGAAGTACAAAGGCGACTACAAGCCACAACACGTTCTCGACCCAGAGTCATATGAGTGGTATCCGTTGGATGGTGAACTGCGTAGCCTGCTCGACAAGAAAAAGTACGTGTCCATGGCGAGGGAGCGGCGGAGACAGAAGGAACAAGAGTCTGGGGAAACCCGGACGAACGGCGCCGACACTGCAGAACAAGACGACTATTCAGACTATCCCTTGGTCTCGCCTACCGAGGCCGCAAACGCGTGGATGGGCGGAATGTCGCTTTTCGATCTCAAGATGCCAGGGGTGATGACGGCCGAAGAGATTGAAGAGAAGATTGATCTGGCTACAATGCCGTTTCGCGCGGGTAACAGACTGGTAGAGCTTCAGGTATGCCACATGACGGGCAGTGGTTGACTAGCTGGTGCTGACCAAGTTGCAGGATCTTGTATCGTGGGACACTAGTGATCTGCGGGATCCTCATTCGATTCGAGGCATGGTTGGTGAGATGGTGGCTTGCATGGGCCCCGAAGTTGCATGGCAGATTGTGGTCCAGTTGCGGGAGTAGAGAGAAAAGGAGACAGGGAATGAACTGTGACTGGATGAAATGGTGGCATAAGACCTTCTTGTCAGCGCATTTGAGGTCTCGTCCGCTACTCTTCTCCGGTTGTCAGCAAGTATTCACATGCTCAACGGCAATAGCGAGGTGCGAGGACAGACACACCGTTCATGAAGAGCCTCGGTATTTAAGAGTGTCAATTCAGTATCCTACAATTAGTTGTGTTGGCCAAATGGCTGGTTTTCTTTGACTCGTGATTGAGCGTGTGGTAGTCGATGCTTGCTCGCTATGCTCCTGTCCGCCTAGCTTCCCCGGTGGGCCGAGGCACCTCAACCTAAACAGATAGTCAAAAGTCCCACCCTCGACACAGACACCTGCCTCTGCACATCACAATGTCCGCATCACCGCTCACAATTGTTGTGCGCCCCCGAGGTGAGGAAAATTCCCTACAACAGCCCAACGCTCCTTCTCTCTGCTGTTCCCCGCTTCTCCAACTGCAGCTGGATTAACCCCTCGCTAGGCCGACCGATCAAAAACCTTCCCGAGACGATTACCGTCAACGCCGATGCCTCAACCGCTCAGATCTTTGAGGAAATCGCAAAAGCCTCGCGCTTCTCGATCCACCGCCTCCGCGTCACAAAGGGCAGCGATGGATCCCCAATACCAAACACCAAGGATGTCAAGGTGCACGACACCGGCTTGAGGAACAAGAGCGCCGTCGATGTCAAGGACTTGGGTACGCAACGCACTTTGTCACAGCATGTTCATGGCTTACCTTGTTCCAGGACCACAGATATCATGGCGAACCGTCTTCATCGTCGAATACCTCGGACCCCTCCTCATCCATCCGCTCATTTACTTTGGCCGCCCTCTGATCTACGGCACCTCTGCGCCCCCGTCCCAGCTCCAAAAACTCACCCTGGCCATGTGCGTCTTGCACTTTGCTAAGCGCGAGTTTGAGACGCTCTTTGTGCACCGCTTCTCATCGGCTACCATGCCCGCCATGAATATTGTGAAGAATAGCGGCCACTACTGGCTCCTTTCTGGCTTGAACCTGGCTTACTGGAGCTATGGTCCAAACAGCCCAGCAGCAGGACGCCCGAATCCTATTCTCACATACCTGGGCGTCGCCTTGTTTGCCATTGGCGAGGTGTGCAACTACAGTACACACGTTACGCTGAAGAACTTGCGTCGTCCCGGCAGTACCGAACGCGGTATTCCTCAGGGCTTGGGCTTCAATTTGGTAACATGCCCCAACTACATGTTTGAGTCGATGGCGTGGCTCGGCGTGGCCCTGATCAATCGTAGCCTTTCCACACTGCTTTTCATTGTCATCGCTGTTGGGCAGATGGGTGTGTGGGCATGGAAGAAGGAGAAGAGGTATCGCAAGGAATTTGGCGACAAGTACAAGCGCAAGAGGTACGCCATTCTGCCGGGCATCTGGTAAATGGCTTGCGTCACGCGACCTCGGATGGTCAGAGGTGGTGGTCCAATCATGGCTGAGGTCAATGCTTTTTGCAAACATCGTTACACACCATATGTACTTATAGACGTGTGCGTGGAAATGCAGAATGCATCGTTGATTAGGCTGCTTATACGGTGGATCCTGAGCTAAGCGGGAGGGCCGGCAATACGGGGGTAGTTTTCCTGTTGAGTTCAGCTGGCTGCTTGGATTTAGGTGTCCAAAATACCCATGGCCGAGGCTGATGCCTAATTTCATGGAGGATTTTAGTACTCTGGGCTTCTCCATTTTTCTGATAGTAGTGGTGGTGGTAGTACTGGTAAGGTAATCATTAGAGATCCATAATCACAGAGCGAGAACTAGTCTTGCAACCCCGTCCCTTTAATCCGGTGTACAACAAAAAACGGCTTATTTCGTGTAACAATTCGCCTTGATAAATGTTTAATTGGCGCATAAAATATCGCTATAGCCGAAAAAGGCCTTTACGTTTGAACCTCTGCTTGGCTATCTTCGCTGCCCCCCCCCCCCCAGCCCTGCACCCAGCGAACTGGACCCTCGCCATATCACATTGCTACCACATACGTACACGTTCTGCCTTTTTCCACGTTTTACAAAATTCAAATCACCCTACTAGCGTAGCGTGGAGGGGGGGGGGGGCCAAATCGAGACGTCGGCCCCGAGCGAAAAGAAGGCCAAGCCGAGGCAAAGAAATCAGGCGACGAGACATCGAGACGTGGAAGGGAAGGGGGGGATACGGGTGAAGCCTGAGAAAAATTGGAGGAATAGCCTGGTTGCCTAGCGAAACAAGGCAGACACGGATTCCGTGCATGTTTGGACCACAAGGCTGAGGGATGCGTGGGTTGGGGGGGTGGTGGGGTGGTGGGCTCGCGGCATGGGTGCTGGGTATTTTCTTGTTTGAGAGAAAAGAGGCGCAGCGCGACGGCAATAGGCAAGTGTGTATGTGTGTGTCTGTATGTGAGTATACGAATGATGCTTAGCTGCTTGTGACGGAGGGGG
>JAODYD010000020.1:20796-326226 GCA_026262445.1 Bipolaris bicolor
GAAGGATGAAGCGTTGCTGTTTGCGGGTTGGCGTGATGGAAGGTGTTGGTGTAGCGATATGTGTTGTGTACGTACGACTGTACAATGCGTAGGTTTGGGGTGGTGGTGGCGCTTGGTGGTCGCGGTAGAGAGGGATGGGGGAGGAGTGTAACGCGGGTAATGTGGGTGACGTAGTTGGAGGTGTAGTTCATGTCGATAAATTTACTGTCACGCTTCCTAGGCTGGATTCGTGCAATGCTGCCTGACCGGATACGGGGTGATGGGGGAATGATGTCTTTTGGTTGCCAAATTCAATTTCAGATTGAGTCATGTATTGTCGTTGCTCATGTAGTATTTGCACGCCTTCATGTTTGATCCAACACAAGACGAAATGTCTCTTTTTGA
This sequence comes from Bipolaris bicolor, assembly GCA_026262445.1. Taxonomy (NCBI): domain Eukaryota; kingdom Fungi; phylum Ascomycota; class Dothideomycetes; order Pleosporales; family Pleosporaceae; genus Bipolaris; species Bipolaris bicolor. Next base: position 21,181 of record JAODYD010000020.1, read on the forward strand.
ATATTAGGTCATGGGTGTAGAATCGAGTACTTCTACTTGTATTCGCTGTACTCATACCACAGCAGAGCGAATATATCGTTTCATATGGAGGGAGTATAGTCATCACGTTTTCCCCATTTGCGCGTGCTTGCTATTCTTACCTGCTTGACTCGATAGTATTGCTTTGGGGTTGGGAATCGAAGATGATTAGTAGGGACTTGGAGTCCTCCATATCTCCTCGTCCCATGTCAGCGGGGCAGTGCACGTCCAGCCCAGCCAATCAGTGTGGGTTGATTGGGCGAGAGCACATCCCATCACGCTAGTTCCTAATTTGGCCAAGCGTTTCCGGGAGTGCACGCCGCATCCGTGCAAGCAGGGCGGCAGCACCACATTGGGGGCGGTCAAAATCAGCCCCAGGGTCGCATCAGTCTAGCCCAGTCGAAGCCCATCCATTTGCCGAACTGCCCAATGTCGCCCTCTCCATTGGCCATCTTCATCGTCTGCAGGATGCGGAGAGGCCGCGGACGCCATGGATAGTTCAGCTTGCAGCCTTGACCTACAGTTGGCAGCTGAAGGCGACCGCCGCTTCGACCGTAGCCAGTGGAGCACCTACATACCATACGTACACAGTAGTTTCATCAGCCCTAGCCATGGGGGCGGGACAACTACTGCTATCAGCAAGCACGAACTCCGCATGGCTTTTCGTACATATATAAGAAGGAACGGGGGGCGAAGTGCATTGCACCCACTATCAATTAACCCTCCAAGCCTCTTACCCTTTATCTGCGGGCGTACCTTTTCTCTCACGCTTGTTTTTCTTCTGCTGCTAGTATCGCAGCTACATACCTACCGGCTTGGTTCGGCAAGTTACCTAGTACAGTATATATTGTCAGCCTTCCGGGCTTGAGAGTCGACGGCTGGTCTTGCTGCCATCTTTGTCGGCCTCGACGCTATTTATCACTCGTATGTACATTCGGTAGCCGAGTTGTTTCCTCACTTTGCAGCTTTTGTTTTCCTACTCTTTTACTCTACTACCTGTTGTTTTCATTTTTAGCGTTCCGCCCCCACTATCCGCACATGAAAGACACCTGTACCACAATTCTACAAGCACGACACCTGGCTTCCTTGTGCCAGAACGCAGCATCGTTACAGTTCTTGTAGTCTCTAACCAGACGTAGTAAAAACATGTCCAACGCCACAGAGGAGGCCAAGGCAGCTTGGGATGCTCATGTCGACACCCGCACAGGCGTCGAGCCCCCCAAACCTGCCGATCCATCCGAACTCACCAACCTACGCAACACCATTGGTGCTTCATTCAAGGCTGTTGCATCTCTAATTGGAGCCGTCAAAGCCCCAGTCCCGGATCAAACTGGCGATGGCTCCAAAATCGCACCCGAAGAGAAGGCTTCCCTTTACACGAAGATTGAGGGTAGCCTCCGAGACATGTCTCACCTCGGAATCCAGGACATCAAATCATTAATTGATATCCAGAAGGAAAAGATGCTGGGTGGTTATACCGATGATAAGACTTATCTTATGGAGGGTCTCATTCGAACGGCTGCTGCGTTGCCTGATGGCTCCAAGACAAGAGACGCCGTCACCAACAAGTTCCTAGAACAGTTATGGAATGACTTGCAACACCCCCCACAATCATACCTCGGTGCACAGTATCAGTACAGGTCTGCAGATGGATCTAACAACAGCCTTATGAACCCTCAGATCGGTAAAGCCGGAACTCCTTATGCGAGAACAGTGAAGCCAGCTGCTATGCAGACTCCTGCGCGCCCGGATCCCGGCGTCGTCTTCGACAGCCTCATGTCAAGAAAGCACGCAGAGCTGCACCCCAACAGGATATCAAGTATGCTCTTCTACCTGGCTTCCATCATCATCCACGACTGTTTCCGCACTGATCACGCCGACTATTCCATCTCGATGACGTCGTCATACCTAGATCTCGCGCCTTTGTATGGTAGCAACCAAGCCGAGCAAGACAGGATGAGGACACACAAAGATGGAAAGATCAAGCCTGATTGCTTTTCCGAGTCGAGACTGCTCTTCTTTCCCCCCGGCGTTGGCGCACTGCTGATCATGTTTAACCGTTTCCATAACTACACTGTCGAAAACCTGGCAGATATCAACGAGCAAGGCCGCTTCACCAAACCTTCTGCTGAGGCACCAAAATCCACTGGCGATGTGGAAGTAGACAAGGCGACAAAGGAAAAGTACGATGCAGCATGGAAAAAGTATGACAATGACCTTTTCCAGACTGGTCGCTTGATTACCTGCGGTCTATACGTCAACATCATTCTCATCGATTACGTCCGTACCATCTTGGACCTCAACCGCACAGACAGCAACTGGCAACTGAACCCGCGCGCTGACATTCCAGATCTGCCCATGGGCATCGGAAACCAGGTTTCAGCTGAGTTCAACCTCGTGTACCGATGGCACTCGACCGTCTCCGACCGTGACGAAAAATGGACGCAAGAAATGTGGGATGGCCTCTTCGGCGAAGGACGCGACCCCAAGACTGTTAACAAATACGAGTTCTTGGGACGCTTGAACGAAGTGTACAAGAGGACCGACCCCGATCCCGCGAAGCGTAAATTTGCTGGCCTTGAGCGCAACAAGGACGGAACATTGCCTGATCAAGGCCTGGTAGATATTCTAACCTCTAGTATCGAGGACTGTGCCAATTCCTTCGGACCAAACAGAGTCCCTGCCGTATTCCGTGCCATTGAGGTCCTCGGTATTGAGCAGGCACGTGCCTGGAATCTGGGCTCGCTCAATGAGTTCAGGAAATACTTCAAGCTTGAGCCACACAACACTTTTGAAGACATCACGTCTGACAAGTATGCTCAGGAACAGCTCAAGCACCTCTATGATCATCCTGACAAGGTTGAGATCTACCCGGGCATTGTTGTGGAAGATGCCAAACAGCCCATGGCTCCTGGATCCGGTCTCTGCCCCCCATACACCGTATCTCGTGCCGTATTATCCGACGCAGTAGCACTGGTTCGTGGTGACAGGTTCTACACACATGACTACAACCCACGCACTCTCACAAACTGGGGCTACCGCCAGGCCGATAGCGATACCGCAATCGACAATGGATGCGTGTTTTACAAACTCTTCCTACGCGCCTTCCCCAAACATTTCAAATACAACAGCGTCTATGTACACTATCCACTTACCATCCCTTCAGCCATGAAGGTCGCTCTGAAGGATTTGAAGAAGGACGATCTCTACGACTTTTCGAAGCCAGTACAGACACATCACCCACATTTCTTCAAAGAGTACAAGCTAGCTACCCAGATTACGAAGGATCAAGATACCTTCAAAGTGCTCTGGGGAAAGCCCATGGAATACATCATGGGTCCTGCATCCGCAGACTTTATGCTGGCTGGTGACGGGCCTAAGAACACGGCTTCTCGCCAGATGATGAGCAAAGCGATGTACATCTCCGAATGGGACAAGGAAGTGCGTAATTATTACACACGCAAGACCCGTGAGCTGTTGAGTAAGAAGAGTGCGAAGATCGCCGACTTCACCCAGGTCGACATTGTCCGGGATATTGGAAACCTAGCACACGTCCACTTTTGCTCGGAGCTTTTCATGCTGCCACTCAAGACGGAAGAGCAGCCGAACGGCATTTTCACGGAAGCCGAACTCTACCTCATCATGTCATCTGTCTTTGCTCTCATCTTCTTTGACGCCGATCCTGCGTCCTCGTTCCCTCTGCACGTCAAGGCGCGCAAAGCAACTCAACTCCTCGGCAGTATCGTGGAGGCAAACGTCAAGGCAATTGCAAAAAGCGGCATTTTGTCCAGCATTATGCAAACCATCTGGCCTCAAGAAAGCGCACTGAAGAGCTATGGAAAGCACATGATCAGGCGCCTCCTTGACAGTGGCATGGACCCCAAGCAGCTCGTTTGGGGCCATATACTAGGTACGGCAGGTGGCATGGTAGCCAACCAAGGCCAGCTCTTGGCCCAAACTTTGGAATACTACCTGATCGGCGAGGGCAAGGAGCACTGGCCGGCAATTCAGAAGCTCGCATTGGACGACAGCGAAGAAGCCTTCAAGACGCTGATGCATTACACGATGGAAGGCGGTCGACTGAACGGCGAAACAGGCATTATTCGCGCCGTAGCAAAGGATGTTTCGCTCACTGAAGATGGCAAAACAACCAACCTCAAGGCTGGCGATTCCGTTTTTGTCAACCTGCGTGCTGCTTCGCATGACCCTACTGCTTTCCCCAACCCGGATGCAGTTGATCTTACGCGTCCTCTGGATTCGTACATTCACCTTGGTCACGGCCCACACCAGTGCCTGGGTCTCCCAATGACACGTGTAACGCTTACAACCATGGTCAAGGAGGTAGCTAGGCTGAAGAACCTGCGACCTGCGCTGGGACCGCAGGGCAAGATTCACAAGGTTGCTAAGAGAATGGAGCCAGAGGGTGTGGAAGAAAAGTACCAGTACCATGCTTATTTGACGGAAAACCAGGACATGTACTTTCCGTTTCCATGTGGTAAGTTGACGAACTCTTCCCCGTAACCAGACTGGATTGATCGTTTTGCTAACATGTTGTAGCTTTGAAGGTGTGCTGGGATTAATAGACCACCTCGAAAAGGACATGAGCAATACAGGTTACACGAGGATCGGCGGTATAGCGGACGGGAGATGTGTGGCGTGTAGTGTATACAATGATGTGCCGATAGATGTAGTACCAAAGAAGACGGACCGTTTGGAAGACTGGCGCAGGTACTTTGTTCTATTCATGGCTTTTTGTTTTTCGTATTTGCAAAGGGTCGTTCCTGGTAGAATGCTCGCCTTGGTTTCTGTATCCTGTATGGTTGTTGTTTCATGGCTAGGAGAGTGCGGTGGCATCATGGAAGTATATCGCTCAACTCACGTAGCATTCATTGCTCATCTGACATGCCGTGAGAGGGCTAAAAATAGGAGCAAACGGCCAGAGCATGAGCACATAGTCGCGGGCCCAAAGTGTAAATTTCTCCGAGATACCGCTTTTCCTCCACCGCTCATTGGTCCAAGCGCCCAGCCTCGTATTTGCGCCACCCCTAATCGTTCAAATGACGTCCTCGACAGGGTCTCGACAGCCAACTTCACCACCAACCCTATGAGATCTTCGGACAACATTACCACCTTCGACTCGAGAGTTTCGAAACGGGAATTGAACGGGTTTCAATAGCCGCAGATCCCAGGACGGCTGCATCGTGTGCGGCAGCTGCTTTCGGATAGTCGGATCGTTCCAATTCCCAAAAACGGGGATTCCTGTTCAACCGGCGGCCGTCATCGAGGCGGCTCCACCACGTGGGGGACTGTGCGAGAGAGCAAAGTCAAGAGTGTATATAAACATGTTTATGTCGCGCAAATCAAACTTCACCACCCAACGAGCCTCACATTTCGCAACTCACGCTGATAATCCTAATATCCAATCGCTATACATCCTAATCTTTCACTCTCAGACACAATGGTCTCTTTCACCACCGTCCTCACCCTCGCTGCAGGCGCCCTCGCCGCCCCTGCCCCTGCCCCTGCCCCTGCCAACACGCAGCCACCGCCAACCCAGGTTCTGCCCGCAGGCTACCCCAACCCTTGGGCCTGGCACGTTGAAGGCTTCGAAGCCGGCTGTGTGCGCAGCGGCTGCTTCTACCGATTCAACCTCTCAGTTCCCGCAACCGAGGCCTACCCACAAGGCGGCAAGTACTACTGCAGCGGCGCCGAGAATGGCGAGTTTGGCAATGAAAACTCGTTTGAAGACTGCAGCATTGTTGGAGATGACAATGCCGCTACCGCTGCCGCCAAGTTGGGTAGGAGGAGCAACTCCGAGCCTCCCAAGCAACTTTACGTTAGCTTCTTGAAGCCAGGTTCCGCAGCCGACCAGACGTAAGTTTAGCCACCATCTTTTCTTTTCTATCCCTGTTCTTTTTTATCACATGCATTTTACTAACACGAATGGATTTTAGGAACCCATACAACTTTACCGCAATCTCAACCGATTGGAACTACAACGCTTTCGTCGCAGTCGATGAGGAGTTTGATGTCTACCCTACCATCTGGCAGCAGTACCCTCTTCCCCAGAGCAAGTCAGCTTGATTTGTTTGAAGGATCCGGGAAGGAACGAAAATCGGTCGCCAAACCTGACTATGCGATGGAGCGGGTCCATGGAAACTTCCAGTCTCGGCGATTTCTCAATTTCTCTCCATGCTTCCAAACCATAGAGCCTTGTAGATATGCAACCATGTAGATATGATGATTAGATTTAACACATTTTTTTTTGATCTTTTCAATAGTCGTATAAGTGCTCATGGGACCTGGCAAAAAAGTGGATCAATTGGCACAATATAGTAAAGTTCGGCCGGATTTGGTCCATTCAATACATATTGTATCCACAATCCACCAATGGAATCGCTAGTCCAAGACAGCGCTCCATGCAAGCAGGCATATGGTGATCTTTTGCTTAAAATAGTCGACCAAAAGTTATCATATCAAGTATATTGCCACCTCCGCATTGGATCCGCTTCCCGGTGGTCATTGCCCAGGAAGTTGCAATATATAAGAGAAGGGAACTTTCCGCATAACGACTTCGATATCCTACCATCCATCGCATCCGCAACTAGTTGATAAAATACTCTTAATCCTAATACCCGACATCCATCCACCCTCATCCACCATCCACAACATGGTCTCCTTCACCGCCCTCCTCACCCTCGCCGCCGCCGCCCTAGCCACCCCCATCACCCCGACCCTCGACCCCCGCGCCACCGACATCCCCGCAAACTGGACTTGGCACGTTAGCGGCTGGGAAGCCGGGTGCCAGCGCCGCGGCTGCTACTACAACTTCAACGTCACCATCCCCAGCGTGCGCGCAGCCATTGGCGGCGGCAAGTACTACTGCAACGGCTACGAAAACGGGTGGTATCGCAAGGGCAACTGGTTTGAAGAGTGCAAGCTTCTGGAGCTTGCTCCTGGAGAGTTTTTGTCCCAGGCGAATAACACGGTTGCGGCGAAGTTGGGGGAGCAGGTGGGTGATGATGCGGTGCCGAGAGAGATTTTGGTGAGTTTTGTTTGGAAGGGGTATGAACCTACTGGGTAAGTTTTTTTTTCTTCTTCTTTCACTCCTTCACCCTGTTGTTTTACTGCTTGATTGTGCAGGAAGAGGGGGAAAAAAAAACGAGCAAAACTAACGTGTGTGTTGTGATGTAGACGTCCCTCGTACAACTTCACTGGCTCAAATGAGACGGTGTACAACCAATTTGTTAGTCCTGCTCTGGAGTTTGACATTACTCCCTCCACTGTCTTTGCTGTTGCGTGAGTGGAAGAGGAGTGTATGTCTGGATACGAATGTAAATAATGAGTTGGAAAGGTGGCAATGAATAAAATGATAGTGCGTCTTGTCTTTATTGGTACTTGGTACTGAAATTGATCATGTCTGTTTAGCGTGGAGCATATCTGATCAGGTTTTCTCAAAAGAATGTAAAACTTTAGTGTTTGTGATTCTGAGTACGAGTATAACATTCAAAAAATAAAAAAACCAGGTTGGGTATGAAGATGGACGATGTTGATGTGTTATGACATGTATTCTGACTCGTATGCAATAGTCTATCAATTGATCTTATGACAAGAAAGCTTCATCGTGTTAAGCCTGAGATACGCGCAAGGTACCCCTACTACTTACTGGATCGTAGTGATCCGCCAATGGCAGCTGCTCTTACCCCGAAAGATCATATTATGTGTATTACGATTATGTGGCGTCATATACACAAATCTTGATCTTGTCTTTCACTCCTCGACAAGAAATGAATATATGGAGCGTCTATTCGCATTCAGAGCATGGATAGAAACTAGATCGAAAAAACTATGACTTGACTTGTCTCTACCTATTTGCTGTATGATTTAATTTTTTGTTTATGTTTGCTATGTATATAGTGTCACAGATCAATTATCTCAGAAAGGAACGGCAGACCATATCCCGTCCTACCTGAATCGGATATTAGAAAAAAAAAGACTTTGGGGTTGAAGTAAAAGGATTTGAGTGAGAAGTTTACACGGAAACCTTGGACCTTCGGCTCAGAGATTTGCGTCAGTGACACCAATAAGAAAACTATAGCATGAAAAATCAAATACCCATGGAGTCCTATTCTTTGGAGTAAGGTACAACATTTTTTTTTAGCGATTCAGTAAATTTTCACACCTTGAAATCATGTTGTGAAAGGAACTAAAGAGACCAGTCAATCAGCTCCATGCTCGAAATCCCTAACATCGTGCCGGCGCACAAGGCTACCAGTGAACCTTGGGCAGAAACTCCCGTCCGAATCTGAGCATGAGATGAAGACTTCATGTATGATATTAGTTATATTTACTACACAGTTTTCTCTGTCGTGGCTGGATACAATGATTTAGGCTCAGAATTCTGCGCAGTGGTCAAACAAGGAGAAAAGTCACGAAAGCTTCTTTGACGCTAAAGCATAAAACCCCTTCCTGAAAATCGAGGGTTCAAAGGAAATTTGATTTAAATGCAGAAATGGTCTTCGGAATCAGTTTTCTCAAGCTCAGAGTTCCTTTTCATTTTTGGAGGGGAGGAGATGCAAACGCTCCATCTTGCAAATGAGGACTTTATGTATAACTAGTATATCAATCATTTTATTCAGAAGTTTCCAGCTCTAGTAGTTCTTCAATCCTAGATTCTCGTTCGTCCAGCTATCCACCCGACTGTGCAGGGAAAGGAGAGTCAGTCGTACACAGCATAGCATGACTCGTGGCTCGAAACTGACTGCACTCGTTTCTTATCTGCGAGCTAAACAGTGCAAAATGTTTTTTCGTCTTCGTCACAAGGAGTACATGTACACGACAAGAATGTAGGAAAAGACATTGTGATGCGTTAAGAAGAATCTCGTCATTGCAATTTGGGCTATATGAAGTTATATGTATGAAGTGAAGTTTCGTCTATTGAGTGAATGGAAAAGAGACGCGACCAGAAGGAGATACAGACAGAAGGAGACACAGAAAAAGGGGACGCAGACAAAAGGAGCTATCGTTACTTGGACATCGCACATGAGGTACACTTATCCTGAGATAATATCGTACCTACTCTAAGAGAGAGTGAAGTTTCCGTTGCCGGATCCATATCCGTCATCTCCACAGTCTCCGTCGTCCGCGTTGTCTCCATTGTCGGTGTCATCAGCATCGTCGGCATCATCGGGACCGTTGTCGTCGGTTCCATTGTAGGCACCAGCTGCATTGATGGTATAATTACCATATCCGTTGTCTCCATCAAAGTCATCGTCTCCACTGACGTCGCCTCCATACCACTCCACATCCATGTCACGAACAGAGTTGGTTCCGCAGTGAATCTCTCCACCATAGTTGTGGTGTGTGTTCCAGTCATCAATGAAAACAACGTCCATACCGACACTGGCATAGAGCGACTTGATTGTTTGGGCAAAGATATCTGTGCCGTTGACGAGGGGACCCCATGGGTTGGGCGTGATGTATGTGTCGTAGCCAGTCAAGACAAGGCCGTTGATGACACCAGGAATCAAGGCACCAACTTTGAGTACCTCGGTCCCGTTGGTGAGAGAGCCATCATTGAAGTCGGTCCTGTTGGTGGCAGAGGTTTCGTTAGAGAGGGCGAAGTTGAGCATAGAACTATCGTCAGAGAAGCTAAAGCTGGGTCGCTTGAACAGGGCGGGAAGGCGAATAATCTCGTCGTCGGTGACGCCGGTCGCTTGCTTGAGGGTTTGCAAATTGGCCTCAATGCGCTTAGCGCATTGCTCCTGCACGGAGATGAGGTCCTTATTGGCGAGTATTTCGTTGATAGTGGTAGATTCCACAGGGATAGGCTGGCAACCAAAGTCATTGCAGGGATTCGATGAAACCGTGTCGTTGTTACGAGAGAGGAGACGTTGTGAGCCCTGCCCGCTAGCTTTGATCTGCTGGAGCATCTTTATACCCGCCATGGGATCATTAGCCATGATGACCCAACCGCGCTCCGATTCGAAGGGCACGAATTGGACGAACTCGTCGACATGACCGATAAGTAGCCAATCGGTATCCAGAAGAAGAGGATCCTGGGTTTCTTGGGCCCGGAAAAACGGTAGCATAGCGTGGCTCTGCTTGCCATGATTACCGAGGATCAAACGTCCAGCCGGCCAGGAAGTACCGTTGAGCTCATATGGAGGAATGGTCTCAATATTACCGCCGGAATTGATCTCATCACGTGACCCACCAAGCTGCTGAACGGCGCCGATGCCAGTGTCTCGGTAGTACTCGAACAACTGTCGACCAGCAACACGCTCGTCCTGCGGACTTCGGATCATGATGCGCAAGCTGATAGGACCATCAGGACCAGGCATAGAAGCGAATCCAGGCTCCATAAAGTCCTGAGCCCAGATGTCATCGCTGCCAGAGAAGAGATAGAGGTCCTCTTCCAGGCCAGATTCGTTGACGGCGGCCTTGAGTTGCTGGTTGAAGCGGTTAAGATATGGAGCGCCAGTTTCATTGCCTTTGACACCAATGACCTGTTGCACGGGGTCGAGGTGGGTATGGGTAAGAACAGGGGCAACGCGCAGCATTACACTGTCGGACGAAGTGCCATTGGAACTCTTGACATCGAAAGTTACAAGGACTCGACCGTCCCAGCCATTTGGGCGACGGACGTCCCGACCATCAATACCAAGGACAAGGCCCTTGCGGAGTGCAGCTGCGCTAAAGGTAGAGTTGCCGTCAACGTATGTCCATGTGCTGTTGCAGCTCGCCTGGTGGAAGATCCTGACATTGCTACGCTGCACTTGGTCCTTTACATAGACACGGCCAGAAGCGCCATCGGGAAGGCTGGGCATGGGGACTGTACGGAGCGGAGCAAGGAACTGCTCGGAACGCAGTGTGTTGTCAGAAGCATCGTTACAGCGGTCGAGCTTCTCATTGCTCACGGCAGGGCCTTTGAGCAGGGCTTTGGAGCAGCGCTTGTCCGTGTCTCCTATGTTGGGGAGGAATATGGCACCAGAGTCGGGTGTCCATGTGGTTTTGTTTGCAGAGTCCGAGGTGCCTTCGAGGTCGACGAGGCCATCGCGGTCAGTGTCAGCTCGGATATCGGCTTTGAGACTAGCGGCCGTTGATGCAGATGCGTCGCATGAATCATCACGTGGAAGCACTCTGGCATGGGCCAAGGGCGCAAAGGCTAGCCCGTCTTAGCATGATGCATATCACGTGTGAAACAGTCCTGTCAGAGGTCTGGGTGCTTACAGAGACTCGAGAGAGTAAGGAGTGCTTCGAGACGCATCTTACTCAAGCTCAGCTAAGGTCTATGTTTTGATTTTGTCCTTATGCAAGCAGTAAGATGTTTATGGATTGGCTGATTGAGACGAAGTGCTTGACATGTATAGAAGTGCTGGTGGCTGAGAATGGTGGCGGTGTCAACAGTTTAATTGATACCATTTTATATTCTTCTTTTTCGCGCAATAACAAGCCAACATAGAGAATCTATTATTCATTTCTTGCTAATTCATTCTTTCTCATTCATGGTGTGGGTATAGAAGTCGTCACCCTCTCTGCGTATACGCAGACCTCTCCGCCCAGCGTATAACTGGTGATGCTGCGCTAAGTCGCATTTGGCTATCTCCAATGTACTCTATTTGGTAAACGAGGACTCGCTTAACGCCGAGCTGACGCTGCTTTGCGACTGTCCTTGTGGCAACGTGCGAAAGCTTAAAATAGGAAGAATGTTCCGATTGGCCGAGTTACCCGGATTAGAGTGAATGCACTCTGTCTATACGCGCTGGCCAATGACAGCCTCGAAAATATTGCCGGATCAAGCCGACGTACCGGCCCATAACGGAACTGCGCCCCCCCTTCCACGTTTTCCTGGCGACACCCCACGACTCTTGATGATTCTTATGATCGTGGCTCCTACAAGACCTGCACCGCCTTAGTCAAGACTCTCACAACGGCCGAGCTTCTAAGATGTACATCGACAATCTGACCCGTCCGCTATACGCGTCCACCAATGACAGCCTCTTGGGACTACCAGTCCGCTCCAAGGCTCCTCGAGTGCGCGCATTCTCACCCAAAGTTCGCACTGGATGTATTACATGGTAAGTTCTTCAAGACTCGAAATAAAAAATGGTTGCTCGTGTCCATCACTTATCCTTTCCACCATCCTGACCCCATTACCCATTCACCAACGATCTGCGCGAGACATCATGAATTAGCTCGCAGCCCGAACTTTGCGACGGCTCCTGCTTATCTTTGAACGATACTTTGACAGCAACTGCTATGAAATTTTTGTTAACGCTTTGTGACAGCAAGTAAGTGTGCTTCAGTATCATGTACAGAAAGGTGTACATCCCTCATATGTACATGATCATACCTTCACCTACCTCGTCACATGGCCACTGCTCTTTGGGCAAATACGAGAAGAGTGGAGTATCTTGTATTACTCCACCTATTAGGTTCAAGTCATGCTGACAAGATTCGTCTTCACCTCTAGAATTCGTAGGAAAAAATGCGACGAAGAGAAACCAACCTGCCGTCGATGTCGAGACAGCCAAGTCAAGTGTGATGGATATGCACCGGTACCAGCCGAGAAGAAGAAATCGCCTTTGCAGAAGGTTGCGTCTGCGAAGGCGAAGAAGAGAACCATCCAGGCCACCCCCGAAATGGTCCAAACCGTCGTTAGGCAGTCACAGCCACGTTTTCAAATCCCAGGGAACAGACTGAACCTCGAAATCGACGGCAGTGTGTACGACCGCATGTTTTTCCACCACTTTCGCTCCATTACCATGGTCGACTTCGTCCGTCTCGCCAATCCCAAAGATTTCTGGTCCCAGCGGGTGCTCCCCATGTGTCATGACGAGCCCGCTGTGCGAAACGCAGTTGTTGCGCTCGGTGCCGCCCACTACGTTTACCTACAAAAGCTCTCGAACCCTTTCTCGGGAGACACGGACGCATCCATGACCCATTATGAGTGTGTCGCAACACAGTATTACAACAATGCTATTGGACAGCTGGTAACACTCAACGACGCCAACAATTCAACACTCTGGGATTCGCAGCTCAGGATCCTCACCTGCTGCCTACTGTTTGTCTGTCTGGAGAATATCTTCGGCCGCACTGACGAAGGACTCCGTCATATGCAAGCCGGCGCTCGCCTCCTCGAAACCTTCGACTTGTCGACTGCCCCACCCAATTTTCAACAACTAATCCAAGAAATCGCAACCGTGTTGCTTCATTTTTGCGTCGACGTATCATACCTCGACGACGACTTCGACGTCCCGAATATGCTGCCATATGTGGCACCTCTGGTGGAACTTGATGACAGGATGCAACCATTTGCCAGCCTCGCGGAAGCCAAAGACGCCATGTGGGATCTAGATGTGAGAATGACCTACATCGAATGTCCCGATCACGAACCAGATGGAATACCTGACAAAGACTGCTGCATGCCCGACAATATGAATGAACTCATTGAGCCGTTCGAGCGATGGAAGACTAAGTTTAATCTTCTCGTCGCATCTCAGGTCGACAATACAGATGTCCCGATAGACATACAAAGGGAGACACTGACCTTGATGCTTCGCCGCGCCGTATGGGAGGTCATCATGCCCATCACAGCCGATGACGAAGCCGAGGAACTGGCGAGGCTTCAACGTGAGCTAGTTGACATGGCAGAGCTCCTATACAGCATCGAGGCTTCATGGCTAGGCCGGCCTATGTTCACATTGGACAGTGATAGTATCCCTGCCCTGTATTTTGTTGGGTTGTCTTGCGAAGACCCTGCCTTGGCTCAGCGCATTCTCACTCTCTTGCGTAGTCACCGAAGAAGAGAAGGCCCCTGGGATAGCTGGAAAGTGGCAGATAGGCTTGAAGCCGAGTTACTGAACCCTAGTCCTTGTCCATTTAAGAGCGGTTCGGATACTTCTTCATCATGTCGGTCAGGCAGTACCCCGAATTCTGCGGGATCGTCTCCATCAAGTGGCACGCCAGATTCCACTACCTCGTTTTCAGTTTGTAAGACGGAATTTCTTTAGGAATGTCATGTATATTATTTCTTCAATCATCTTTTTTCCCTCGAGATTTGAACCCGAATATCGGCTGTGCGGAATTCTGACAGTTTCTTTTTGACTCTGCTAGATTACCACTTTGTCCACTGCAAGTCGGAAAAAAGTCCGAAGCTAATATCAACCCCACCCTCTTCTTGACAACTCTCTGGCGATCGACAAACACCGCCTGTACCCTATTCATCACTAGCCAAACTTTCCAGCGTAAGTTTCTCCGTTTCTTTGCGAATCAATGCTTGATCGAGATCAAATCGCGATCCAGCATCAATCCCGTGTTGTGACACTCTACCCATCCCGGCTCTTGATATCTGCAGTGGCGAGATATTTGTCACTGGCACGGAAAAAGACGCAGTATAAATACTCATAGGCTTTCACACAGCGATGGCATTGCTTTGTTACCGTGATACACATCATGGCTACACTACAACTTGCATCCTGGGCTACCAATCTGACATATAGCAGTCTCACAAGCAGTGTACTTGCAGCTGCTAACAAATCCTTCTTCAACTGGGCTGGATGCGCAATCGGCGGCTTTCCTTTCCAGGCTGCACCGCAGATTGCACTCAATACCACACTCTCTGCGTTCTCAGGGCCTCCGACGTCTTCGATTCTAGGTGCAAACAATTCTACCTCACGCGTTTTGGGGGATGCTCAAACTGCAGCGTTGATAAATGGCATCGCCAGCCATGTCGATGATTACGATGATACGCATCTTGAAACTATCATTCATCCTGCTGGGCCCGTTGCAAGCGCTCTCTTGGCAGTAGCCGAAGCGCATGGGCCTATCACTGGCCATGACTTCATTACTGCATTTGTGGCTGGTGTAGAGGCGGAATGTAAGTTGGGGTTGTCTGTCTCGCCCGAACACTACGATGTGGGATGGCACATTACTTCCACGACAGGATCCGTTGGCGCAGCCGTCGGCGTAAGCAAACTCCTCGGATTGAACACCGCGCATATGCAACACGCAATCGGAATTGCTGCTACCCAAGTGGTGGGAATGCAGGTGTACTTTGGCTCAGACACTAAATCTTTCCATGTTGGCCGCGCGGCACAAGGCGGTATTCTATCTGCACTACTCGCAAAGAATGGCTACACTTCGTCTCTCGAAGCACTCGAAGCCAAATATGGATGGCTTCATGTTGTCGCCACGCGGGAAAATGCAACGGCGTATTTCAATCAGCTGGGAAAGATATGGGAAATCGAAAAGAACACTTTCAAACCTTACCCTTGTGGAATCGTCATGCATCCAACCATCGATGCTGCCATCTACCTCCGTAATGAGACACTATCGCAAAGTCTTTCAATCGAAGACATCGACACCATACAATTGCGCGTCAACCCCGAAGTTCTCATTCTGACCGGAAAGAAAGAGCCACAAACTGGGCTTGAGGGCAAGTTCAGCATCTACCACGCCGCCGCAGTAAGTCTGCTTTACGGAGAAGCGAGACCTACTCAATTCACCGATGCTGTCGTCAAAGACCCGAACGTAATAAGTTTACGCAACAAGGTCACTGCAACTGAAGATGAAGGCGTATCCCGGTCTGAAGCATACGTCACTTTGACTTTCAAGGACGGTACAACACTACAAAAGCACATCGAGCATGCCAAGGGCAGTATTCAGAATCCACTTTCCGAAGAAGAGTTAAAGGAGAAGTTCATCGGGCAAGTAGGCTTGGCAATTGGTCTTGATCGTGCGGTAGATGCGTATACTTCATTTTCAAACGTGCAGGAGATGTCCGATGTTGCTGTCATTCGGTATACGTATTAGCAGATTCTGTTCAGCGGTACGACTACCAGGTTACCCGGGCCGTTCGATGGGAAGCTCAGCCATCTATTGATCCTAGTTCTATCATATCACGCCAGTGCTGGCTATATGGGTATGGTTTCTCTTTAAACTTCTTAACAATTCGATCAATTCCGCAGACATCTTGTTCGTGCTGTTTCACCGTTGTACATATTCCTTATTCGTCAAGCTCACTCGGCTTCCAATGTCCATATCATTCCTCGAATAATTGTTTCACTGCCCCCATTCTTTCTTCGAATCTACAGTCAAACCATAGCACCTTGATGATCCACAAGTCTAACAACGGTAGGTGATTATGCAAGGATATGCGGGAAGGGATAGAGTGGATCTCCAGCCGATCTTACTTACTTACCAAAATCGGTAGACCCACCCACTGATGGTGGTAAGTTTGAGCTTATGCTAGGTGTAGATCACTAGCAAGGATATATCTTAGCTAAGACTTGAGATGGGAAAGTGTAGCAGAAATCGTCGAATGAGTACTTTTGTTCATGCCAGCATCACCAGTAACGTGACATCTATCACTAGCCACAAGTGAGGTGAAGTTTTTCAGCAACTGATGGCCACATTCAAGCATCTCCATTGGTGCTTGCCATCGCAATACAAATTTCCTGTGTGTTCGGCAGGTAGCATTCTTCTGCCCAAACTCATATTAATTCAGCCGTTGCTCACAAACATCAGCAATCGGATATAACTTCTTAACCTACAATAGACATAAGAAATAACAGGTTCGTGTTGTAGTATACCTGCAAGCACCATGCAAAACGGCTGTGTATATTGAGTGAAGTACGAAGTTAATGCTATACGCAAGGGCTGTTGGGATGAAATTTCGGATACATGCAGAATGCCAGAAACAAATTTTCGCAATTCTGGCGCTTGTCTCGAGTGTTGTTGTATCTACAACGGTAATAATGGCGATAGTTGCATATGAGTAATTAATTGAGGTGAAGATCGGAGTCAGCTGACAAGCGCCTCATAGTTTCTTGCGGGCACACGTTCTGCATGAACTTTTGACCATGAAAAAACATTTATGTTTACCTTTCTGCTGCTCTCAGAATTCTTGCTTGTGCGAGACTCAAATTCTGTGGTTCATTTGTTCTTCATGTTTCACAATAACTAATGTTTTGTCTCTCGCATTTTCTGCCTCCCTCAGATTATAAATAGGCAGATAATATTTTCAGAAAAACGTAGCATCTCATTTGAAATAATTTAATACAACGTTTCAGTGATTGAAAAACACAGTATCGATTGGAGAGGGAGCAGAGTGCAACTTGCATTTTTCGGGTTATGGCACGTGACGAAGTACAGTTAGTGGAGCCAAGATTTCAAGGCGGTGACATATGGCAGAAATAATTCTAGGACTGCTGAACATGCACGAACCGACTTCTTCACGCGCAACCCAATTCTCGGATTCTTTTGCTTTCCTGCCCGGTAAACCCGGTTGCGATATTTATTTTGAAACTCCAAGACATATACTGCAGTGCTGCAATCATGGCTTCCGGACATAAGCCTAAAGCCAGTGCTTCGCAACCCGGGCGCAAGTCGCACAACAGCGCACTCATGGACGAAGACGCCCGCGCAGTCGCAGAATTCACCGAGAAAGCCACACAACAATATGGTCGCGGCGACCGGATACGGCCGAAATCAGTCAAAGATAAGAAGCTGCGGGCAAATGTAAAGTCTCTCGAGGCGAAGAACAAACAGGCGGCGCTAGAAGCAAAGACTGTCGAAGTCTTGCTTGAGAACAATGCTGGGCTGCTGGAGCCTGAGAATGAGTTGGAAAGGACATATCGCGTTCGGCAAGACGAGATCAAGCGGGAGGTTGGCCTAGAGACGGCAAAGAAAGGGTTCGAATTGCGGTTAGACGACCTTGGACCATACGACGTGTGCGAGTACAGTCGCAATGGGCGCGATTTGCTGATTGCGGGCCGGAAGGGCCATGTCGCGACGTTTGACTGGAGAGCCGGAAAGCTGGGCTGCGAACTACAACTCAACGAGACGGTGCGCGATGCGCGATGGCTGCATACAAGCAACCAGAAAAACTTCGCCGTTGCACAAAAGAAATGCGTCTACATCTACTCAGGCGATGGTGTAGAAATGCACCAGCTCAAGAACCATTCGGAGGCGACACATCTCGAATACCTACCGTACCACTTCCTCCTCGCCTCAGTATCGACGGCAGGCATAATACGATATACAGACGTTTCGACCGGTCAATCGCTGCCACAGCTCTACACCAAACTTGGACCTTCCACAGCGCTTGCGCAGAATCCACAAAATGCAATCCTCCACGTTGGCCACCAAAAAGGTCTTGTAACGTTGTGGTCGCCCAATAGCGCCACACCCCTCGTGAAGCTCCTCCCACATCGTGGGCCCGTACGGAGCATTGCCATAGACAAATCAGGCACTTACATGGTCAGCACCTCTCAAGATCGGCGCATGTCCGTATGGGACATTCGCATGTTCAAAGAAATGCACCAGCACCACCTGCGCGTCCCAGGCACAACCCTTTCCATTTCTGATCGCAACCTCACAGCCGTAGGCTACGGAACTCAAGTCTCTATCTACAAAGACGACATTTTCCAACGCAGCCCAGAAGATCAATCACAACCCAAGATGCCCTATATGGGATGGGGCGGCCAGGGCCTCGATGTTGGCCGCGTCCGCTTTTGTCCTTTCGAAGATGTACTCGGCATATCACACGACCGCGGCTTCTCTTCCATTATCGTCCCCGGATCCGGAGAGCCCAACCCCGATTCCCTCGAACAGGGCACCAACCCCTATGAAACCTCCAAGCAACGCCGCGAAACTGAAGTCCACGCTCTCCTCGAGAAGCTCCAACCCGAGATGATTGCGCTCGACCCCAACTTTGTCGGTAATCTCGATCTGACCTCGCATGAGGAGCGGCAAAAGGAGTACCGCGCGCAGCGGGGTGAGCGCGAACCAGACAAGGTGGACCTGCTGAAGAAGAGGGGCAAGGGAAGGAACTCGGCACTGAGGAGGTATCTGAGGAAGAATGGCAATAGAAATGTTATTGATGCAGAAAAGGAGCGCGCACGCGAGGCGCTCAAGAATATGCAACAGAGGCAGATTGAACGCAAAGAGAAGATGAAGAAGGAATACGGTCCTGCGCTTGAGCGATTTGCGAGAAAGTAGGCGGTAGAGGATAAGGCCCCTAAGAAAAGCATTATCTTCCCATTGCATTTGCATGGCGTCTCCGTGTTCTTTTTTTTTTTACTGTTCATGTAGTTAAGATACCTTTTATATACTATTGGACATTGACTGAGTGTAGCAATGACGCAGACGGCATAGTATGAACGTAGCAAGATGTTTTTACTTCCAAAAAAAAAGAACGCCATGTCCATTTTTGACCTATCTAAAATGCCCATTGATATCATAAAACCTCATGCTTCCTTCCCTACCTTTACATGAAGAAAGTGGTAGCCATATTTACTTCACTGTTCCATCTCGCCCCTCCAAGCCCTCGCGCTTCTCGGCCAAACCCTCTTGTATAGACTGACAGCCACGGCATCCATTGGACTAATCTTGCCATCAAATGTAGCCTTGAAGTAACCATGCGTACCCAAACTCTCCTTGATGAAACCGCTTCGTCCACGTTTGGTCCACAGCGGCAGGCTCTTAAACCACTTGACGTCTGTGTCGTTGAAGAACATGTAGCGCACGGTAACGACACGCTTGTTGATCTTGTAGGGGTGACCAGTCAAGATGATGCGCTTGGCCACGATGCGGTTTGTCGAGGGAGGAAGAGATGTTCCCGTCGCGATGAGGCGGAGAGGGGAGGGTTGCTCGGGTGTAGGTGTTGTGCGAGTGAAGTAGAGAAGCGGGACATTGCCCCATGTGAGGGGGCCAATAAAAGTTGCAATTGCTGATTGGCCCGGGTGAAGGTAACGGGCAAATTTGTGTACGTTATTAGGTGTGTTGCCTGCGTTTGAGAAAAGCTGCGAGAAGTGTTAGTTCAAGTCATGTCCTCTTGAGCATCATGGGTAACTGCTTCGACTTACAGGGTTAATTACAATCCTCCTTGCACCACATTGTACAATCAACTCTGTTTTTGACTTTATGGGAGACTCGTGCTCGGAGCTGAGCAGAATGCTGTAGTTGCATGCTGTTCGCTTATGCTCATGCCTGAGTAGTGAGAACATGGCCATTGGCCGCGATCCGCTCTCTTGAAACTGCAGGGGAACTCCTCGAATGTGCACACTCACTCGAGTACCAGCCTTGACACCCCCAGCCCATGCTTCGCGCATGAACTTGGTGGCGGTTCGCTTATAGTCTGAAATCTCGAGCAGCCGTTGCCACTCCTCAGGCTCATATGGCCGATCTTCTTCCGTGTCCCATACACTGGTCTTGAGGCTCTTCAATCCTCGGTAACGGATGAGACGCTCACGTGCATTGACATTCGGGTGTAACTCAATCTCGTCGGGAAACTCCAGATCCTCATCCGCTTCAGTTTTCCTCGACTTGCGGTACTCCTCGATTTGTGCCGCCTCGTCCTCTGGTGATGGATCCATGAACATCTCAGATTGTGGGTATTCTGATGGCGCACCCTCGGTCATTGCTTTTCCGTCGAGATCCATGCCCTCCACACCATCCGCTGGATGGGCGGGCTGGCTCTGGTTATCTTGTCCGTCATCCATGTCAAAATCCTCGAGATCGGAGCCCGAATCAGACATGTCATCTAGGTACCAGGCAGCCTGGTAGTTACTAGTACCCCTTGGCAATCGCCTCTTCTGCTTAGGGGCGGTCTCTTCTTCTTCGTCTGAGAAGTAATGGTGGTCGTCAAGTAGGACACCTTTTCGCTCAGAAGGGGCGACAGAAGTGGCATAGTTGGTCACATCATCCATGAGTGTTTCTTCAGGGGCAAGTTCTGCCAAGTCGTCTTGGTCTTCGGTCGGGCGCTCCAAGGTATCATCAGTAGAATCGACAGCCATTTCTTCGTCTTTGGTCTTCTTTCGCGACTCCAGTGGGGCAGCGACAATCTTCTCGACTTGGAATTCGCCCCAATCTCCAACCTGGACCAGCCGATCTGCTTTGAGTCCAAGTCCCCGAACGACACCAGTGACAACGACCTCGCCAGTGCCATCTTCGCTGATAGCCGACTTTCCTCCGGGCCAAGCGATATCCTCGATGAACATATAGCTCCTCTGGTCTCTCCACCGAACACCTTTTGTAGTTGTTGTACATAGTGATCGGACAAGGTTCGCCCCTTCTTGTCGGTTGTCGAGAGAGTACACACGGTCGGTTGACGGCAGCCAGTGGGTAATGTACGACTTGAGTGATGAGATTACAGAAGGCCTTTGTTTGGCAGGTTCGACCTTGTCCAATCCTTGGACTACGGTAAAGGTGTTGGAGATACCCTGGCTTTCCACCGACTTGAGTATCAACTCGCCCTCTTCATCCACCTCTTCATGCGCTGACAGGACAAAGACAACGAAGTCGGCGATGCGGCAGGCGTCGAGAGCGGCCAACAAATCCCTCTTGACAACCAAGTATTGCACCTTTTGCTTGAAGCGATCAACGTTTGTCCTGGTCCAGCCAGCCTCGGGCACGTCATCGTCAATGTCGAGGCTGGAGTTGAGGCTGCGCACGGCGGCGGCGGCAGAAGTATCAGAACAGAGGGGGACGACAGCGGCGATTCGGGGGGCGCCATCCTTGCCAGCGAAGACATTTGTTGATTTTGCGTGCTCATGGTCCTTGTTTATGCGCATCTGCTTGGCGCGGTTGCGGCGGTCGAATTTGTTCATGACCTGCTGGTGGGGGGTCTTGCGACTGCCGAACTCGAAGGAGAGGGAGTTCACCTTGCCTGTAGAGCCGTGTTAGAGAGAGGACTGCCCCATGAAGTAAGTTGCTCAGCACTCACCCTTGCTCTGCTCCTTGAGCGCACCCTTGGTGGCATGGCGGGACTTGAAGCCTTTCTTGTCCTTCTTGGTGGTGCTGCGGTGGTGATGCGACTCCATTGGGGCCATGTTTGCGCTGCCACCTGCCTTGAAGCGAAAAGGTATCGACGCCACTGTGAATGTGAATATCGACGACTTGTCGGGACTTGCAGCGCTGGGGTTGGTGGGGGCGAGCGCCGGACGGGCGATAATTTTGTTATCGTCTGGCTTATCGAGAATAATTTTGGCTCCTCGGCTGTGGCGTCATGCCTGGGATCCCTGTCTTTTTGCGCCCCCCACCAGCCCCATCTTAGCCACAAGCTCGTCTGGACATGCATTCAAGCCACGCATGGACAATCACAGATGCATCTGCCTTTGCTCATGTAAATTATATATTCTTACTATGGTAAACATAAAAAACCAAAAACAAGATCGTCAAGTACAACGTATTCTGTGCAAGAGATAGGCCCAAAAACACGTCTATGGACATAGCCAACCAATATGGATAGCGCGTCTCATGCCAGGGAACATTCGCATCATTCTCTACGGGAAAGATACAGGATGAACATTCCATGCAGTAACATACAAAACATTGATTGAAAGTTACTTCATAAAATTATCGTGTTCCTCCCAGAATCCACGCCAACAATCAAGTAGGTGATGCCTAACATAAGACATTACTGATGTGCCGATACAAGTAACGAAGACTCGATGAATGAACACGACAATGATGGCAGAGCAGTATGCGTGAGACGTTGGAAGAAGCGCCTGGGCACCCAAACACGGCACGGAAACACTATCTTCCGTACTTCCGAGCCATCATCACTATATTGGCAACAAGGTTATGATAGTCGCGGCCTCCAAGACTAGGTTTGGATTCTCGTTGGATCCACGGTCTGACCTTGGACTCTGGCCAACCAACGAGCATGTAAGCGCTAATCTGCGACAGAGGGGTTGAGCCCAAGTGCCGATATTACGTATAGTGTGCTGCTCTTCCAGTAAGAAACCGAGAAGCCTGGCTCCAAACGTCGCCTGCTTACTTACATGCAGACGTAATCTCACCCGCTTTGTGCCGGTAAGACATAAAAGTCACCTCTGTCACTCTTTACCTTCGTTCTTTTTGATCTGTAGAGCATAAGTTTCACCCAGATCTACAGCCTCCACTTGACTGATTACACGAACATATTTCATACCAAAATCTATATTTAACTATCATGCAATTCAAATACATGTTTGCCGTTCTGGCCGTAATGGTGACTAGTACATCGGCTATAAACATTGTAGGTGAGCGACGCTGAGGGTGGAAAGTGGGCGCTGACTGTCTCATCAGTGCTTTGGCCAGTCAGACTGTGACCAATTTGTAAAGGACAATTGTCCTAATGGTGGTGGTTGCACAAACAACCGTGGAGGCTCCTGCCGCTGCGCCTAGAGGCTGGATGAGTTTGTAGCTTTTCTTGGAGATCGACGTGGCATGAAGAAGCAGGAAGCAAACCACAGAAGGTGTCGCTTAAACATATTGTTTCTCCAGCAGACTCGCAGACAGAAAGCCACTCGTATTTCAAGAGACTATTGGGGCAACAGTTTCAGTACATCCAATATCATTAATCACTTCGCGTTCCACGTGTGCTTCTTGGTATGGCGACATGGTCTATAATCAGCTCAAGTCATTATTGGCATATGGAGAAGTGAAGACCAAGAGTTGTTGCAGATTGTGCGGGTTCACTGGGTGATGCTGCATCTTTACTTGACTATTTGGTTTGATTCTATAGTTATGTTCTACAGCTGACTCGACATCTACATACTTTCACAAGATGCCATCCCACAACTTGCATAAGACCCTTTGGACGCAATATCGCCTCTCCTATTCTCTTTCATAGATAGAGACGTATCGAAATTCCCCAGTTTCATCTAGTTCCTTGATTGTTTTGCGTGCCAAGAGAAGCACCTGCACTATCCTACGACCGCTCCTGCTGTTTGTTACCTTTACCTGAGCGCAAAGCAAACACCCGCAGGCACTAAACTTCTTCTGCTTTCACACCGCACACTCGCTTTCACTGTCAATAGCCACAATACATAAATAGTCACACTACCGCAGTGACTATTGCTTCCACACGCCACCACTTGTTGCAGCTGGACGATCTGAGCTTCACAAGCTCAAAGCTTCATCCTCCCACTGCCCATCATGAAAAGCCGCCGCAACCAGGTTTCTTACAGCCAAAATGAGGTTGAAAGGTATAAGTGACCATGGACGCACTGTCACTGCCCGGCTGACCATCGCAGTCTGAAGGGCATTGCTCTTCCCGTCAAAATCAAGTGCGGTCGCTGCCACAAGAACCTCCCTCAGGCAAAGTTCTCATCAAAGCAACTTACCGGTGCCCGTTGGCAGATCAAGACGTCAAGCCAGATCTCCAAGCCCATCAACTGTCAGAACTGTACAGGCCAGCAAGTAGTTGAGGTTGAATGCACAATGTGTGGAAAGACAAAGGGTCTCGAGGATTTTGCAAAGTCTCAACGCCGCAACCCCGATACGGCAAAGTGTTTCGCATGCGTTGAGGGTCAGCTTGCCAATGAGGCTTTTGACGAGGATAAATACGAAGATCCTGACAAGGCCTTTGTCACTCCAGATCACTCCAATGGCCAATATCCCGAGTACTTCTCAGCGGCCACTTCCGATACATCTTCGTCCTATGTATGTATTAAGTTTGAAAACATCATCCCCAAAGTTGTGACCTTTTCGAGTTGGTGAACGCTGACATTACCAGGGCGATGACGACTGGAAGACTGTCAACGAGAACCACCAGTCCAATCGTCCCACAGCCAAGGATGGCGGCATCAAATTGTCGACTGATTTCCAGCGGGCCATGTCTCTGAATGGATCTACAGATGAGAATTTGATTGATTACGAGTACGCCTACCCCGTTGGCCGTGAAAGGACTGGTAGCGACGGCTTCAGTGAAATTCGCACCAAGTCGTGGCACACCCAGTCCAGCAAGGCTCCTATTACTAGCTCAACTTCGACTATCAATGCGAATAGTCGCTCGTATGCCTCTGCGGCAAGCTCGTCTCACTCGTTCACCTCAAGTGTGGCTGAGCGATCCAGTACTTCCGAGCTTTATCCTAAAGATGGGGCCACCACCACTGCTGCACCTCGAGGTCCTCTCATAGTAAGTGCAGTCAATTTCAAACGGCCGTGATGATAACTGCTCAACTAACTGTGCTGCAGAGGTCTATGGGAGATGCTGCCCGCGAGAGTGGTCCCCTTGTAAATGCGTGGGATGATTCTGACGATTCTGAAGAAGATGAGGACGACGATGATGATGACGATGACGATACCATCATCTAGACCTTCATGATCACATCTGATACCAAGATGTCAAGGGTATTGAACGGATGACACGACTGGATCGTGAGCAATCGTGAACATAGTTCTGTGCAATGAAGTTATATGGATATGAAAGCTCGTGACAGTCAATGTACTATTTAAGGATCCTTTTGCGGACTTCATTCCGGCTGCAATAAATCAATCTCTTATTTGCAATAGCCCAAAATATCCATCAAGACATAATCCGCCACTCAATAAAGCAGTGTGTGGGCGGACTGGCAAAGAGAACCAATTGTCAGGGGTAGACTATGCTCGATGCAGCAAGTAATTGCCACCACGTGATTGCGCGACTGCCCTGTGGACCCCGGACGCGCCTTCACCACTCACTGTCTCACCCCCGCTTGTCGGCCTCCGACTCACTTCATCACCAACTATCCCCCTCCCCAGTCAATAAATCGTATCTTGTACACTCCACTTCCTCTGCGCTGCTCTACACTGACAAAATGTAAGCCATTAACTTGTACCACATGAACCCAGCGTACAATACTGACGAGTGGCGACAGGAGCGGGCGGCGACCAAGAGGAGCGGGTATCCGCGGGCCACATTCAGCGCTGACAGACTTTCTGGCGGTATGTTGGCCTTATGCGTGCATTTATTCAATATGGCTTTATCAAGAACTTGTGCTGACTACGCCACACTAGGCAAATAACATTTCCGCACAAGAGATTCGCGATTCATACCAGCAACGTGTTCGGCAAGCCGAGCAGGATGCAGCGCAAACCGTTAACAATGAGGAAGGATCTGCAAACGCGGATGCTGAGGACGAAGAGCCTGAAGAAGACCTACAAGCAGAGTCATCTGCAATGGCAGCTGAACGTACTCGCAAACGGAAACGCGATCAAGATGAAGCCATAGCGAAGATCAAGAAGGGAAAAGCGGCCAAAAAGACGGCCAAGAAGAAGAAGAAGGGTCCAGATGACGATTCAGATTTTGAGGACGTTATGGACATGTACAAGAAGGCTAAACCACTGCCTGGTCAGCTAGAGAACTGCGAGATCTGCAATAAGCGGTTCACCGTCACACCGTACAGTAAAGCTGGTCCAGAGGGCGGTCTTCTATGCACGCCATGTGGCAAGGAAATGGCCAAGGACGCTAAAGCAGAGAAGAAGGCTAACAAGCCCGTTGTGCGCAAGGGTCGGAGAAAGATCGAGAGTAACCGCCTTGACGGGTTGACTGTGCGTGGGCCAAAGACATTGCAGCAACTCTGCATTGAAAAGTTGGCAAAGCACTCAGAAGATATCGAAGAGCTGGGCGAGATGCCGGAGTCAATTATGAATCGCATCAGCGAGATCTTTTCAAAGAAGCGGGCGATGAACCCCACGACGATGAAGCTCTTCCTGCAGCCTGACATGGAAAACGTTGCTATTCACGAGGCTGCATATCTCGAGACAGAAGATTACGATCAGATATTTGCAGTTTGCCCGACTGTCAAGCGCCTGTCACTCCGTAACTGCTGTCAGTTGAAGGATAGCAACATTGACTACATGATCGAAAAGGCCAAGGCCTTGGAAGAGATCCAGCTATTGGGAGCCAACCTTGTTTCAAACGACAAGTGGGTTGAGTTGTTTATTGCGCGCGGTCACGACCTCAAGGCACTCAAGGTGGAGTGGCTGGATGCAGCCTTTGACGACCAGGTCGTTGAGGCGCTGACTACTTTCTGTCCAAAACTTGAGCGGCTGAAGTTGGAGCGATGCAAGAAGATTGGCCCAGACAGCATTACCGCGATTGCTAAGCTAAAGCACCTCAAGCACCTCACTCTCCGGTTCTACGATACCATTACGCGCAAGAAGCTAGAGGATCTGATCAAGTCTGTAGGCACTGATCTGCAGACATTGTGCCTGGAGCACTTTGTTGACAACACAAGCGATCCGAATGATGATGTACTGGAGATCATTCATCAGAATTGCCATCATCTCAGCAAGTTCCGTTTTACAGAAAACCACGAGTGCACAGACGCTGGGTACGTGAAGCTCTTCTCCGAGTGGGACAACCCGCCACTACGCTACATCGATGTCAACTCGACACGTGACATGGACAACAGCAATCCGGATGGACCTCTAGAGTCGCCTGTTGGGCTTGGAAGTGAGGGATTCCGTGCACTTATGTCACACTCTGGCTCGCGACTGGAGTATCTCGATGTCTCATCATGCCGACACATTTCGCATGCTACGTTTGCAGAAGTGTTTGATGGCGTACAGCAATACTCCCATCTCCGCGAGATCAACGTGTCGTTTTGCCCTGTAGTGGACACGGAGGTTGTAGCGGGGATTTTCCGGTCGTGCCCTGGACTGGCTAAGGTAGTAACATTTGGATGCTTCGAAGTCAAAGACGTGGTGGTGCCACGGGGCATTGTGCTAATCGGGGCACCTAAGGCACAGGACCAGATTGAGCAGTTTGGCGATGTGGTATTTGACTTTTCAAAGGAGCTGGAGCAGAGCATGGATCAGATGGGTGCCATGGGTCGGGTTGTGCCTGTCATGGGATAGTGATTTCTGTGGGGTCATGAAATGGCTCATGGGAATGTTTAGTGGCAAGGAGTTACATGGGTAGTAATGGCGTTAAGGGAGACACAGGATTTCAGCGCGTTTCTTTCCGCGTGGAGGGAACAATGATTATAGACGGAACAGCAAACGATTTTTCATTCAATACTGTTTTCCTTAAGTTCTTCTCATTTCCTATGGTACAGAAGACGGCCTTGATCCATGCTGGCCTTGGACAATACACAGACTCGCTAAGAAAATGAAGCCTCTAGTGCGTAACGCTCACAAAGTAACATGAATAGACGTGGGACCCAAGTTTGTAGTGCAGAATCAACACATGGCTTATACCCTGGTCAACCACATCATGAAGCCAAACTGAACAATGTAACTATAGACGAACAGGAATTGGGTCCGCCTGTTCTTTTGGTTCTTGGGTGGGTATCCGCCGGGAGCGGGGCCTCCAAAGTTTCCTTGGCCAGTCTGGTCGGGAAGCAGGACATATCGCAGGCTGCGAAGGAGGAAAAAGGCATTTGCATTGTAGCAGTAGAGGAAGATAATCCAGTTGACCATTGTGCCGCCAAAGCCGAGCCACGAGGCAAAGTGTGTCAGAAGCAGTGAGACAATAACATGGACAAACTTGTAGCCGCTGTATGCGACCAAATCGAGGAGTTGCGAGGAGCTGCTAATGGCAAGCAGAAAGGTGCCAGTGCGTATGATGAGAATCTCTAGCAGGGTGACGGAGATTGCGACAGTGGCCGTGTAACCCAGCAGCTCTGGGTGGAAGGCACCCCTCAGTCCAGCCAGCAACGTCGAGAGCAGGATGTAGGTGACGAGGGCCATTATGGGAATGTACATGTCTGGCGAGTTGACATCTTCGCGAGGGGGTTGGTAGAGGAGGGCGGCCGAGGAGGCGGCGGGATCAGAGGTATGGCGTTGCTGGCGGGACCAGGGGCGATGCCACCACGGGACAAGGATGATGCGCAGTTTGGTGAGGACGTACGAGTTTGTGACATTGAAATAGTGTCTGAGGGCGGAGACGGACACGAACCGTCCAATCTATTGCAGCGAGTTAGTCTTGGCCTAGCTGCCGTGATGCGCGCATGGCATGGGAAGTGGGCGCGTCGCCTGTGCGGTTGCTTTGCGCATAACGTCACGTACATTCTGCTCAACATATTGCTGTCCCGCATCCACGGCGCTCTTTCCCATCTGGAAGCCGAGTTGGGCCGTGGGATCATTTATGAAGCCGCCAAATGAGGGGTGCATGTTGTAGCCTCCCTGCTGTGGAGGCATCCCCCCGCCCTGTTGCCCGTACCCATATCCGCTTTGTGGTTGCGAGGGCGGAGGAGGGGGTGAGCGCAGCTGGGGGACTGTCGAGACGTGCTGTGGAATTGGGTGATGTACTGTGGCATGTTAGCAAGGGTGCGCCCTGGGTGAGTATATGTATATGGGGAGAGGCGTACGGGGTGGTGAATGCGCGGGCGGCGGGTTGTTGTAGTTGGGACGCTGCATGACTGCGCGTGATACCGGGGCCGGCAGTCGTTGTGGAGTTTGATGGCGAGATGGAGGAAAAGGGAAAGGAACAGCGAGTGACTGGGCGATGCAAGAGGTGTGAATTGAGGGTGGAGTGTATCTGTGGAATTTGTGCCTTCGAGCTTTCCGCTGCCTGTCCGAGTTCCGACCATCTGGCAAGAGGCGGCCCGCACGGCCCTTCGTCATCGCACCAACATTACCATCACCACGCACCCCTCTCGTATGCCAGCCAGCACCTCATGCGACACTCTCGCCCATAATGCTCGACACGTTTGAGATACTCACCACCTCGGGAGTTGTGCTTTGGTCCCGCACCTATGTCCCTGTCGGCGCAAATGTCATCAACAGCCTGATCCGAGACGTCTTCATTGAAGAGCGCATCCAGCCCCAGGCCGACGATACCGGCTCCAAGCCAGCATACAAAAAAGATGGTTATACCTTGAAGTGGACTGCCGCGAAGGATGTTGGGCTCATTTTTGTCGTATGTCCTGCATCATGATAATGGTAGAGGCGAGGGCACGGAAAATGCGCCGCAATTGCCTCTTGGACATGCCCATACACTAACACCCCGCATAGGCCGTATACCAGAGCCTCGTCCACCTCACATGGATAGACAAACTCCTCGATAATGTGCGCGCCCTATTCATTGGCCTTTATGGCGACAAGCTCCAGTCGGACAGCAGTGTAGTCAACTGCGACAAGTTTGGCTCCTACTTTGATCGCCAGATGCACGAGTTGGAAGGCGCAAGCGATTCGGGCGCCCCCAGCATCAAGCTCACCACCCCAGAGTCAAGCACAGATAATGACAGTGCCGACGACACTGCTATCAAGCCTGTGGGCCTGCAAAAACCCCAACGACCCTTGTACGATACCAGCGCCGATTCAACGCCAGTGCCAACCCCGGACACTTCGAGGCCCACCACTCCAGCACAGAGCCAGTTGCTCACAGGCAAAGCGAGACCGATTGGAGGTAAAATGTCTCGGAGGGACAAAAAGAAAGCCTCGGCCTTCAGCTCTGCGCCTGTGTCATCTGGTGACGAGGCGTCGGCAAAGAAAAAGGGAAAGGCTTCCGCAAAAAAGGGCAGGGTGTGGGGCGAGTTTGGCGCGGAGGAAGAGGACGACTCTATCCTTGATTACTCGCAGTCAGATGTACAGGGTGACGCATCAGGAAATGAAGCATTGGAAGAGATCAAGCAGGAGACATGGGGTCGCAAAACTAACAAGGGCGAGTTTGTGCTCAAGGACCTTGATGATGAGATGGATGCCATTATCGCAGCCCAAAATGCAAAGAGGGACAAGGACACACCGGCTGCAGCTGGCGGGCTGGTTGGGTCAAGTCTAGGCGCAATCGGCGGCCTATTTAGGAATGTGGTAGGCGGCAAGACACTGACCAAGGAAGATCTTGCCAAGCCTCTCAAGGGCATGGAAGAGCATTTGCTGCGCAAGAACGTTGCGCGCGAAGCAGCAGTACGACTGTGCGAAAGTGTGGAGCGTGACCTTGTGGGCATCAAAACACCCAGCTTTACTAGTCAGTCATTTCCACACTCTCTTCTTGCTTGGGCCCTTTACTAATGTGACCATGGCAGCCATCGAGACAACGATCAAGTCGTCAATGGAGAAAGCCCTTACCAAGATACTCACCCCGACTTCTTCCCTTGACCTGCTTCGCGAGATCCA
Organism: Bipolaris bicolor; assembly: GCA_026262445.1. Taxonomy (NCBI): domain Eukaryota; kingdom Fungi; phylum Ascomycota; class Dothideomycetes; order Pleosporales; family Pleosporaceae; genus Bipolaris; species Bipolaris bicolor. The sequence continues at coordinate 52,015 of JAODYD010000020.1, forward strand.
GCACACAAATTCTACCACCACTCGCCCCTACGTACTGTCCATTGTTGGCGTCAACGGGGTTGGAAAGTCGACGAACCTTTCCAAGATTGCGTTCTTCCTGTTGCAAAACCATCATCGTGTGCTCATCGCAGCAGCGGATACCTTCCGTTCTGGCGCGGTGGAGCAACTACGGGTACATGTCGATCGATTGAAGGAGCTATCCCAAAGAGAAGGCGGGCACGTCGATCTATTTGAAAAGGGTTACGGCAAGGATGCCGCTAATATTGCTGCCGATGCCGTAACTTTTGCAACCAAGAACAACTTCAACGTGGTCCTCATTGATACGGCAGGTCGGCGCCACAATGATCAGCGACTCATGTCGTCGCTCGAGAAGTTTGGCAAGCTAGCCAACCCTGATAAGATCCTCATGGTCGGCGAAGCCCTCGTCGGTACAGATTCTGTTGCTCAGGCCCGGAACTTCAATGCCTCTTTTGGCCCAGGACGAAATCTCGATGGCTTTGTCATTTCAAAGTGCGACACCGTGGGAGATATGGTGGGCACGCTTGTGTCGATGGTGCATGCAACCGGTATTCCAGTCGTCTTCTTGGGCACGGGGCAGCATTACAGCGATCTAAGGACATTGAACGTCGGCGCGGTGACGAGGCTACTTATGAGTTAAGGTAATGATTGGTCAGTTCGTGATATGGCACGGCTATGTAGTGTATAGTATTGGGCTGGATTATGTCATGATTGTACAAGCACGCGTTGTTGCTTGATTTTCTTTTCCATCTGCATGAATCAAACTTTGCTTTGTGATTGCGTCATGTCCTTCTGAGCAGATATTAACTAGATACAGACGAAATGCTTGAGGAAAGGGGTCACGATTCATACTGTTATTGGCAACATAAACCGTATTCATAGCAGACATATGAATGACGACATGGACGCGCCAAATTAGCTCCCGCATCATCACCATGTGCCTCGTATCCACAAGCTTTACTAAGTGCCACATTGCCGTCTTGGATCGACGTAACTGCATGCTCTAGCTTATCCTATACCGCTTCTCATTCTCATCGCCCTATACTCCGCGCTCATCCCTTTTATTTCTGCTTCACATGGTGTACGACGCTTGGATCACAGCGAAGCCACTAATCGAAAGTGCCGTGCCGGACAATGCACTATGACATTGGATCCTTTGTGGAAACTCTTTCAAAACATGGCTCCTATGATGCAATTCCCATTTTTCAACGTTGCTGCATGTGCACCAGCTACATAGGACGCTGCTGGACCTCGCAAGAACGAACATTATAGCCTTTGTCCCCGCATTGCGGCCTCTTCCTCTTCCCAACAGTCGCCATGTCTGAGCAACAAGGTAGCCACCGCGGTGGTGGATCCTCATTATCCGCCCTTGTCTCAACTCTCGTGCCCAGTCTTATCGTTGCCGTTGCTCTGGTTGCCTTATTCTTAGTGTTGCGTAACAAGCAGAGGCGCCTCTATGCCCCACGAACATATCACGATGCACTTCTAGAAGAGTACGCTTTCCCAACTCAGTTGACCACAATACTTTCTGATGACACGATGCAGTGAGAAAACACCTCCAGCAGGCCAGGGTTTCCTAGGCTGGGTTAAGAAATTCACCAACTTAAGTGACGAATACGTCCTCAATCATCACTCTCTCGATGCATATCTCTACATGCGTTTCCTAAAGGTGCTCACCCTGATGGCCTTTGTAGGTGCCCTTATTACCTGGCCTGTTCTCTTCCCTGTCAACGCCACAGGTGGCGGTGGTGAATCTGGTCTGGATATTCTCAGCTTCTCCAACGTCGAGAATGAAGCACGCTACTTTGCCCACGCATTAATCGCTTGGGTTTTCTTCGGCTGGGTCTTATTCCTCATTTACAGAGAAATACTGTACGTGGTCAGACTCCGAAAAGCCTACTGCTTGACCACATGGAATGCGAGTCGCATCTCCCAGCGTACAGTCCTCTTTACCGATGTCCCACAAGAGTCTCTATCTCTTGAAGAACTTCATAATATGTTTCCCAGAGTCGCCCAAATCTGGCTTGTTCCTAATTTGAACGACCTAGATGACGATGTCGCAGACCTTGACAAGGCTGTCATTAAACTTGAGGCTGGAGAAACAAAGTTGATGCAAAAGGTCACCAAACAGCAACAAAAGAAGGGCAGTGAGAAAGGCACATACGACAAGGCATTGCGCCCAACACACAAGACCAAACTTTTGATTGGTAAAAAGGTAGATTCAATTGAATACTTTCGCAACCAGATCAAGGAACTACTCCCCAAAATTCAGACAGCGCAACGTTCGCATCTCGCTGGGAAGGAAAAGCTCGACAGCGCGGTATTCATCGAATTTGACACGATACTTGCGGCTGAGACCGCCTTCAACGCAAACCAACATCGCGGGCCCACCGGGTTTAGCTCTAGACAGATGGGTGTTTTGCCAGAGGAAGTCATCTGGAAGAATCTCAACATGGGCTCCAAAAGCAGATCTCTGCGCCACCTCATCGCCACGATCTTCATTTCAGCTATGATTCTCTTCTGGTCTATCCCTGTTGCTGTAGTTGGTTCCATAAGCAACATCAACTACCTCACAGAGAATGTGCCGTTTTTGTCATTTATCAACAAAATTCCCGATGTTATCCTCGGTGTCGTGACTGGACTCTTGCCAGTCGTTGCACTCGCTATTCTCATGGCTTTAGTCCCTGTCATCTGTCGCAGTATGTTCTCAAGATCGGTCTCCCTACACATCCCCCAACTAACGTTTTGACAGTCGTTGCCAAGTTGGCCGGTGCAGTCACCATCTCCCAGGTCGAACAACAAACACAGAAATGGTACTTTGCCTTTCAAGTTGTTCAAGTTTTTCTCATTACAACGTTCACTTCGGCTGCCGCGGCAGTAGCCAGCCAGATCGTCTCAGACCCCACAAGTGCCGTCAGTCTGCTATCCAAGAACTTACCAAAAGCCTCCAACTTTTACATTTCATATTTCATCCTCTTCGGTCTAGCTATATCGTCGAAGTACCTTTTCAATATCGGTGGCTTGTTAGGCGTCTTTATTCTAAGCAAATTCGCCAAAACTCCGAGGAAGAAGTACAATCGTTATGTATCGTTGAGTGAACCATCCTGGGGCGCAGAGTACCCGAAATGGACAAACTTGGGTGTCATTGCCATTTGCTACGCCACGATTGCGCCGCTCGTTCTGGGCTTTGCAGCCGTCGGGATCGGAATGATCTACGTTGCGTTCCGCTACAACATGATGTACGTTCACGACACGCAAATTGATACCAAGGGAGGTTTCTATGCGCGCGCTTTGGAACAGCTCATGGTAGGAGTATACCTTGGAGAACTTTGTCTGCTGGGTCTTTTCGGTATTGGTATCGGCGGTAGCATTACCTCTGTTGGGCCGACCGTCCTTCAAATGGTACTGATTGTTGCAACGGTCATCTTCCACATCTTCATGAAGCGAAAGGTTAAACAGTTGAACCTGCTCAACGACTCTGAACATTCTGGGCAACCGAGCAATGCCGAAGCCGGACATTTGTCTGCCGCCAACCACGTATCCTCTGGGTATAAGAAAGATGGGATTCGGTCTGATCAAGCTCTCGTTTCTCGCTACAACAACGAGCAGCGAGATATCAAGGGCTCTGAAGCTGCTGGTATCGCACCTCCTGCCGACACCCCACCACAACGATCATTATTCAAGAGGATATTCGCTCCACATACGCTATCTACTAGCGATATCTCTGCATCTCTCGCAACTCGATTCTGCCGCCCTGTCCCACCATATACGGAAAAAGAAGTCATCGAGGCCTACCTGCATCCAGCCTTAGCTGAACGCCAAGACGTCATATGGCTCCCCAGGGATCGTCCCGGCGTCAGCAAGCACGAGGTTGCTGAGCTCCAGGAGGACCTTGGCACATTCGGAACTCGAGTCACGGATGAAGGCGCCATCATGAATGATAAGGGCAAGGTAGAGTGGGATGTTGACTGTGTACGGGAGGTGCCGCTTTGGAAGCATCGAGTTGTTTATTAAGCCTATTATCTCCTTGAATAGATGATCCGGGTATTCCGACGGCAATGCTATCTAGTGTCTCCTATTGTATGCATGTACTTTTTCCCGGAATATCTAGTCTAAATGCCAGCCCAACTTCCACAAAGAGACCATGACACGACACGACAATCACCAGTACCAAGCACACACGCGTACCACCAGCCCCGCACATCATTTAGCTGAAAACAACACGAAGCCTTGATTGCGCGAAAAGGAGTTGAAATGGTGCATGTCATACATAGGTACTAGCCCCGGGACCTACTCCGTCGTTGTTCAGTGGCGCATGTTAGTGCCACAACACCACGCCTCAGACTATGACGTCGCTTGACCATGAAAGTGGAAGCCACGCGATTGCCAACTTTCAGGTAGACAATCAGGGTAGTTGTTGATGGAATAAAAGGGCGTCATGGGACGAGAGGAGCAAAACTTGAATTTGCATAACACTTTTCTTCTTGTGTCTTTAGCATAACAATCACGCGATTTCGACGAACAAACAATAATATTACAACTCAAGTATCCTGAAGGAATTCAGATATTACAAAGATGCCTCGCAACGGAGACGGATCCAGTGACAACGGACCTATTGAAGGCCATGAGATTCTTCACGGTACAACTGGAGATGTACGGTGCCCTCTCCAACACACATGAACTCTCTTCACTATGTCAAACCACCAAGCATAATCAAACACAAGAGTATACTGTAGCTTACCTAACCACAGGACTCCCTCCAACACACCAAACACGTAGCACCGATGCCCGAGGGCGAAAAAGGAGACAGTACGTTCCCTACCTTATTCATCCATTACAACAATACAAAAGAACATACTCAAACACATCCACATATAACAAACTGACCCACCATCACCACAGCCCTCCCCGGCCTCTCAGGCGGCGGCACCGCAACCCAAACATCCACGTCCGACTCCAAAAAGCGCTCAGAACCGCACCACGCCTCCCCCTCCCCAACCTCGCACATCCAGCAAAAACACTCCAAACTAGACACCGACGAAGCCGACATCGCGGGCGCGACGTCGCACGACTCGGCGGCGCACGCACGCGAGCAGCGGGCCAAAGATGCGGTGGGGTCGGAGGATGTAAGCAGTGGAGCTGGAGGACATGCGGATGTGGAGGTGCTGCATGGGAAGGCTACGCTGGATGGAGGTGAGCAAGACGAGAAAGGTAGGGAGGCGGATTTGCTGCAGAGGAAGAAGGCGGAGAAGTTTGGGGGTGTCAATCTACAGGATGATGAGGAGGTTGATGGTGGGAAGAACAGCGCAAGTGGTAGCCACGAGGAGAGTGGTGCTAATGGGGGTCCTGTGGGACTTGCTGATAGTGGTATCAAGGGCAAGACTGAGGAGTCGTTTGGTACGCATGGCAGCGGCGAGATGCAGGGTAAGAGCAAAGAGCATGGTCACGATGTCGGCCATGAGGCGGATCTGTTGCAGAGGAAGAAAGCAGAGAAGTTCGGGGGCGTGAACCTAGGCGACGATGGGGCTGATGCGTCTTCTGTGGGGAAGAGCAAGGCTCATGATGGCACTGATGGGGGAAGCAGTGGTGATGGCGGTGCTGTTGGACATACGGATACGCATGGTCACAATGGCGACCATGCGAGTGCTGAGACGCAAGTCAAGAACAAGGGTCACGTTCACGATGTCGCCAATGAAGCGGATCAGCTGCAAAGGAAGAAGGCTGAGAAATTTGGGGGTGTCAACCTCAGTGAAGATAGGGCTGATGCGTCTCCTGGTCTGAAGAATAGTACTCATGATGGTACTGACGGCGGTCCTGTAGGCGGCACCAAGGGTCAGAACAAGGAGTCTGATGCACACAACGCAGGCCATGCGGACAGTGAGACGCACAGCAAGGACAATGGACATGCATCAGAGGGTAAGAAAAAGGACCACGGCCTTGATCTTGCCAACGATGCGGACTTGTTGCAGAGAAAGAAAGCGGAGAAGTTCGGAGGCGTTAATCTCGGCGATGATTAGGCAGTATCCCTTGTCTTCTTTTCCCAAGTGTACTTTTGTTTATTCTACATAGCTGCCCGATACTATCTACGTGTGCCTAGTCCAACCGAGTATTTTTTCGTATTGGTGATTAGTTTTTGCTTTCTTTTTCGTCGGGCGTATGGGAATACACGTGGGTGTTATCAAAAGCAAAGAAAAAGCGACAATCAAGGGTCCATCGTGATTGTCTGTGCATCGCCACCAATTCACCGATCAAGGATAACGGAGATGTTGCAAAAGTGGTTTTCTGGAGAACAAGTCATGTTGTTTCATGTTACGAGAAGGTTTTACGCAATACTTCTTATTGGTATTCATTTTTATTCTACTCGGATTCGGATCGGGGAAAGAAGATTGGTATGGCCCAGTGATGCCAAGTTCCCGACCCCGCAAACATTCCTATCGTCTACTCCTTGTCATCGCTGCGATGCCTCCGAACAACCTCAGCAGATGCTTCTTTGTTTTTAATAATGAATACCAGAGATACTAGCGTTGCCACCGCGGCATCCAGCAATCACCTCGGGAAACAATTGCGTCGAGTTTGCATCCACAACCAGGTACTGGCAAATCTCGGCGGATCCGTCCAACACTGCATCAACCTGGTCTTCAGTGCAGGAGCCGAGATCCCAAGTGTAGCAGAACGTTAGCCTTTCGGATGTATACGCCTCAAACTGCACATTTGGATCGGGCCGCCCTGTGCTCATGTACGTGCTCTCGTCATCGGTGCCGGCAGTCGACTCAGTACCGGTAGCAATATCTAGGTTGAACAAGGCACGTGTGAAGATCTTGAAAGCCGTCTCGGGCTGGTATGCAGGAATGGCGTGGCCGGCTTGGTAGGTGCGGATGTAACTCAAGTTTCCGTATTGGCGGACGAGACCGCCGACGTATGAGTCGTTTGTCTGAATATCGGCGTACTGTGCAGATGCATACCCGGCAGACCCTGTCCAGTTGATTGCTTTGGCCACAGCATCGCCACCGCCCCACTGATATGTCTTTTTGTTAGCAAGGAGACTGCATGAGTAGAGGTTGCGTTGGGCAAATGATACTTACGGGGCAGGCGAAGTCGAGATCTCCGTACACTAGTGATACCTTGATCCCGTTGTCGAGAAGGAAGCCGAGATCTTCAACCCATCCGTCACGCGGGTAGTCGCCAATGGCACGGTAGGCGGTTGAAGCCTGCGGGGAGCTACCCGTCCAGTTGAGAGGCACACCGAGCTCCGCCTGGACCCACTCGCGGTTCAGATAGCCCTCGTGGAATGGCGGTGGGAAGGGTGGGGGTGATGGCGTGGAAATATCGTAGTAGTCGCGCCCGGCAAAGTTATTGTAGGGAGTGACGATATTGTTGCGGCAAAAGGTTTCTGCACCCTCGCAAATGCGATTGACACCAGCGTCGATCCCTAGGTTTTCCGGATCAGACACAGCAGCGGCATCGCGGCAGTTTTGAATCCTCTCTAGACACTCTGGGACAGCAGCTACCATGCCATTGTAGATTGTCTCGTTGACGGCTTCAAATCCATACCCGTTGCCTTTGTAAGCCTGTTGAGGGTAGTAGGGAAACTGGATGTAGCGGTCGATGCAGCCGGAAATCAGAAGCAGGGTATCCAAGTGCATAACGTAGCCTTCCTTGAGAGTGCCATTCTCAATCTTCTGGTTTTGTTCCTCCCAGAAAGACATCATAGCGGGTCCATAGCGTCCACCGTACGACTGGGCTGCGAGACTAATGCGAGTGTCATTGGGCACAATGTGAGGAAACTCTTGGAACCAAGCCTGCGCAAACTCCCACGCTGCCACGGCGCCATTGACGCTACCGAAAAATGTGGTGTTGGGGTTACGGCTAGGATAGGTGCCTGTAAGAAAAGTAGTGTTTTGCTCAGGAAGAGGTGTGGTGTCATTCAACACCGTGACCTGTCCCGTGGCAAGGTTTCTGGTAATATTTGTCAAAGTGTCGTATGAACTGGAAACAATTGTCAATTCACATGCCATGACCCTCTTAGATAAGAGAACTCACAAGCCAACCTGCACGGGTTGATCGAGATAGAGCATGTTCGATGCTCTGTTCCAGCTCCATTCAGCTGGTCTCGTTGAGTTCGAATCGGGGTTTGCGTAGCACGGCCCATTTTCCTCGAGCAATCCATACATCGAGGACGAACCCGGTCCACCGTTCAACCAGATTGTAAGTGGTGCATTGGCCGGATCGTCACGGGCCTCAAAAAACCAAAAGAACTGGAGCAAAAACTTAGGATCTCAACAAATAAGCCATAGCGACATGCTGCTTACGGTATTGATAGGATAATCCTGTCCCTGACCCAAGTCGGCGGTTCCGGGGGGTAGGTAGACATAACCGGAATATGATTTGACGTCTGGTGTAGTCTCACAAAGCTTGTTCTATACATTACTATTAGATAATCTGACTGTAACACAAAACGACCTGTTTCCAATGGCTTCCAACCTCTTTGTAAGTAATCTTCACACCATCTCCGAAGCGCGACTCGAGCACCTTGAGACCCGCAGGCTCAGATGGGACTTGAGCGAGAGAAGACGCAGCTAGTGCCAACAGCGCAATGGCTGTGGAGCGAGCGGATGGAAACATGTCGCGACGAATGTTCCTACAGGACAAGGTACCGAGCATGGGCGGTGTAGTATTTATTTACTACGTAGTACGTGGGGGCATGTTTGCCGCCAATTCCTCCAAGCATGGATTATCTGTTGCCAGTCCCATCCTTGCCGTCATAAACAGGCAATTTCATCGACGGCATACTTGGCTGCATCTCGGGGCACAATCAATTTGGTGGAATACTCAAGTTGGACCGGCTGTATCCGGAAGGTCGAAGAAGAGGTCGCCAAGTACCAAGTCTTGCTGGGAGCGGGGTGGACTTCTTACACGCGTTAGCGCGAACCTTGCATTGCCAACTTCCCCAAGCGATAGCGACTATGTGATGAGTGGATTACACAGTACGTGCTACTGGCTCAAGTCTGGTCGGAACACGGAAGAATGGAGATAACACCTCGGTGCCTGAGACTAGAAAATCGCTCTCGCCCAAGATGTACGTATGAGGTAGCACTAGCGATGAACGGCCTGTGGAGCGTGTAGGCGGACTAAAGCCGGTTTGGCACCAACATCACTGTCCTCGGCGCCTGTTGAGTTTGATCCAACATCATTCGACTAGAAGAAACCTTTTGGGGGCTACATCAGGGTAATTACTTTGCAGCCTGCTCATCCATGTGCTGTATATGAGATGGGAGCACCACCGAGTCGATGTCCGAATAAATCGCTCGCAGTTTCGACCGGAGATGAAATGCTCCAAAACACTTTTTGTGGAGAATGAGACCACCTTGGTGTTTGAATGTGTCGGCCGTAGCTTTGGCCGGGTCGCAATTGGTTCGCTTTACATGGGCTGCCATCTCTGCATAGTCGTGCGATTCAAACGTAAGAATCTCAGCAGCATTTGCATGATCATACAATTGCTGAATACTCAAAGAAGTCCCGGAAGCCGCGCGTCGTACTGGGTAGAGATTGCTTTCTAGGAGAAAGGAGATGAATGAACCCAAAACCATGGCGCGACACTTTTGCTCACATGATTCGTCGACTTGACACACATATACGTGTGTGATGTCGTCCAAGATATCGTAGAGAACATCAAGCATGGCTGTAAGAGTGGCTTCTCGGGCTTCCATTATCCGTTCTTTGAGAGTGTCAGTAAAGCGTGAAGGCGTTTGAACAAAGGACGGCAAGGCGGCTTACCAAGTAGTGCTGGCGGCATATGAAGCGGAAATGCCTGGCCACTGTCCATCATTGCATTCCCACGTTGATCTAAGCCAGTCCTTTTTACCACAAACTTGGCAAGATTTTGGAAGCTGTCTTTGTAGCCAAAGGTCCATGCCACGAAGAACCAGGCCGGGTGACATCGTTCCCCTGAAGTGGTATCAGGGTAATGGCACTGAGCCCAGCCGTAGAGATCCAAGAACGGTCGAACCAGCTTGACAAGGTCGTATCTGTCGCACACGACCGAAAGTTGGAGAAGGGCGTCGATGTTGAGCCCATTCTTCTTGGGCAATTCGTGGAAGCGGAGATGAGCTATGCGGAGGGCAATGTGCATTGCATCTAGCTCGTCGTCGGGTAATGGGATAGCGGCCGTTCCATTCTCATTCCAGTGCCGCTCGAATATCTTCTTCCACACCGGACTAGCCAGAATCATGGCCGTCCTAGACACCTGGACGGGCTGGTGGCCCGACGAATCGGTGCCCAAGACCAAGATGGAGTCACCACTGTCATCAAAAACAATAGTAGGCTGCAATTCCGAGGCATCAATGTGCCGAACCTCCGAAGGCGCAACTTCGTCATCAGAAGCTTCGTCAGGGCTGCCAAGTGGTGGTGGTGACGATGCGCTCTCAGGGGCAGAGCGGCCCCGAAGAAGAAAGCTGGAGCCCCAGAGCATTCAGCCAGCCTCGGATGCTTGTCGTGGAGGAAGATGGCAGCAGGGTCAGAGTCTCCCGGGGCGCGTACCGTGACGTACTTGCTCGTACGGCTCGGGATGCAGTGTTATTGTTGCACGTTGTTGCACATGTTTTCATTGCGTGAAGGCGCAGGGATACACGGCCCGTGCTTCAGAGCCAGTGTGTTGATTCAGCCGCGCGTCAAAAAGAACAGGCCAACAACATAGTTATTTCCATCCGCGCTCCCTTTCGCCGCCGCTGAGGTCTCTGCGCAGTGCCACCTCGGACAGGGGCGACGAAGATCCCAAGGGCTTGCATATACACAACCACTTGCCTGGGGCGATGTACATACAGCACCTACAGCTTTGCCGAGTCTTAGCCGACCCCACGTACGCAGGACGTCTTGCCACAGCAACCCTCAACCACCAGAGGCAGGCCGACGGGAGCAGAACCGACACGGAGAGTACGTACGATACATGTACGACGTAAGTACTCCAGCCAGCCTCCGCAGCAATCTCCCAATGGAGACTACGCGCTTGGGCCATGGAGCCGTCAGCCTCGTAGTGTGTAACATCAGCCCTATCCTGGGTGCGAAGTGAGGTAATGACTCCTCGCACTATCCGCTACAGACAAGGCCAATACAATGTCATCGAGCGAATCATGACAACACTCTCCTTCTGTTGTTCGCTGGCCGTAGCTCTCAGCCAGCCTCGATACGGTGCCCTCTACCGTCACGAAACACTGCTCGCACAAGAAGCCAATGTGTAGATCGGCCCATGACGGTTATGCGAGTTACGTACGTATTTTCTGCAGTCTCATGCATCAAGCGCAAGTTCGTCGTGCAGTTCCAAGAGTCGACGTCGAGAGTGGTCCTTGCAATATGAAACTGTTCAGGTGACCCCTCTTCCCCCGTAATGTTGATTATTGCCAGCCGTCTTATTAGGCCGCCTACAGGAGAGGCTCGAGCTACCTAACCTGTTCAGAGCTAGGGACGCAGCATGTACAGTCAGGCGGGACTGCACAAACCAAACATTTGAACCGGCTTCAAGTATCCCATCATCTCGCAGGACAGCTGTACTATCCTACAGAACGCATGCATTGCATACGCGTACTGTAACGCTATAACTATCGTGTATTGCTTTAGGCAAGCTCAGCACGCTCAAAAGGTACCCACTGTGGCAATCCACTTGTTCGCTCAGACTTGACCCGATTCTTCACTCCTTTGCATAGTATATGCTACCAAATCTGGAGTCAGGTGCAGGCAAATTGGTCGAGACTTGGGCACATCCTGTGAGAGCTCCGTGATCACATTACCAAGATCTAACATGGGTAAAGCCGAACGTTATCTGCAGCGCACACCTGAACAACGAACGCTGAGTGGATAGTGCACATTACCTTCCTTGATTGCATATGTCCATCAAAGGCAATACTAGTACCACTGGAAGCTTCGATGATCAGTGCCCAAGGTGGTACAGACAGCCCAGCATGCACAGGTCGTTTCTGTGAACTAGACGTCGATCAACACATGGTGTTACAAGGATGTTCTTGATCGGAATTTAGCGATTGTTCGCTTGTACCGCAAGCGTAGCCCGTTGCACAACGCTGGCAAGAGCAAGAGGGCAGAGTTATAGTACAGCGTTTCAGATAACGACGCACACTTGGTTACATTGTCAGGCGGATGGACCGGGACGAGTCAGTAGCTTGGGCTTCATCAGCAAAGTCTTCGCACGTGCGCGATGATCTCCAGCAACGTTTAGGATGTCGGAAGCGAAACTTTATCATGGCATCATCGAATCACGGCGAGTTTCAGCCTTCGGAGATTCGGCAGTCATACTATGTTCATACTGCATGTACAAAGTTCTTCTGAACGCCACTATTTTCCAGCCCTCGCCCGACGAATGAGGCCGGCAGAAGCCGGGCTGTACATGTGAGATCCGGTTCAGCTAACATATTACGAGCCGGCCGGCATTGTGTGCATGCTCTGACCGTAAAACTGCTACCCCGGAGTGATCAGAGCTTTTGGGCAAAGCGCATCCTAACGCCCGATATAGTGTTCATGAGCGTCTCGTTACGGGCAGTGGCTAATTGGCCCAAGGATGTGGTTTGGCCACAACGTTCGTTAGCCAACCGAGCTGATCAGGGCCACACGCCGCCAAGTCAGTATTGAGACGAATTGTCGGACAGATTCTACGCCACAAGAAGCTTCCATCGATGTGACCATAGCTTGCCGCGTCTGAAAGGGTTCGCTCGATTGCATTGGCTGTTACTCATGATCCCGGAAACGGCTAATCCCCTCCTCCGCTATCCTTTTTTCATCGCATGCAAAATGCCACCCTAGGGTACCTGACTGAAGACTCTTCCTACTCCAAAGCGTCTTATCATGTGGTACAAGACTCCCGAGTACCGTATCAGACGTCACAAACGCTCACCCCGGAAATAGCACGTCACACAAGGCGAGATGCAAGGACGTTGAACTAAACGTAAAGGAGTCGAGCGCGGAAGTCCAGGCTATCAGGTTCTCGGCGCCAGCCAATGTCTTCGGCTGCCGACTCGCTATTCAAGCCCCCACCAATCGTCGAATGCCTTTCTGGACCTCATTGTCTCGGCATTGGGAGGAAGATCCAAGTTTCACATCGGGTGTGTCCAGACTGTCTCCAACGACACGATCCGCAACAGCTCCGCGTGTGGGCCAACAACAACTCTATTGCTATTCTATCCATCAACGAAGAAACTGCGCGTAAGCAGGTGTTGAAAAGAAACATCGAGGCGCGTGGTCGTTACCTGTGCGCCTTTGAAGATCCCGATTACCAGCATTGTCGGTGGCGACTGCTTGACTTAAGCCTCCGCGGCACCCGTCTCGACTGCCCTTCTGTTCGCAGAAAAGGTACTGCTTGCTCAAAGTGCTGGAGGAGACGACTACGGAAAATCAGGGTTCTACAGTACTTTACACCAACTGGGCTCTGCCATGAGGTAGTCGACAAAGTCGTCACGAGGTCGGCAAGCTCAGAGGAGGGCAGTGAGGAATCCGACGACGATGTGGAGGGCTACAACACAATCCTAAGTTCAGACCCGAAATAACTTGGATTAACCCTTCAAGGTAAGCAATCTCCTCCCCGATACTATTACTACTAACACTGTAAGATTCATCGCTGTACGATTTTTGCTTGTCATGCGAGCTCCGCCTCCAAGGACCCACTGCCTACTCGGCACTGCTTGTGACTCCTGTCCAGAAGGACAAGAACAAGGTCCAGAGATATGCTCCTGGTGTAAGAATATGAGCTTTGAGGAGCTATATAAGCGGTCAGCAACGCTGCCAGACAAGGAATCAATAAATCAAGTCATCGACACATACAAACGCCAACTCGAACTGGAAACCGCCGAGCGAATCAGAAAAGGCTGGTCGTTCTTGTGTGCCTGTAAAGATCCAGAGTACCGCTCTCAGTCGTGGCGCCGCAATTTCAACCCAAAGGATTCGCGTCTGTGCGGTACGGTGCGCCATCGCGGACAGCTATGTGTGCGGTGCTACCGCAAAGCAAGGGAGCAAAACTGCACCTGGCTTGAAGAATTCGACGGTGACCGTCTAGGCTTTCCCTGTGCATTCGACGACACGAGGTTGCGCCGCCGCATCGATGCCAACTGGAAGATTGGCCCGCTAGATAAACACGGACAGCCCGATCCGAGTTGGGAGCGAGACCCCAGACGAGATGGTCGCTGTGAGAGAACGAGGTTGCGCAACCAGCTTTGCCAGAAATGCTTCAACCGCATGTGCGAGATTCGAGGGTTTGGCCGGTTTTTTGACTCCGAGTGGGGGACGTTGCATAGGAGGTATGGAGTGCGGTAGAGGCTCTCGTTGTCGAGAATGCGATGTCGCCCCTTGAGTCCTACCAGGTGTATGATACTACTGTTAAGAGGAACAGTTGTGCGTTTTTTCTCCTGGGCTAGCACATAACAGCACATTGTAAGCGCTGCTACGTGCTAGGACAGGAATCCTATGTTTTACAAGTATTTTCTGATGGGCATTTGGGGCTGGCGTTTTTTGTGTTGGGGTTTCTTCATGTTCAATTTAGCGTATACTAGATTGTGGACTGCAAAGTCAAAAGTATGGGTAGGTTACAGATCAAATATATACCTGAGACGATGGCTTGGTGTGGGGAGTTTGGATCGAATCGAAGTGCTTTCAACAGAGCTTCGAATCTTGCTCGAGAGCAATGTTTTGTTGGGAAGTTTACAAGCGCCAAAGAGTATGTATTGCTGAACTCGATTCTACAATACTTGTGTCGTTTGGACTACAGAGAAAAATATAAACAATCACAGCAGATATATCTTCCCCAACTATATCTCCCAGCAGCGCATCAGGATTCCCCCGAATTTTACACTGAAATCAATACTAGCAGCTGAGAAAAAAGCGGTTGAAAGGGTGAAATAAGTACGCCGCCGCTGCATAGCTGTCGAATCTGGAACGAGTGGTAGGACGATATGCTATACGGAACTGGCGAATCACATGGAATGTTGTATTTGGTTCTGCATAAAATCTTGTAGGAAACCAAAGACAGTGTCGAATCTCAGCGTTTCCAGCTATGAAAAAATACATAGCGTAAATGAGACGCATGGTCTTTGGAATGATGCGGTTTGTAAACAGAGGTTGATCCTCTTCATTTAACGGAATCAATCTGTCCTGCATAGATAACCTCTTTTCTCAGCACAACGTAGCTGGGGATATAATTGCAAAAGAGATAACTCGTGTTGGCCAAACATTCGTCAGTAATTCATGGCGTATGTTAGTCCTCTTGCTACCGAGTACATAGACGATGCGAGCGGAATATTTTCACGTTCTGAACTCAGTCCTCTATTCGTCTTCGGTAATCTAAGAACATCTTGCCAAGCCCCCGAGATCATTTGTAATGTAGTAGCTCATGTCACGCGTCGCTGTACAAACTCAAGCACCTATACGTTCGCTTATCTCTATTGATCAGCCGAAGAGGAATGACTTCTTTACGGCATTACTAAGATTTGTAGGCTTCTGGATTCCTTAATTGAGCAAATAAAGTCATGGCTGTGCATTTACAGTGTCTTCCGTCGAGATCCGTGATCGTGGTTAATAGCAGTCATCAGGTGATCGAATCCAGGTTTGGAAGAAGGCCTTTTGGTCCCATAAAAAGTCAAACGCCAAAGCGGAGCTGAAGTCCGTAATTTGGTCAACAACGTTCTGCTTTCGGCAAGATGAAGCAAGAATACGCGTTAGGGCCGACCAAGAACGGCTTCTTATCTAAACATGTCCAAAAAGCCAAGCTACAAAGTGTGATACCCTTGACAATATCATCCCATTACTCTACTGGTATCTAGGGACAGTTTCAGTAATATGCAAGGTATTCTCACAAAGGAAAAAAAAGAGCCGGAACAAGATACGCCAAGGTCTAACATGAATCAATTTGAGAGAGTTTCAGACATACGATGTGTAATGGCATGGTACATTATTCCAACCATGTCCGACTCAGCGCACACTCAGTACACGAGGCAAAAATACCAGGCAGATTTGTACTACAGCGTTGAAGATGCTGCATCGTCGACCCGCATTGTTGCCACATGACGTTGACGCGGAAAAATCGGACAGCGAGGCTGGACTGGCCTTCTAGAAGCAATGGTGTTCCTGCACCCCTCAGCCACGTCATCCAATCAGCGGTGCCGGGCCTAAGGACCCCTCCGACATGCCGCTTTCGGCCTCAATAAATTGTGAACACAAAGACTCATACGTCTCCAAACTGCTCCTCAAGTCATCCGCCCCTTTCCGTGCTCTGTGACTCACAGTTACATTGTTAAAAAAGGACGCCGTATCCGGATTTGCTTCATTATCACAACTTCATCGTCGGTACTCAGCATCATGGACGGAATCAAGAAGACGTTTGCGCAATGCAAGAAGGAGGGCAGGGTACGTTTTGGCGTCGATTTGAAGAGAAATCGGTTGTTGACAATGTCCAGTCTGCCCTCGTCACGTATGTGACTGCAGGCTTCCCTACCGCTGAAGAGACACCCGACATCATGTTGGCCATGGAGGCAGGTGGTTCAGGTATGCACCATAAGCAATCGCTCTCGCAACATTACAGGACAAGCAATTAATGCCTCCAGACATCATCGAGCTCGGCATGCCTTTCACCGATCCCATTGCAGACGGTCCGGTCATTCAGACAGCGAACACTGTACGTTGACTCAACTCGCCACTCCCCGCATCAACCCCACCTGACACTGTGTGTCTATAGCAAGCTCTCAAGAATGGCGTTACGATTTCACATGTCCTCCAAATGGTCCGCGATGCGAGAAAGCGCGGTCTCAAGGCACCCGTCCTGCTCATGGGATACTACAACCCTCTGCTGAGCTACGGCGAGGAGAAGATGCTGCAGGACGCAAAGGAAGCTGGTGCCAACGGCTTCATCATGGTAGATCTCCCACCTGAGGAGGCTCTGCGCTTCAGGAACTTCTGCCGCAGCTATGGGTGAGTTTGGCAGTCAATTGGACAGAAGACGGAACTGATTATGACGGGCAGCCTCTCCTACGTCCCTCTAATTGCGCCAGCTACCTCGGAGCACCGTATGCGCGTACTCTGCAAGATTGCCGATTCTTTCATCTACGTCGTCTCTCGTATGGGCGTCACTGGCGCTACCGGAACCATGAATGCCGCCCTTCCCCAGCTTCTCGAGCGCGTGCACAAATACTCTGGAAACGTGCCAGCCGCAGTTGGTTTTGGTGTCAGCACGCGCGACCACTTTTTGAGCGTAGGCAAGATTGCTGAAGGTGTCGTCATTGGTAGCCAAATTATCAACACTCTGCTCAAGGCTGCACCTGGCACTGGCGCCAAGGCGGTTCAAGAATACTGTGATGGCATTTGTGGAAAGAGCAGCCGGGAGACAACACGCGAGGTTGGCATCATTGAGACTTTGAACGATGCCAAGGAACCAACTGGTGTTCACGTAGACAAGGTCATTACTGATGCTGATACCCCTGATGGACCTGGTCTTGCCGACCAGCTGGATATGCTCAACACCGAGGACGCAGACGGAGATAATGACTTCAAAGAGACGCACAAGTTCCCCGCACGGTTTGGCGAGTTTGGAGGCCAGTATGTGCCTGAATCGCTCATGGACTGCCTTCGGGAGCTTGAAGACGGCTTTAATTCAGCGATCGATGACCCCAAGTTCTGGGAGGAATACCGCTCATACTACGAATGGATGGGCAGACCAGGACACTTGCATCTTGCTGAGCGCCTCACTGAGCATGCTGGAGGAGCGAACATCTGGCTGAAGCGAGAGGACCTCAATCACACAGGAAGTCACAAGATTAACAATGCACTTGGCCAGGTATTGGTTGCGAGAAGATTGGGAAAGACTGAGATTATTGCTGAAACGGGAGCTGGCCAGCACGGTGTTGCAACAGCGACTGTGTGCGCCAAGTTCAACATGAAGTGTACCATTTACATGGGCGCTGAGGATGTCAGGCGCCAGGCTCTCAATGTGTTCCGCATCAAGCTGCTTGGTGCGCAGGTTGTGGCCATCGAGGCTGGATCTCAGACTCTCCGCGATGCAGTCAATGAGGCCATGCGTGCCTGGGTTGTTAACCTTGACACGACGCACTACGTTGTTGGATCTGCGATTGGACCCCACCCGTTCCCGACCATTGTGCGCACTTTCCAGTCGATTATCGGAAACGAGACCAAGGAGCAGATGCAGGCGAAACGTGGCAAGCTTCCCGATGCTGTAGTTGCGTGCGTTGGTGGTGGAAGTAACGCGGCAGGCATGTTCTACCCATTCTCCAAGGACCTTTCGGTTAAGCTCCTGGGTGTCGAAGCTGGTGGAGATGGTGTTGAGACGGGACGACACAGCGCGACACTTTCTGCGGGAACAAAGGGTGTTCTTCACGGAGTGCGAACCTACGTTATCCAGAACAACGACGGACAGATCCTCGAAACACACTCTGTATCTGCTGGTCTCGATTACCCCGGCGTTGGGCCCGAGCTGGCCAGCTGGAAGGACAGTGACCGGGCAAAGTTCATTGCATGCAATGATGCTGAGGCATTTATCGGTTTCAAGCTCCTGTCGCAGCTGGAGGGCATTATCCCCGCGCTAGAGACATCCCATGCCATCTACGGAGCGATTGAGCTGGCGAAGACGATGAACAAGGATCAGGACATTGTCATTTGCGTGTCTGGACGCGGTGACAAGGACGTGCAGAGCGTTGCTGAAGAGCTGCCCAAGCTAGGACCCAAGATTGGCTGGGACCTCCGATGTAAGTTGAGCGTGAATGGCAGTATTGAGATGATGTGAGCTAACAGTGAATCTAGTCTAAGCGGTCAGATGAGTGCGAAGAAGGATTTGAGACATGTACATGGATGTATGGATGTAGCATGTAGATATGGACGAAGTAAAGACCAAGTTTGTTGTGTCGTAGTTGTACTATGTGTGCATGTAGATATGCAGGTGGGCACGTGAGACGGCAAGTGTTATCTAATCCGCAGTAGGCCCAAGTCACGTTTTGACGTGTGATTGGCGGGTGCGGATGGTGGCGGCGACTAAGGCTTGCTGCAGGTGAATGCAGGCATTGGCTAGCTGGATCCGATACAGGGCTGAGGGTTCCTACATAGCACACACGCGCACTCAAAGCCACCCCCGTGTGGGATGTACGGGCGCGTGACGACTCGTGTGTATGTATAGGTACTACTAGCAACCCTCCATCTCGTCTGTCCCATCGGTGAGGGTGTGGCAGCGGCGGCGGAGGGTCAAGGGGAACCAATCGACGGCCCACATGGCCGTGCTTGGCCGCCTCACAGTTCGCGGTGACGACAACGCACCCACTTCCAAATCCCCCCGATCAACCTCATCCATGCCGTGTTCCAGATGCCGCAGCCCACATCACATGGTCGCCTGCCACTTCTCCGCTCGCCTACTTGCCTTTGCTGCCCTATTAGCCCACTTGCTGCCCTAGCCTCCACAACAACCCGCCCACCGTGGACGCCTTTCCCTCCCCATTCCGTGACGGTGCGCCCGACCAGGCATTTGAGCTTCAGGACCTCGCAGCCTCCACCCGACCCCTCCAGCCCCGGCCGCACCGCGACACCAAGAGAGAGCAGAAGCGACGCCAGAAGCTCGAGCAGCTTCGCGAGGCCGACGACATGAAGTTCTCGCACAGCCTGCAGTTTAATGCAGTGCCCGACTGGAGCAACCACTACATTGCTTACAGCAACCTCAAGAAGCAGTACGTTTCAGCCTGCAACACCGACATGCCGCGAGCATACAGGCTGACGGGCGCTTGCCCATAGGATATACAGCCTCGAGACCCAGATCAACCAGAGGAATGCACACGTCGATGCCGAGTCGTCACCCCTGCTGAACGGGGACGCCGCCGACCCCGACAAGGTCTTTACCAATGCCCTCGACGTCGAACTCGAGCGTGTCACGTCCTTTTACAAGCTCAAGGAAAATGAAATCTACGAGGAGATGAATGCATTGCTCGAGGATGAGGAGTCGTTTGAACACCACCAGGCCGAATACAATGAGGAGAATGAAAATGCCCCGCCAGGCAAGAAGAGGCGCAGTGGCAGCATTTTCAAGTCGATTGGATTTCAGCGCCCCCGCGCAATGAGTGGTACAAGCGGTCACTCGACAGACCACGGCCCCGACGACGACTCGGACGAAGACATGGACGAGACATCGCGGCTGCGTAAGAAGAGCCCGGATGGCCAGCGCCGACGTCGGCGGACCAACGAGGAGGATATGGCGGCCTCGCACGCTTCCTCAAGACGGCTGAACAGCGTCGCGTTCGAAGACTACCACGACATGGCCTTTTCCGCACTGTACGAGGAGGGTGTGTCATTGAAGAAGCGCACTGTCAGCGTATACGTTTTGCTGTGCGAGCTGCGATCCTTTATCCAGCTCAACAAGACGGGATTCGAAAAGGTTCTGAAAAAGTACGACAAGATCTTGGACCGGAAGCTCAAAAAGACGTATCTGACCAAATACGTCTACCCCGCCTATCCCTTCCAGCAAAGCACCATGGACGAGCTGTCACGCAACCTCGAGCGCATAGAAGCGGCGTATGCCCAGATTGGTACAAAGGGCGACATAGCAGAGGCCAAGCGCGAGCTAAGACTGCATCTTCGAGAGCACGTTGTTTGGGAGCGGAATACAGTATGGAGGGAAATGATTGGCATTGAGCGCAAGGCGCAGGCAGCCAACATTGGCATCACGCAGACCTTGCTGGGCCGCGAAACTACCGGTGGCAGAGTGCGGCGGCAGGGCGACGACGACGAATCAGACATGAAGGAGGTGGACACACCGATTGGAAGATACAGATGTCCGCAATGGCTCATCAGCAAGCCTTTCTGGATGCTCCTTACTTGCATTGCCATTTTTGTAGTGCTGCTGGTATTGCCAATCATGGAAAAGCCTGAACAGCAGAATTGCCTGGCCATGGTTGTCTTTGTTAGTTTGCTCTGGGCGACGGAGGTATGTTGAACCGAATCTGGACTAGTCGAGTTCACGCTAACGAGAATAGGCTATTCCTCTGTTTGTCACATCGCTTCTAGTGCCATTCCTGGCTGTCACCCTCAACGTCGTTCGAAGCGATGTCGAGCCCCATCGCCGACTCGATTCCAAGCAGGCTGCTTCATATGTCTTTTCCGCCATGTGGACACCAGTCATCATGCTGCTGTTGGGTGGTTTCACTATTGCTGCTGCGCTTTCCAAGTACAACATTGCCAAGATGATGGCCACTCTTGTGCTTAGCAAGGCAGGTACCAAGCCAAGAACGGTTTTGCTGGTCAACATGTTTGTTGCTATGTTTGCTAGTATGTGGATTAGTAATGTAGCAGCGCCTGTACTGTGCTTCTCCATTATCCAGGTATGTCCCTAGACTTGAAGTTTAATTATGCTAAGCTAACATTCATCAGCCCATTCTGCGCAACCTCCCCGCTGACTCTGACATGACCAAAGCACTACTAATGGGAATTGCGCTCTCCTCCAACATTGGTGGAGCTGCATCTCCCATTGCCTCACCACAGAACCTGATTGCACTCCAGAACATGCAGCCCGAGCCCTCTTGGGGCGTTTGGTTCTTCGTAGCCCTCCCAGTATGCATCATCTCCATTTTGCTCATCTGGGTGCTTCTGCTCGTCACCTTCCAGCCAGGGAAGGGCACCAGCATTGTGCCTATCCGCCCACTCAAGGACAGGTTCACTGGCGTACAGTACTTTATCAGCATTGTGACCATTGTAACGATTGCTCTCTGGTGTGTGAGCCACCAGCTGGAATTCATCTTTGGCGACATGGGCGTTGTAGCCATCATCCCCATTGTCCTCTTCTTCGGCACTGGAATCCTCACCAAGGAAGACTTTAACAATTTCCTGTGGACCATTATCATCCTTGCCGCTGGTGGTCTATCGCTTGGTAAAGCAGTCAATTCGTCTGGTCTCCTGCACACGATTGCCGAGTCCATCACCGCTGGTGTTGAAGGCATGAGTCTGTATGGTGTCCTTGTTGTTTTCTGCGCTTTGATCTTGGTTGTAGCGACTTTTATCAGTCATACCGTCGCAGCGCTTATTGTACTGCCACTGGTACAGCAGGTGGGACAGCAGATGGCGGAGCCGCACCCGAACCTGCTTGTCATGGGTGCGGTGCTGATGGCGAGTGGAGCTATGGGATTGCCTACTAGCGGGTTCCCGAATATGAGTAAGTTGACATGCTGTCGTATGAGGTTTTTATTGGATCAAATTACTAACGAGTTGAATAGCTGCCATTATGATGGAAGACTCACGGACAGGCCAGCGGTATCTTGCAGTCAAGCACTTCTTGACTCGTGGTGTACCTGCTTCCATTATGACTTTTGTCGTCATTATCACGGTGGGCTATGGCCTTATGCTTGCTGTGGGATTTTAAAACTGGGCTATCGGTACAAAGCCTCTTTTGTCGTTTTTTTCCTCGTTTCAGGAAGGGATACGTAGTTTTCCGAGCATCTTGAGCGTGTGGCGTTTAACCCGTTTCGGCTTCGTCATGCATCTTTTCTTTTCTTTTTTCAGAGATTGGAGGATATATTTGCTGCTACTTGTATTCTTCTGGGTAAAAAAAAGGAGGCGGAGTGGCTTGCTATGTTCGATGAGAATTTCAGAGGAAATGAGTTAGATGATTTACACACACACACCAAAAAAAATACGTTTTAAGATTGAGGAAATTAAAAGACCTTTTTTATGTTGCGATGAAGCAATTTTTTTTATTCTACCATATGAAAATTCTAAAGTTAGATATGAGCGTGAATGAACAACTTACCTTGAAAGCATAACTACCCGAAAAGAATACCCAAAATGAAAGCCTCAGAGGAATATTACTCCTCCCACTTCCTCTCAGCCTTGACCACCTTGAGCACCTTGAAAGATCCACCCTCTGGCAATTCCATCTCCTCGCCCTCCTCGCCCTTCCTGCTCTTGCTCCTCAGAGACTTGACACCCATCTTCAGCGCCTCACCCATGCGCTGACCGCTCTTCTTGAGCGCAATGACTGGGTTGCGAGCATCTTTCTTGGCTTGCTTTGCAGCGGCCAGGTCGGACATGGTGGTTAGGTGAGTTGAGGGAAGGAAGGAGTCGAAGGTGTTGGTGCCGATGGCACGGGATGTGCCTTGTTCGTCCGTGACCATAATGGAAGGGATGGATGGGGTGTTGGATGATGAAGACATCTCAAGGGCTTGAGATTGGTGTTGCGAGAAAAGGGGAGGGAGATGCGGGTTGAGTTGATGGTTATGGGTTAGTGAATTGGTTGGCAGTTGATGTGGTAGGTTGCGGGTTGGAGGTGTGTTTGTAGTTGTCTTGGTGAGTTGTCTTGTCGGGTTTGTTGAGTTTGTTGATTGATATAAGATTAAAGAGGAGAAGAAAGTTCATTTATAGTTAGTTATATATGTTTTCATGGTTACTGTGTATTGATGATGTCTGAGGTATCGTGTATTAGCAGCGATTGCTGTACTTGTACGGTGGAATGCATGGTAGAAGGGTTACATCTGAGATGGTCTTAAACATTGTGACTTTACCATGTCTGAAACGTGTGTCAGTATTCCTGATGTTCGATGGTAGCCTGTATAGCAATCTTGATGGGCGAATTTAATCATTGGATGGTACTTTACGAAGATGTGAGTATTTACTACTGGTTAGAATGAATTACTAGGGATAATACATTGCATATAGGCATGTCCTGGCATCAATGTCGAAAAATGAGATCCCGGGTGAAACATGCTTTTTGACATGTCCCAACATTAGGATGTCTCAGGCTCCCCTCGACCACTCATTCTCCACAGATGGCTGCCTGTCGCGTCCAATCTGCGCGGGAAAAACATGGTCAGTGTGACGAATACCATCTTCAATTGCACGTCCAGGAGTCTGCTCATCGCCGTCTTCAGCCTCTTCCTCGATGCGATCCGAGTAATGATTGTAACCAGGAACATAGTCAATGGCACGTCGGGAGTCAGCATCACCGCCTTCATCGCCAGCAAGGACGCGGGAAAGGCGGTCTGGGACAACTTTGTGAAGCCACGAATCCTTTTGGGTAGGTATGGCGATAATAGCAAACTGCAGGGCAGTGTCAGCACATGCAGCCCCTCATGTGAAAAATTCTCCTTTGGAGCCACGAACCTGCCAGAGAAAGACCATCCCCACAACAGTCATGAGTAAGCCGGCGATCTTTTGCTCCTCAGTTTTCCACGCAACCAGGCATCCGCTGGCTCTACCATGGTACG
Source organism: Bipolaris bicolor (assembly GCA_026262445.1). Taxonomy (NCBI): domain Eukaryota; kingdom Fungi; phylum Ascomycota; class Dothideomycetes; order Pleosporales; family Pleosporaceae; genus Bipolaris; species Bipolaris bicolor. Next base: position 76,257 of record JAODYD010000020.1, read on the forward strand.
TGGCTTCGCATGCACGCGAATCATGGGTGCGGTCTGGAAAGGGCCAAGCCATGTCACGTGAGTTTACCAGGCCGCAGCAACTAAAGGCATCCTGGATCTGTCGAATGGCGGCTGCATCCTTGTGCTTGAAGAGCGTCTGCCAGCGCTCTCGTAGACCGCAGTCTAGGCTGGAGGCAGGAGCAACATGGGTACCTGACAGGGTGATGATGACGGTTGAGTAGATGAAGATGAGCGTGTTGGCGACGATGACGAGCGGAGGCCGCTGGGTGTCGCCACGGCCCAGTCGCTGGCGGCGCTGGCGGCGACGGGTCAGGTCATAGCCCAATTCAAGAAGCAGGCCAGAGACAATTGGAAGGGCCGTGGTGAAGCCAGTCAGCGTCTCTGCGATGGGAACGGAACGGGCGTTCGCGCGGGAGGCAGCGTAACTGAGAGTGTTAGCGCTAAGTGGGCTAGCATGGCTGGGTGGGCGAGGGACTGAAGGTGCAAACCCATACATACCCAGCAAGCGCAGTTGCAATAACGAGATACTGCGGGGCATGTGGTTAGCAGGGTGCAAATAACACGTGGGTGGGGTCCTAGTGGCAGTCTGGACCGGCTTACCAGGACGCTTAGGCATGTGACGATTTGCTTCTTGGTGTATGTCATGCTGGAGCGGGTGGGTTGGTTCGAGCTGCTAGTGCGGATATCACGAGAGAAACGGGTGGTTGGGATATTTTAAGCGTATGTCAGAGATTGTAGGAGGGTGGGGAGAGGGAGAGAAAGAGAGGGAGAGAGGGAGAGGCACATGTTACGGCACAGGCAGAGGGCGGGCTATAGGCAAACGGCGGTTGAGGCCTATGGTTGCACAAGACCAGGGCAGCCCCCTCATCCTCCCATTCGGCACCGAGCATGATGCAAGACGTTTGTCGTGTCAGGCTGGTTGGTCCATGTAAACATGATGTTGGTAGTCTAGAATGCGTCGTGTATGCGTAGATGCAGCCGGCCAGGCACCTCACGTCCGCGGACGGGGCAGGCTGGGCTGGCCACGACATAACACGAGAGGCCACGCAGACGTGCTCGACAGTTACTGCCCGATGACGCAGCAAGGGAGCTGCAGCATGAGGCCGGCTACTCTAAACGCAGGACGGCGTGGACGACGGCGGCGTATCACCCTCGGCCAGGTGGTGAGAGCTGGTGAATGGTGGTGTGCGGGAACAGCGGGGCGCACACGAGGGGACGGCGTGTGATTGGCGGGCGGGCGGCTAGTGCGAGGTTGGCGGTGCCTGTGTCTTCTCGATCTCTCGATCCCAAACTTTTGCTCTGCGACGTCATGCCATGTCGCTCATCGTATACACCATCCAGTGGGGCTTTTTGTGTCCATCTCCCGAACCTCTCCAGCATTCCCCAGTCCCAGATTCGACCGTTTGCTTCCCGTCAAACTGCCGGCTCGTTGCCCCTTCGTCCGGTTGGCTGCACGCAATCTGACGGACTGACGGACTGACGGACTGACGGACTGACGGCCTGCTCCCACATGCACACTCACGCAGCTGTTCCCTCCTGCACCCGCACCCGTGCAAATGGCCGTCATCCAGCCTGTCCCTATTCATGGATGCCCGTGGCCAGTGCTCGTCTTGCACTCTGCAAACCCCGGCAGGCCTGATTTATCCCCACCTAGTGTTATTCTGTGTGCGTGTGTGTGTGATGCCAGCCTTCAAATGCCAGCCGGGGCCCCTTTGCTGTTTTGCTTTGCTTTGTTTTCGACTAATTCACTCCCCCCTCCCCTCCCCCTCCCCTCCCCCCTAGGCTGACCCGACTTGACCTCAGCTCGGCATTCACAAACTGCCCGCTGGTGACACCTGCTCGTCATGCTTCTCTTTTCCGCCCCGCCATGCGACTCTCTGCTGCCTCGCGGCCCAGGAAAACAAACCATCTCTAAGCGACTCGCTCTCCCTTTTTGGTCCACCACACCTGCCTCCATCCCTCTCTTGCCGCGCACCCCTAAAAAGAAAGCTTCGCGCCCACCACCACCACCACCACCACAACGGAGAGGGAAGCAATCCGCCCTCCAAACCAAACCCACCCAAATGTCCCCCCATGCAGACTCGCCGCGCTCCTCGACTTTTGCTCCCACGTTGGGCAGCATTCCAGAAGTCTTCGAGTATGACCCTCTGGATGCTCGGCACCGCCCAGCCTCGCTCAACGACGTCTCAGACACCCCTGACGCTTTCTTGCCAGAGGCCTCAATCGCAAGCCCGCCCGCTCTCACCCGCGCAACTTCATGGCCTGCAATCATCCAGGCTCCTTCTCGAAGAGTTGCTTCCTCGCTGGCCGTTTCAAAGGCCCTCCGCAGGATTCTCGAGGCCGACCGAGCCCGAAGAAGGCGCATCATGAAAGCCTACCTAAAGGCAATCGTTTTTCTCAAGTACCTCTGGCATGCCAATGAACGCTACGGGCATGTCATGGCCACCACCGGCATGTACATGCAACGGTGATGGGCCTCAGCAAAAGTCGGTTTCACAGGCGTTATCAGGCAGGAGCTCCAGGGCTATGGGCGCAAAACTACGCGACTCCATCACGATTGTACACGATTCAACGGTTTAATGAATAGCTGCTGCAAACGGCGCATGGTTATGGGCGTTTGGCAGTTTGAGGCGCAGAGTGCCATAGGTTGCGACTACGCAGTGTATGGAAAGGGGCGCATTCTTATTTTTTTTAATACCCATGTTGTGAATCTATTCCCTACTCTTACTGTAGTGCACTATTCAACTTTTGCACCAGTGTCAATATTGTCAACACGAGAGGGGATATTACACAACCCAGCTCTGTATTGGATCCACCAATAAAATCAGCATGCACTTTGCAGTTGGACAGGATCCAGCAAATTTAAATGTGCGTTTGGAGATAAAGCTACAAATTTGCCAGCATACAAATTATCGCAAATAGCCGACTAAGAATCGCGCAGCGTTCCTGCGGTATTTCAATTACCCTATTCCCGATTGGCTGCCGGCTATACCCAGTGGTAATCGCGCGAGTCATGCAACACCTGCTTCCATCTCACCTTTTGTAACACCCCACACATCGCCATCCGAAGTTTCATCGCGTACAGTGCAATTTTTGGATACAAAGACAAACTGAACTATCTAAAGCTATCGTATATTACCGGATTTCTTTACTCTCTTGCTCTCAGATTTGGGCAAGAACGATTCCCAATGAACCGTTTCACAGTTAGTCCAGCCACCCGAATCTTATACAGCCGAGGATCAGCTAGCCCAGAGGGGTAGGCCGACATGATATACAACTCCCGGAATTCATGCAACCCACTATGCTTCCAGACATCCCCTCATGATGCGAGCGTTCATGCGAACTCCATGGCGTACCCGTGCCAATCTTCTCTTGTCAAAACATCTTTATTCGGCGCAGCGAAGACGTCTTGCTTCAACCAATAGCTCAAGTATCAAGGACATAACAGTTATTGACCATCACTACGAGTAACGACGCGCTCTTCGCTCCCAGCGTCACCCGGGCCACTACTAACAACCCCAAAGTGCAATCGTTGTCGGAGCAGGAGGAGCAGGTCTCCGCGCAGCCCTAGGCCTCACCGAAGCTGGCCTCAAAACCGCATGTGTATCCAAGCTCTTCCCCACCCGCTCTCACACCGTCGCTGCCCAAGGTGGCATCAACGCCGCCCTCGCAAACATGCATATGGACGACTGGCGCTGGCACATGTACGATACCATCAAAGGCTCCGACTGGCTCGGCGACCAAGATGCAATCCACTACATGACGCGCGAAGCCGTGCCTGCAGTCGTCGAACTGGAAAACTACGGTATGCCCTTTAGCCGCACGCAGCAAGGTACTATTTATCAACGACCCCTGGGTGGTCAGACCCTCCAGTATGGAAAAGGTGGCCAGGCGTATCGGACGGCGTGTGTGGCGGACCGCACGGGGCATGCTATGCTTCATACACTTTATGGCCAGAGTTTGAAACATGGTGTGCAGTTTTTTATTGAGTGGTTTGTCCTCGATTTGATGATGGTCGAGGGCAAGTGTGTGGGTGTTACGGCGATGAATATGGAGGATGGGACGTGTCATAGGATGTTTGCTAAGAATACTGTGTTGGCTACTGGAGGTATACTTTCATCCAGTTCACCCATCCCTTTTCTTCGTTTGTGCGTACTGACAGCAATTTGAGGCTACGGGCGATCATATTTTAGCGCCACGAGCGCTCACACAAGTACCGGAGATGGTAGTGCCATGGCTGCCAGAGCTGGCCTACCACTCCAGGACATGGAGTTTGTCCAATTCCACCCGACTGGTATCTATGGTGCAGGCGTATGTATGGTCAATTTCGCTTTACTACTTCAGAATACTGAAATCGTTTCTAGGTACTGATCACAGAAGGCGCACGTGGTGAGGGCGGCTATCTCCTCAACTCTGAAGGCGAGGCGTTCATGTACAACTATGCTCCCGTCTCAAGAAATCTCGCATCCCGCGACGTAGTCAGCCGAAGTATGAATCTGGAAATCCTCAAAGGCCGTGGGTGCGGACCCAAAAAAGATTACATTGAACTGCAGCTCATGCACCTTCCAAAATACATTATTGAAGAGCGCTTGCCAGGCGTAGCGGAAACAGCGGCAATCTTTGCTGGCATAGACGTAACTAGACAATGCATCCCGGTGCTGCCAACAGTTCACTACTGTATGGGCGGGATACCAACAAACTACAATGGCCAAGTTTTGGATGTAGACCGCCAGAGTGGGAAGGAACGTGTTGTGCATGGCCTGTATGCAGCAGGTGAAGCAGCTTGCGTCAGCGTCCACGGCGCAAACCGATTGGGTGCCAACTCTCTCCTCGACATTGTTGTTTTTGTGCGTACACCCTGGAGATGGAATTCCCATATCCACCGTACCTTTTACTGACATATCCATACAGGGTCGAGCAGCTGCACTCCACATCTCGTCACACCACTCCCCCGCAGCACCGCACGAACCAACCCCGAATACCATCGGCCTCGATGCCATCCATGAACTAGCTTCCTTCCTCACCCATTCCAACGGGTCGACCCCCACCTCCGCTCTGAGAAGCAAGATGCAATCAACCATGCAATCCACCACAGCCGTCTTCCGTACCCACGACACTCTTGCCGAGGGCCATGCTCAACTTCATTCACTAGAGAACCAATTCGCTGCAGACCTTCGTGTGACAGACAAATCCCTGATTTGGAACTCCGACCTCATCGAGACGCTAGAGTTGCGCAACCTACTCACAAACGCCTCGCAGACGAGCACAGCGGCGCTGAAGCGGACGGAGAGCCGAGGTGCGCATGCACGAGAGGATTACAAAGAGAGAGACGATGCACAGTGGATGAAGCATAGTCTTACTTGGCAGCGTGGCGTAGGCGACGAGGTCAAGTTTGGAACAAGGGAGGTAGTCATGAAAACCTTGGACGAGAATGAAGTAGCCAGTGTGCCACCTACAAGGCGATACTATTAGGTATGGGCGCATTCACTTTTTTCTTTTCACTAATATGCAGACAGCTATGTTAGGTATAGAGCAACAGTTAGCAAATCATCTGACCCAACACAATGCTCCGGTCTGTGTACGCGTCCGCAAGCCAAACTTGATTCATTCTTGCAGATCACTGCTAAGCGAGGGTTACACAAGGCTTTTCCCAAGAGGGACGAAAAATAAATACATGCTGCACTTTTCAGCTCTCCAGAAAAAAAGCAAGGAGCAGAGGAGAGCAGTACGCATTTTCCTCATCAGGATATTGATCGATCATTTGCATGTTAAAGGCATGCATGTTCAAGTTCGATGTGCAGAGGAAGAAGAATTCAATGTTGGTAAACTAAGAAATGATAGGAGGGTAGAGGTACATGCCTTCTCTCTATCAGAGCCTCGATCGGTCAACTGCACTTGTACGTATGTACAAGCCTGACACGAAGTGGAAAGGTGTCTGGAATCGAGAAGATATACATCACGTTGCTCGTCACCTGATAAGCCACCGATGGGCTCAGCGCCATGATCGATTACTGGTTACTGATACGAGCCATCAGAATTATCGTCTTGATTTATCGATATCCCATTGCCGGCATCGTTCTTACAGTGTTGCTACTAACGTATGGTAAGGTGGCATCGTTTCAATTCACTTCCATGAACATTTCACTAAATTTTTACCCTTCTCAATACTATCAATAGGCTGGAATACGACGAATTGCACAATCTGAGAAGAATACCAATGGTGAAAAAGTATGTCAAACATGTTACATGTGTCGATCAGAGGCTACCTATCGATGAATTGCATGATGCACGCAAGTCTGCCGCGAGAAGAAAGAACGATCAAGATTGGTGAGCCAAGAAGAAAAGTAAAAGGCGATAGAGTATTCAGCCGGTAATAGGGAAGTGGCTTGAGCTGCGAGTCACTTCAATGATTGTCTTAGTATTGCAGAATGCAAGATGCACGCGAGGCATGCATCGTGCAGTTTTACAACTCAACATTCGAAGGGGGGCACGAGAGCAGGTGGGCATGAGGTATGTAAAATCGACAGCAACCTTGAGGCTAGCCTGGTTGAATCTGTCGCTTTTACTATAAAGTCAATCCCTCGCGACTCGACTTTCTTCTCACCACAATCACACATTTACTGGTCTTTCCTGAAACCAATCTTTCTATCACGTTACTCAACGGCAACAACAATCTCGTCTTTGCAAGATGTCTGAACAACCCCTATCCATGGAGCAACTCGAAACCAAAGTCTTTGGAGAAATCACAAATCTTCTCACCAAGTTACCCAGGCCCGACCAACCCGCTGACGACATTGAAAGCAATACCGTCAGAATTTTCAACGATAGCGAGTTCAGCACCAACTATCATGACATTGACATTGACGACTTCTTGGGCGACGTTCGCCACAAGATGTACAACAATGTTCATAACCAGGCCAATTGGGTTTTGTGGAATCTGCCATTGGGTACAGTCATGACTATGACGGAACACAACACCCCTCTCGAGAAAGGCCAGGCAGTGTTTGATCTTAATAATTGCGGAAGATGCATTGACTTGGTCGGTACCGGGAAGACGGAAGCCGTGGACCTTGGGAAGATGGGTATGGCGGATTGCATCAAAGCGTTCTTCTGGCGGAAGGTGGACTTGAAGATGGGGGCGTTTGAGCTTTGGGACTATAAGATGCAGGACACCAAAGCAAACGAAATGGGGGCCCGCCAGATCATATTCCTGGGCGAGTGGGCGCCAGGCACTGTCCATCCGTTGTGGAACTGGAACATGACCGACAAAGTCAGTTCTGCGCGCTGGAACTCCCTCATTGACCGACAAACCGTCACTCTTTTCGAACATATAGATGGTGGGGGAAATCGGTATGAAAACATCAAGGGATGGGGCAAGCACAAAGAAGAGAAGGATTTCCACAACCTCGACTTTGGAGACAAGGTCAGTTCGTTCAAATGGCACTCCATCAACCCTGTCAAGGAAAAGGTTGAGCCTATCAAAATCACCCCGGATCAATCCAACACTTCTATGGAACAGGGCGTAGAGAGCGGGACAAACGACAGTGGTCAAGTACAACAAGGCAAAGTCACCATTGGGAAAACCAAAACCCGCGAAGTCACCGTCGAATCTACCGACACGACGGCCTCATCCGTCGCTGCCTCGCTCAAAACCACAACGAAAGCCGGCGTCGAAGGCATCTCAACCATGGAAGTCGAATGGTCCCTTGCCGTCGAACACTCCTGGTCTCACTCCGGAACCACCGCCAACAAAGCCACCACCACCGACGCCATCGTCATCGAACAAGGCTTCAACATCTCTCCCCATTGCACCTACAATGCCAAACTCGAGGTACGCGTCGGTAGGCTCGAAAACAAACTGTACAAGACCACCGCCACCCGCTGGTACGAGCAGAATGTCGCGGGCTCCACCAAAGAAGGCAAGCTCTACAAGCGCACCGAACCCGTGTATATAAATGTGACCGGCAGTCTGCATTTCACCACGCACCTCGAGCTCCACGAGACGCCGATTCCAAAATCGATAGTGAATCAGGCGATTGACCAGGGCCAGAAGGTGGGCAATGGCGTGGTGGATAAGGGCCAGGAAAAGGCTGGCGAGCTGAAGGGCAGAGGTCAGAAACTTTTCGGGGATATGACGGACAAGATGCCAGGGTAAGTCTCATTGACACCATTTTTCTCAAACACAAGCAGGAGTATATAGCAGCTAACCGAATACAGGATAGGGATCTTTTAAGATGAAAGAGGGGTAGCTTTCGTTCGTGCAATATATGAGCCAATCGGACCTGGTACAAAAAGGTTCGTCACCAGGGAGGCCATGCCGATTTTCATGACTGCATGAGGGGCACTACTAGAAGTACTAAAGATCAACTTGAGATCCGAGGCAAGAGAAGTAAAGGATATCTTCTTCGAGTAACGCTTACATGCCATATCTTTCTTTCTGTAACCAAAAGAAATCTAGTTAAAACACCGCGCTTTGTACCGAACTAGAATAACCGAACCAGTTGCGTGATACATAAACTCCCTTTTGTACACGAGTATCTAACAGCGACGCTGGAAGGCCCGCTCGCATAGGGTGGGAATGGAGAAAAATATGGTGCCCGTTTTTAACAAGGTAAGAAGGAGTGAAGCTGTCAAGGGACTAGGCGATACGATGTAGCATCTAGCCACAGAACCACTAAACACCAGATCCACTCCATACATTGAACGCGTAGGGATAGTATCCTTACACTTGAACGGACGAAGTACCCCTGCCTTTCCCCCGCGACGCTGAACGCCAAGGGGAAGAAAATGGGCATTATCCTCGGTATCACCTGCAGCTGGTATGAGGAGTTGGGTCTTGTAGCTAACCAAACCGCATATTCTTCTTTGCATTGAGAACTATGGAGATTAATCGCGATATTCAAGCCGAAAGATTGAGTCCGAGCGAATGAAGTGCGATGGGTCACGTGGTGCCGATTTTTCATGCGCACCGACAAGGTTGTAAGTAGGGTATTAGGGTGGAGAAAAGGGTTCATAAAGAGGAATAATGGAGTTCGCCTACTATTATGCGAATGGTAATAAGGATGTTTGTGAGAGTATGGTACTTTCTTACTTGCTTGCTTGTTCCAAGGAGGATGTTGCGTGATGGTATATATCCTAGTCCCACTGAATCTTGCATGAAAGTGAGTGCGGGGCGAAAATCAAACTTATTTTTGTCCCTTTTTTTTTGGCTTGATCTTAGATGTTGGATCAGGGTATGTAGTTTCATCTTCTCCACTGCAGCGGTAATGTGGAAGGGTCTGACTTATTGGGAAAATGGAGAAAAAATGGGGGATGGGGAATATCGGCTTCGAAAGTTTCTACGAAAAAAAAACGGGGTGTCTGTGCTTTCGAATTGAAGGTCTGTTTCTCTAATGTTGTTGTTTGTCATGGGTGTATCGTGTTTGTCTCTAGATGTGTTCTTAGACGGGCGGTCCAGTTGGATTGTTGGTAGAAAAGGAGTCATACTGTTCGCGGTACTCTCTAGAATGCAGTAGCTTGAGCAAATCCCATGTGGCGTCGCATTATCTTCATTCTCCTTCTTCGCGCTCAAACTTTCCAGCAGTTTCAAGCAATATAAGTTCTCATTGTTATTCCTTCACCAATGCACCTGCAATCGCACCCCACCCTCTCGGTCATGTACACCATACGTTGTGCCTAGAATTGACGTTGTTTCCATATCACACTGGGCTAGTTAGTACGCAGAGGTATGGTTGGCTGATAGTGCTGCAATGTTATCATTGCGCGAACAGTGGCGCCGGCGTTGACTGGTTAATATCCTTCCCATCGTGACCTCGCCATAAAGAATTCTCACATTCTCTTTGGCCTCAAGAGTGGAGGTATAACTCTGCAGTGCCCAAACAATGCTGGTCATGTCTGCCATCAAGAACCAGGATAGCATTGCATGGTTTTGGTAGTCAAATCCATAGTCTCGAAGCTTTTTACCCAGTTGTAGTAGCGTTATTCCCACTGTTCAATAAGATAATCTGTATATTCTCCTAGAGAAATAAGGAAACCAAGGGTTTAAGGCTGCGCCGCAGGTCGCTAGGTCAAAACCAGGATAATGGATGTTTGTGTTCATCCCAGTTCCAGCATTTCATCTTCCACAAGATGCAGCTAAACTAGAGACACTTAAAGCACTTATCGAATTAGTTGACAAGAAAGAAAATCTCTGGCTTACTGATTCTGAGTTTTGCATTAACAAAGGAATGGCACCTAGCGTATTCCAAGTTTGCGTAAAGAAGTTTGGGTCGAATCCATAATCTTGAAGCTTCGTCCCTAGTCGTAGTAGTGTTGTTCCGCTTGTATAATGGGTTGATTCGTATATCCTTTGGAATGTGTGAGGAATGAGAGAGTGCAAGGTTGAATTCAGGAAAGATACCACTAATTGCAGCCTGCGAGCGGTACTGAAGAGGATTGTAGGTTTGATTCTATATTACCTTGCCTACACACTGCTATAACTGCTCACTGCTCTGCTTGCTCTGCCTATCCACCGCTGGTTGACCTGACCTAGCAGTGATTATAGTATTTGTCACTTGATATAGTTCCGGTTGGAGAAGAAGATTCCTAAATTTTTCGGTATAGCTACGAAAATTAAGAATAGATTGTCTTCACGCTAATTGTATTACATTTCTTCTTGCCTAAATAACTACTTGGACTGATCGTTATATGCAGCTAACTCTTCAAAAATCTGTTTAGAGTAGACTTCACTGAGCTCGCTATTTATTAACAGTTCCCTATCAAATACATACCAATAATAAAACTTCACGGTTGTAAACACGTACCGGAATCGGTTTTGAAAAAGATATTACCAAATCCTCGAGCTGATCCACCATTTCCCTGAACACAAAGGCGCACTGCTTCAAAAGTTCTTTAACTTTCAACATTTTCCTATCGTGAGCACCAGACTCAATAATGTTTCGAAGAATAAAACGCTTGCACCGTACATGAATTAGAATTATTCGCTACTCTAGCGTCAATTATCGCGTCATGTCATGCTGGAGAATCCGTATCTCAAAGGAAGAAGTAGTCAATCGTGGCATTGGATTCGGACATACGTACGCAAACAATCAAAAACGAAAAAGAAATTACTTCCATCTTCAGAAACCTGCATCTTGTACGTAACACAATAGTATGGTTTGGAGACGTCAACTCCCAAGATCCAAACTCTACACTTGGTCAGCATAGCGGGGTCCAACCATGATAACCCGACCCAAGCCGCTGCTCATCCAACCCCGCTTTCGGCGGTACCATTCAAGCATCAAGACGCAAATCCTTCGGGCTTACATTACCTTATCGCCTCATTCTGTAGCATTCGTATAAGCGCATATACACGTGTTAGTACCAGGCTCGCCCGAGCATGGGAGTCTTGATACCAATCGGCTGGGGTTCCGCGCTAGTACGATGCTTCTACCTGCCACGCTATAGCACACACCCCACGTCCCGGATGTGGGAGCGGGGTCGGGATGTGCGTGATAGACGGTGGGTTGGAGATAAGGGTACCTTTGTTGGAGAATGAGGCACATATCTCCAAGACATGCTTGATCTATTGCTGTCCTATCTTCATAACACTATTTTCTCCGGGTGGTAAATAGATTTTACGTATATTAGTCGATTGTTGGTATAGGGACAACCATGTTTCGGCCGCGACTCAGCGGAAAAGGATTACAATGCGTATACGGTAGGCGAAGCCTCGCCCATAACTTTGGCAGATTCGGAATCCGGTTCAGCTCTACGACTACGCTTCCACGGACAAGAGAGACAGCGGGACATGCACCAGTTCAGCAACGAGCGCAGTACCCGCTGTCGGTGATGCCGACACACATGTTACTTCGCTCTCTATTCGTTGCGACTATATCGAACAGATTCCTGCTAATACCAGCGCTACATCTTTTGTCCTTTTTGTCGAAACCCAATCGGAGTTTCCTGTTCAATGTAGATCGAAACACAGTTCTAAAGGCAGTTCTGAAACGGACGTTGTATAACCAGTTTTGTGCGGGAGAAACAGAGCAGGAGACACAAGCTTGCGTCAAGCAACTCAAGGATCTAGGGTTCAAAGGAGTCATCTTGACGTATGCAAAGGAAATGGTGTTTGATCACAAAGCAGGCTCTGCCAAGAATCACAGTTTGGAAAAGGGCATTGATGGAAAGGCTATATTGCATGATGCGGATATCGAAGCGTGGAGAGCAGGGACACTGCGGACGTTGGATTTGATTTCCGAAGGCGATATTCTCGCGCTAAAGTCAGTAGTTTTCTCTATGGAAACAAGTAAAAAGAAAATCAAGACTAACATTTGAATAGGACAACAGGCGGCGGCCCAGCCGTCTCCGCAGCATTCAGCCAAGGCAACCTCCCACCCCAGCAAATGCTCTCAGCCCTCGATGAACTAGCCACAAAATGCAAGCAACGCGGCATCCAAATCATAATCGACGCCGAGTCCCAGCACTGGCAGCACGGCATCGCCCGCACTACCCTGGAGCTAATGCGGAAATTCAACCGCGGAGGCAAAGCAGTCATATACAACACCTACCAAGCCTACCTCAAAGAAACACCCGCAGTAGTCCAGCAACACATGGCCGAAGCCGAGAAAGACGGGTTTACGCTAGGTCTGAAGCTCGTGCGCGGAGCGTACATTCTCTCTGATAACCGGGCTTTGATCCATGATACAAAGGAAGATACAGACAACGCGTACAATACGATAGCGCAGGGTGCTCTCCGCCAGCGACTCGGCCCCTTTGGAGGGAAACATCTTCCTTTTCCGTCAGTCAATCTACTGCTCGCATCACACAACCGTGAATCGGTAATGGCGGCTAGCGCACTGCATCGCCAGCGGGTGGAAGCCGGGCTGCCCACTGTCCCGGTTGCGTACGGCCAGCTACACGGCATGTCGGACGAAGTCAGTTTCTCGCTGCTTGCAGAAAAGGATAAAGGCGGGATATCGCCGGAGGTGTTCAAATGCACTACTTGGGGTAGTATGGGTGAGTGTGTAGGGTATCTGCTTCGGCGGGCGGTGGAGAATCGCGATGCGGTGCTTAGGACTAAGGATGAGTTTGCAGCGCTGAGAAAAGAGGCGAGGAGGAGATTTCTGTGGTTTCAATGTAGAGACAAAGTGTAGACATAATTTTTGAATTCCACAGCGTGAAGCTAAAGCTCTGTAGTGGCTAGTAGCTCACCCCTCATCATTTGATCGAATTAGGAAAATGTATTCGCTTGCGGAGAGGGCACTAGCTGCAACATCGACTTCAAAGATCAACAAGACAAGCAATTGAAGCTTGACAACAGCAAAGTCAACTTTCCAGGAAACAGAAAGCGCGAGGCTGTAATTCGTTGTTGTTGTTTTTTTGATAAGATCGAGGTGCTGTTGGGTTAAGCAAAAGAACAGGATCAGACACCTTGTCCACCCACCAGCCACCAACCTCAGACTCACACGATATCAAGCAACATCATGAGCCAACAAAGACTCTGCATCCTAGGCTGCGGTACACATCCCTACCTCTATATAAAACACAAAACTCAACATACTAACCACCATCAGGCAACCTCGGCACCCCCATCCTCTCAGGCCTCCTCAACTCACCCGATGCCACCCAATTCACCCACTACACAGCCTGCATCTCCTCTGCCGCATCCGAATCCCGCCTCAACACCCTCTTCGCCCAGCACATAGCTTCTGGAAAACTATCCGTCGCCCGCTCCACCCCCTCGATCGCGCAGGCAATCCAAAACTCAACCGTAATCCTCCTCGCCGTCGACCCCTCGCACGTAACCCCCCTCCTCAGCTCCACAGACATAGCCTCTGCCTTCCACTCGCAACCCGCCAACAACTCCAACAATCAACATGAGAAACTAGTCATAAGCGTCATAGCCGGCCTCTCCACAACCTCGCTATCTACCCTCTTATCCCCTCCAGCAAACCCACCCTCAACCCTCCACATCCTGCGCGCCCTCCCCACAATTCACGCCCAAATCTCCCACTCCCACACCGCAATCCAACTCCCCTCCGCCCCCTCAAACCCGCCCTTCCCCCAGCACCACCTCGAAAAAGCCAAATCTCTCTTCTCAACCCTCGGCACAACAACGCTCGTCGCCGAACACCACATGGCCGCTACAACAGCCGTCAGCGGGTCTACGCCGGCGTTCTGGGCCGTGATAGTGGATGCGATGGTGGATGCGGCTGTGGCGGTGGGGTTACCGCGGGAGGCGGCGCAGGAGCAGGTGTATAGGAGTATGAGGGGCAGTGCGGAGATGTTTTTGCGGGGGTGGAAGACGGGGGAGGTGAGGGATATGGGAACGAGTCCGGAGGGGTGTACGATTGGGGGGATTATGGTGTTGGAGGAGATGGGGGTTAGGGGAGCTGTGGGGAGGGCGTTGAGGGAGAGTGTTACGATTGCTAGGGAGATGGGGAGGGAAGGGCAAGGGGAGAGACATGTTAATGATACGAGGAGGGTGTGAGGACTCATGGTGACAGTTGGGAAAGGAAACATCACACAAAGACAACAACAACAAAATATGCATCATCACCATCTGATTCAACTACCACTATCTACTCACTAGATGTAGCGCTGCACGTCATCAACCGCCGTAGCGTAAACGTACACTGCACCAAGGGTATTGTGGCGTGCGAGCCAACTTTGAAACTCCTTTCCTGCCTGCAATCCGTTTGACCATGCTAAATGCACCCTTTGCTGCAAATCGAGGATATTTCCCACCTGTTGCTCAACCGAGCAAGCTTTCCCAGTGATAATTGTTAACGCCAAGATTGGTAACATGTAACAAAAGAGATGATAAAAAAAGAAAACGCCAACAAGTAAACCAATTAGGTATACTAGAGAGCTAAATAGCTGCAAAATCAAACATGTGTTGTACACCCTTTTGTGCCGTCCCAAAACTAGGAAAACGTACACTGTCGAGTGGTTTGGACGTGGTTAAAGAAAATATACACGGGCGTGTAGAGAGACTGTGTGTGGATGTGGATGTGAAGGGTAAAGGTATATCAATAGGGGGGTGTGATGTTGCCTTGCCCTTTCTTCGTTAAGCCTTCTTTTGGCTGTTCAGTATTCGTAGACGATACGTCATATTCATAGGATACCAGCCCACATGCCAGGACCTTGCGGGCGGTATGCCTGTGCGGCCTCTGTGCTGCAGCATGATCTTTTCTTGCCAAAGTCCTTCTGGACCGGTAGACGCGAGCAACCCGGCGCGGCGTTCTTAGGGGACTGCAGCCCCTTTGGTTCACTGCGCGAAGTAAAGGCGAATGGCTGTACAACCGATCGGTCAGGAAGGACAGTCTTGTGGCGAAGATCAAATGCTGAGCGGGTGGTGTGGAGGAGGTGTCGCACGTTTTGCTGGAGATCAACAGACGACCTTCCGCGCTTACGACTAGCAGGAGCGACAACGGCAGGGCTCGCAACCTTGGCAGGCGAAGAATCCGAATCATCAATGTGGAAGCTATCCAGATCGGGAGAGGACAGGGCCTCGCTCGGGGCGTACTCGTATTGCTCCTTGCACTTGGACAACGTCGGGTACGGCAGTTTTGCGCTGCGGCAGGTCGCCAGTCGGGCCAAATTGGCTTGACCTTGGTTTGGCGCCCAACCGGCGGATGAAACTGACGAGATTGACGAGGCACGTGAGGAGCGTGAGTTGTCCGAGATCATGGACTCTGGAGATGATGATAGGGAACCGTTCGATGCAGCCAAGGATGGTCGTCGACTCGGGAAGTGGTAGGCTTCCAGACCGTTCTTGATGCTTGGGTTGAACTGATCCACGCAAGAGCGCGCCAGTGACGAGCACCGCGCCTGTTGCATTGCTGTGCACATTGACGGACGTCGCAGTCCAAAAGACATGGCACCCGCAACAGGGGTGTTGTTGGCAATTGGCTGCGGTGTCAGTGAAGGCGTAGGCAGAGGACCCAAGCGAGCCATGGACGGCAGAGATGGTGTGCGAACAAGGTCTGGCTTTGGCTCCAAGAAACGAGGCACCTGATAGAGAGAGGGAGTTGGCGTGCTTTCTTGCGAGCCACATCCGTCGAGAGATGGCTGACGGTAGGGCGATGCGTTCAGCTGCGTCCTCAATGGCGGGCGAACAGGAGCGTTGGAAGCCTTGGGGGTCGCTTCGATGATTTCCAGCTCAGGTGTCAACATGGGAATGACATCCTTCCAGTGGTTGGGAATGGAAGCTCCGGGTGAAGGAGGGGGAAGGGTAGGAGTATATCGCAAAACGACCTCTTGCCACTTCTCCCAGATGGAATCCACAATGTGGAGTTTCCAGTTCACAGCCTCGAGAAAAGCAATTTCGTTGGTGTTGATCTCACAAACCTTGAGGCCAGAGATCTTGCTCCACGCGCGAGCCGAGTAGTTGCGGTCCTGCAGGTACTTTGATGCGAGGATGAGCGCAGCAAGGAACATGCGACGACCGCACTGGAGGGCGCGAAGAGAAGCGTCTTCAGGCTGTGACATGGTAAAGTCATGCTTGGGCAAGTGGGGCTTGATGAGAATCAAGTAGTACAGAGCAACCTGGAGCGTAGAGTAGCTGGTGCGTGATCGGCGGAGAGTCTCCTGGATGAACATGCGAAGAGGAAGTACTCCGCGTCCAGAAGCATTCTCACAGCGGCTCTTGGGCTCAGACAGCTGCCAGATGACCTCTACCATTTGAGTAGCGGAATCTTGAAGGAGGGAAAAATCAGCGGAGTGGTCTTTGGGCCATGGATAAAGTGGGTACTAACCGACGAGGCAATCGACGAAGTTGACCTTGCGATCAGATTGCCGGACGAGCTGGGGCGGAGGTCTTTGGTTGACATTCGCCGATGATCGACGTGGATTCTGTCGCTGCTCTGGTGGGGCCAGGAACTCTGCGCGCAGAGAAGGGAGCCTCTCTGGCATGGAGTCGCGGCATGCTGCATGTTGGTACTGAGGGAAAGTGCTTACTCTGCTAAGTTGTTGAAAGGAAGAAAGGCTGGTGGCGTCGACAGCGGATGACTGTGCGGCCTGGCTGCGACTCCATTCTTCCGAGTCCCAATTGGAATGGGTTGATCTGGAGCTTGCGCTGGATGTCTGTGATGCAGCGTCTGAGAATACTGATGAGGTGGAAGAGGATGCCGAAGAAGAAAGGGGAGCGGCATATGGGTGTGTTTCAGGCAAGAAGCCGTAGTTTGAACGGGGGATATCGAGACTCATGTTTAGGAAAGTGTTTGTGTGGACAGGAATTGGACCTGATAAAAGGGAAAGGACAATAAAGGAAGGAGTGGAGAGGTATGACTATGCTTTGTCACTACGTCTTCGAGTGCTGACCGTTAGGTAGACCTGAAGAGGTGGCGAAGAGCGTGATGAGGTGGTCGTGGGGTGACCGAGGACTTAACCGATGGGACAAACCGTAAGAGGGCGACCCTGTGTCTTCTGACGTATGTTCTTGAGATCTTGATCCGGAACGCTTAGCACTCGGTGATCACGGGTGGAGTGACTGTACGAGTGGTGTGATTGCGGTCTGGAGAGCTCGAGGAGCGTGGAACGTAAGAGGATCGAGGGGTGGTTGACGAGGTCGCAAATGGTAGGAAGATTCGAACAGTGTCAAGTGGTCGAAAAAAAGCTGCCAGATGCGTTTTACCAGAGAAAAAAAGACTCCAGTCACTGTCAACTGCAGAATCACCGAAACAAGACCGTTGTAGGAGACTGTCCGCGAAGCACTCGGATGTTGCAGCTATTGCACAGCGGGGTGCACGAGCTGTAAGCCTGAGGGGATGCGGGGAAGAGTCTAGCAAGCGAAGCCTCCGATGAAGGCCTTGTTTCCGAAAGTAATGGTGAATTCTGAGCGACGAGTGACTGAAGCAGTGTAGGCCGAATAGCACATTGTGATACTGGAACGCGGAGGGTGAAGTGTTCGAGGATGGTAGCTACCGTGCAGCGGTAACACCAAACTGGAGCGACTTGGCGCGCGCTGGCAGTGGGATGGTGGGGAAGGAGACGGTCGAAGAGATTGTGTGTGGTTGGTTGGTTGTGTGGTGAGTGTGTGGTGTATTACTATTGGATGGTGGTGTACATGTAAACTGGTGGGAGGTGGTGGTGGTGGGAGGAGCTGAGGTTCTGACGTGTGAGGAAGTGGCGGTCGGAGAGTCGGTAAAGGTGGGAAGGCGCGAACAGCAACGGTGGCGGGGAAGCGGTATCGCGACGCAGGTACGGGACAGATGAGGTTGAGGGGGAGGGAGTGCAGAGGATGCGGCTCTTGGGCCTTTTACTGTCGTGTGGGTGGCGGGTGAGTAGGAACGGCTAAGGATGAGTCTATGAGTGGTAGGCTGTAGGCGGCAGTGTGGCGGCGACGGGCGGTCGTGCGGTGACTGCTACCTGGACAAAGGCGGGAGGCGGGTTTAGGCGGCAGAGGGTGATGGCGACAGAGAACAGACGACACTGTGGATGAGACAGACCTAGTTCAGGCCCCAGGGCGCGCTGTAGGGAGTCGTGAAGTCCATTTCTGCTGTCTTGATGAGGGAGGACGGGCTGGGCGGCAGTCTGGCGATACTAATAGGAACCCCCGTACCCTCCCTCGCAGCGCCGCCCCCGGTCCAGTCATTGCCAGGTCGGGCGCTTTGGCCAGCTTGCCTGTTTGCCACACAACAGCGCGACCTGGGCCAAAGACTCATCGCTCTGGCGCAGGGTTTTTTTTCTTTGCTTTGCCTCATTGTTGTTCCCACGTGCTCGGTGTGCAGCCCGCCGCCACTTGGGCACACGCCCATGCAGCCCGTTGATCGCGGTTGTTGTGCACTTTGGAGAAGAGAACGTCCTGTTGTTCTCTCTGCCTGGTGCTGGAGCAGCTTCTTGTCCGCATGCAGAGTAGCGAGCATGCACTGCGGGTGCAGGAGTCCAACGCAAAGGGGCGTGAGACGCTTCCGCCCATCCATCATCACGCATCCATCCACTGGCCGCAGTCGCATGGCATGGCATGGCCTGCCCAGTGCCGCCATGGCTGGCGCAGCTGGTGCTGGTGCTATTGCTGGTGCTATTATTGCTGCTGGTTCCAGTGTGCCGTTTGCCGCCCACGTCCTGGCTCCCTGTCGCCCTGCGCGACCAAGTGCGCTGGAATGCGCTGCAAGGCGGCGGCGACTACGACGACGACGAAGACGGGGCCCAGCTGCTGCGACACACGGCGTCCCCTTTTCGCTGCCACCATGGACGCGTCTGCTCTCCAACGCTCCGTGCCAGAGTAGCGCGGGACGGCGGTTTCTGACGTGACACCCTCGTCGCTTGCCCTCAGCTGGGTTGAGATGAGGGGACCGGCTGTGGTCGTGTGGCTGCGCCGTCATTGGCCCGATGTACGCGCGCTAGGCCACAAGCAGGCTGCTCTGTGCCTTGGACGTGCCGTGCATGGCCTCTGTGTACCGCCGACGCCTCAATGGCTGCTGCGACGTTCGTAATCTCATCATGCGACGATGCAATTCCAGTTCCATGTTCATTTGGCTGCCTCCCCCGGCCAAATGCCTTGCCCGCCCGCCCCCCCTCCCCATGACGCACACAGCCCAGCGTTCCTGTGCCATTCTCGTCGGCCTGCCTCTCCGACACTGCCCTCGTCGCCCGGAACGCGACTTGTTCCGGTGTGGGCGCAGGCGGAGCGAGGCCAGATCCCACTGCGCTAGCCACCCCCGCTTGTTGCAACTGCAACACTGCCAGTAGCCCAGCCCAGCGTAGTGCAGTGCAGCCCGCCACAAGGCCTCCCCCAGCCATGGCCTCGATCCACGGCTGCGAAAAAAAATCATTCCCGCATGTGCACTACCAACACCACCACCACCACCACCACCACCACCACCACCACCACCACCATGACTACCACTACTACTACTACCACCATCATCGCCATGGCCACGGGCCATCAGGACAACGAGCGCGTATGGAGCCCAAGGCGGCCAAATACCGCGACTGTGGCGGTGATCATGACGATGCTGATGGGGTGAGCAAACGAGGCTATGACTCACTGCTGCCTACAACCCGAGCCCTACATATGGCGCCAAGCGCGCAGTTGGGCAAGCACCAGGCAACGCCCGGCTTGGATGGCTTGGAAGTCTACACCTCCGCCATCTACTCTACACACTGCCAATGTATCACCTTTTCGTCACCGCACCTGCCCAAGACCACGGCAGACGGCATCCTTTGCACCACCAGCCCGCCGAACCCATCGAGGGTCCATCCATCCTCTTGCCACCACACCCTCTGCTGCCCCTCGCCCCAAGGCCACCGCCCACCTGCTCCCCCAACTGACGCTTCAGCTTCACGGTTTTGCATGCAGCCTGAATATCGCCGCTTCCACATTGGTCAGCTGCGTCTGTATTTCTTGCACGCCCCACTTATGATTCCAACACGAACGTGACTTGTGTCCAGACTAGGAAGGACTTCCATCTCCCCCTTGACTAGTCGAATCACATCGGCCACCGACAACCTCTACACCGTACAGTCATTGATGAGTAAAGAAATGCAGGCCCGCCCGTCTCCACCAAACATGCACACGTGGGTATGCTCGTTCCTCGGCTGGCTGCTGATAATGCGAGATGGATGCCTACGCAGATACCACTGCATCGGGCAGCGAATGTGAAAATCGTGAATACTGCAATCTGGCAAGACCCAAACAAAAGCCATATCCGCCGTCTTCTTCTCTTGGCATGGATTCCATCGTGATGCTTCTCAGACGACCGAGACGGCTCGCCACTTGACTCACATATGGCTCATCGGCCTGTCCCAGCACAGTGAAAGACAACTAGTATGCACAAGACAGTCGAAGTCTTGATCAAAACCAAAATGATACGCTAAACCGTCATCCTCCATGCGTACTAGCCTCCAACTAGTCAGTCTTGTAATCAACAGCCTCGTTACTCTAACACACTTAACGCGTCGCCCCAGACATGAATGGACATGCGCCGACATCGCCTTGAGCACTGGAAACATCAACGTGGCCATCCGGTACATCTTCTGCTCTCTGGCCCTCTACCCTTTTCTTATCAATCTCCGCAATGGTTCGCTCAAACTCTTCCTTACTCTGTACAGTAGCATCAGGAAGTTCCTGTTCCTCTGGCACCTGGACACCGGCCTGCGCCTCATCCAGCGCATCCGCCGGTGATACATGGGCCGGCTTGTTCTCCTTGCTAACCACACCGTGCGGCGCAATCTGCCTAAACATGTCCATAGGGTCAAACCACGTCCTCACCTCGCGCAACTGCACTTTGTCGTTGACCGTCGCAACAGTCACGCCCTGGATATCAATGGGCCCTCCGTGCGCCTTGGCCGTCACCTTCTCCCCCTTGTTGTTGAATCCCACATAGTCGTTCTTCATGATACCCCAGTGCCGCCACCGGAAACTGACTGTTGGCGGTCCACTATACACCTCAAGTACCTCCCATGCAAACGTCGGCATCATGCGCTTGAATGTCTTGTGCGACGACGCAAAGTCCGAGTATTCGGGTGAGTAGTACTCGTTTGGTGCAATAATGGCGTTGTACGTGCCCACTTTGAGCATGGCTTCTGCTCCCTCGGCCTCGCCTCCGTTAATGGCAAACGAGTAGTTTGCAGTGTCAATGGTGCGCCAGTCGGAAATGTCTGGTTTGAATGACGCTTCTACTTCCCAGTTCTTGACTAGGTTCTCGACCAGCTGGGGCAAAGACCCGGCTTCGTGTGTCTTTTGCTTTGCTGCCGTGTGCAATTAGATGAGCACAAAGAGTAATGACTGCCGCACCACTTCCAAATTGGGAAACTTACTCTCGGCGTATACTTTTCGTGTTTTGCTGTAATCTGGTGCTCGTCCATATCGCCACTTTGCCTCCTTGTCTCCAAGGACAGCATTGGGATTCGTGAGGTAGTCTGGTAGTGCGGGTGCTGCCTCTTCCACAGGTGGTTGCTGGACATCTGCCGCTGCCATTTTGTGACTTGGGTGTGTTGTGAAAGCAAGAATAGGGTCAAGACTTGGGAAAAATATACAACGATTGCTGGCAAGCTTGTATATCAAGTTCACTGTGAGCCGAATATATATTGCTGAGTATTCACTCTCATTTTATACACCGAGGCGCATACAGAATTTATTTGTTTAGTCGTAACATGCTGAATAAAGCTAACGTGTCAGCATAGTCACAATGACCCTGCAGCGGTAGCACACGGCATCCACTCGATAGTTTGCCAACAAAAGTGTAACGGCGACCAATAGCCACGTCGGACGCCTAAGAGGGACCCCTTGATTACTCTTACGATGAATGCGAGAGGCACAACCATGTGGGGGCTCAAGCCGTCAACCTCACCGCCGGGACAAGTTGAAGAGGAAGGTTCTATACCTTCAAGCGTCTATCGCCATGGTCATACACACATGCACTTGGCCAGACGCCTTTTCAGACGCTTCCAGACCAATGGCTATGTTCTGTATACACGGCTGGTGAGGTTGCAAGCCACTGTCACACCACGGTCCAGACTCGCAAGATGTAAGAAATAGACCCCTCGTTTGAGGTTCACGACCATGTGATGTTGCCAAAATGGTAATCTACCGGGACGAAGGCTCTCTCCGCAGTTTGCCGCGGAGAAGGATCTCAGCAGAGCCAATAGATATTGTTGCTGCAGGTGAATATTAATCTGATAACTGCAGCCGACGACTGCGTCCCACTGCTATCTAGGTTTTCAATAGCGAATACTTAATATTGCGGGGATAGTGAGGCATCTAAGGATATTGTTGAGAGGCCTTTGCACCCCAGAACATGTGCAGAGTCTGGCAGGGATGCGTGGTGTCATGATGATGCTTCCAGAGTATGTATATATGATCATTACCTTGACTCTCGAACCCAACATGTCTTCATTGAATTGACACCAGTAATATTTCATGGACCTCCAATTATCAAGTCGTCGTGTAGTCAATTCCACGAAAAAGCATGGCTCAAAAGAACACTGGTACCCCTGTGGTGGCGGCCGCATTGGAAGCTAAATGTTAGCTGCAGCAGAAGACGAACTCATCAGCCGCATCGCCGAGTCCAGCCAGATGTCGATATGGTTTCTTCTGAGACGTGTCCAAGTGTTTTTTTCTGAGCTACCAAGAAACTAGTACAATGTCTATTGGTGAAGCTCTGTTGCACAGACTGGCTGTTCAAGGTCGTCGACCTTTTAGCGCGTTGACGTCACTACTACATAGCGGTCCTTGGTAACAGCGCGCTTCACATGTCTACAACACTGACAGCTCTACACAATCACCTACGTGAGCATATCGCACATAGCTCAACATGGGACGCCGCGATCGTCTCATCAGCACTTCGATCCTCCGCGCAGTCTTCAAGTCCGACTCTCCCAGGAAAGACGAAAATGGACGCCTCGGCCTGTGGGCGCGCATTTACGCATTTTTCGCCCTCTTCAACCTTACCCTCGCGCGATTCCGCGCGTCATTATTTAAGAAGCTGAGAAATGAAACGTGGGGAATAGAAGAGGAGGAATACACGGAGAGTTTCCGCAGCCCTAGCAGCAGTAAGCGGACAGACCTGGTAGCAGTTGGGGACTTGGGCTATTCGGGATCGGTACGCGAACACCAGCTATTGTATGCTTGACGAACCCTTTTACTAATTCGTAGTAGACGTTCTTCACAACACCGAACTCAAAGTTCCTAGTCAAGTCGCTGCCACGGCATTTCGAACAGTCATTTTTCCGCAACCGTCTTCTCGATCCCTATGTTGAGCACATGGAGCTCAATCAAGACTCCCTCCTGGTCCGCATAACCGATCTCCTCTACTGCCCCACAGTGACTGTTGGCGCTGCACTGGGTACGGCGCCAAGTCATCACATCATAATGGAGAACATCCTTTATGGGAAATCCACTTGTAGCGAGCACCACCAGAAACAATGGGAGACGTATGATCTCAAGCCAAACGACTACTTCTACCCCGAGCGCGATATAGCAAACGGCAGACTGGCGCCAGAGAGTGTAAAGGAGCGTCTCATTGACGAGTTCAACGACAAGGTGCGGGTAACGATTGATGAAAAGGAGGAGCTGATTGCGCAACTCTCGCGAGACTCGAAGATCCTGCAGGAAAATAACGCAGTCGACTACTCGCTGTTCCTTGTCCGTTATCCAGCCAATCTAAGCACTGCCGACAATAGCCAGATCCCGCCCCCTCCAGGACGTGGATCCTCATGGCGTAGTGGTCTGGTGTCCCGCGACGGCAAGTGGGTCTATAGGGCCGTCATCCTTGACTTCTTTTGGGCCAAAGATGCGCTTCAAGCCCAAACGCTGACAGGCCTCGTCAAGCTCTTCAACGCGCTGAAGCCCGGAAAGGATCATGGTCCGATGAGCATCACTACCTCGAGCGATGAATACAGGCAAAGGTTCCTTGGAATGGTCGAGGACATGGTTGAAGTATTGGATAGCACTGGCAGACCCGCAGGCGAAGTGCGCAACCATGTCGCTGTCACTGCTGGTGAGCCTTAAATCGGCGATGGGCGAGGTATGACTGTGGCCCTGGCTCGAGGAAGCCCTTTGTGTTGCAGTCTTTTGTTTGAGCGGTGGCGTTTGGATGATTTGGATGGCGGCGATACCCACGCTTACAGTACATGGATTCTACTGGTACTCTACTCGCAATGTGTACTACGGTGACGACTGAATGCTCGACTGCTATGCAAGCCACAGAGTGCACGCGTGATGTGTGATGAAAGCGGTGAAGCCAAGAAGATGGAACATGTCGTCATCGCACATTGGCTCCATAGATGCGAGTGGCCGGGGTCGCGAAGCTGACGAGCCTTGCCAACGCATTACCATTTTTACAATAGGCTAAGTAGTCCCACAGAAGACACACCCCCTGCATGAATGGATACTAGATACTAGGGCCCAATGGCTAGCAAGCGGATGGGGGTCGTACCCTGACCAGACCAGGCCTTGATTTTTTTTCGCTTGCACCGGCCATAGTACTCATACTAGCAGTAGGATGGGGTTTTGGCACAAAATAGAAACAGTGGCAATTCTGTGGCAATTCTATATTGTATCCAAGAGCACAACAGAGGGTATTGGGCACCACACTGGCATCTTGTGTGTATGTGTGTCCACGGCTTCTTGCAGTTGCGGCGTGATGTTTGTGAAGCAGCTGGCATAGAGTGTCTTGAATCCTTCAGAACATGCAACATCCATGATTGCGACATACATGGAGCTACCATCTTGCTCGTATAGGTCTATTTCCCATGGTACGTAGGCGTGTAGACGATCTTTGAGATGCGGCTCCAATAGAGCAAGAGTGCACGAGCCACCAGGACTAGAAACGACGTCATCGCAGCCACCTCGCCAACGCGCCTGGCACTGGCTCGCTCTGAAGCATCAAATCGGGGTATATCGTGGGGTTTAAGCGCAGGTGCCCAGTGAGGATATACATACCAGGCTGATTGCCTCCTGCTCCCTTGCTCATCAAGATCCACTCGCCATATCGCACACCATCTCACATACGCACACACCTCAGTCACCTTGCTTCTTCCAACGTCCACACTGTCAACAGCGCCCTTAACTAGCCCATCGCTCCCAACTTGACGCATATTCCTCCCTCTACAACATCTACTCTCTAATCCGCCACTATCATACCCAGAACCTCTGCACCCCGTCTTCCTAGCCAGGCTCCCCCGTCTTTTTGCTCGGCCCAGTTGAGTGCGCTCCAATCAGAGTGCGGCGCATAAGTCAAACCTACGTCACATTCCGACATCCGGATTCTGTGGACCCTTTGAAAGATGGCGGCCCTCGCCTTCAAGGCTCTTAGCTACGGCGCAGAGCAGATTCCCGACAAGTTTTTTCACAAGATCCCAGGCGGTTACTTCACCCCACCAGAAGAGAAAAACGCTGGAAAGGACCGCAAAGACCGTCAGAAAAACGAAACCAGACAACGATACAGGAGCGAAGACCAATCAAGCGCACGCCGCTCACGAAGAGACCTCAGCCCATCCGACCAGTCTGCAGAAGAGAGCAATTACGACCGTGAATACGAGCCAAGAAAGCAAGAACGACGACGTGCAAGGAGTGCTGGAAGAAGTTCTAGCAGAAGTCCAAGTCGAGGCCGACGTCATAAGCACAGCAGTGACCTTGACGGCTCACATAGCGAATCGCAAGAAATCATGGCCCAGCCCGATCAAAGACAGCCCTATTTTCCTCCTCCGCCAACATCCGAATACAAGCCCTACGAGCCCCAGCAGTATGCTCCCGGCCCGGTGCCCGGCCAAGAACGCCAGCCATCGGCAACGCCTACATACGGATACTCGCCCCAGGTAAATGATTTTTCCTCTTTTCGACGTGCGACACTTGCGACGATGCCCGAGCATTCGATACCGGCGGACACGAGTCGGCCGATGTCGAAGAGCCGGACTACATCGACGCCGTCAAGTCCCTTGTTGTCTAAGCCTCGTTTCCTTGACAATATTTCTCGTGCTTCTCCACTTTCTGCTTCCTTTACCCCGTCATATGAGCCGCCTCTCGCAGCCTTGCTTCAGCGTCCACTCACTAACCCCCCGAAGCCAGCACCTTCCTCAACCCGAGGCGTCGATTCAGACTACACGCAGCAGGATGCCAATCGAGGCCACTCTCGATACGCTCCTAACGGTGCATATAATGCTGCGCCAATGAGTGATGCTTCTATTCCTCCACCACCAGTTGGTTCAAACTCACCCCTGAACCCCTACCATCATACCGAGTTCGCTGGGTATCAACCATCGCCACCGCCATTCAGCCGTCAAAGATCGAACTCTCAGCCTGGTTACAGCCCCACGCCCAACCCACCGTATCCAGCTTATACTCCTCATGTTGCGCGCGAAGACGTCGTCCAATACGCTCCGCCTCCTGTAGACCCCTACCGTAGCCATCGGCACCGTGGCGAACATGGGCATAGGAATCGAGCCAGGTCTGCCGACTCCCACTCCCGTCGCTCCCATTCTAGCAAGGACCATGGTCGAGAAGATTCACGCATGGCTAAAGTGCGTGGTAGATTCGACAGTATGGACCTTCGCGAGAAAGGGCTGGCGGCGTCAGTGGGAGGTGCGTTGGCTGGCGGAATTGCAGGCAGGACCATGGGTAAAAGTAGACTGACGACGCTTGCAGGAGCAGCGGCAGGTGCGCTCGGCGCCCGGCAACTGGCGACACGATCAAGGTGCGTTTGTACTGCATTCATACAATCAATCCAACCATGCGTCTTTTGTCCTGGACCCATTGTAGAGAGTTTCTGACAGCATAAGCAGGAGCCGAAGCGACCGCCGTTCTGCATCCCGTTCTCGCTCCCGCTCGCGCACTCGCCCACATGACCGGGAGGACCGCAGCAGCAAAGCCCCCGGTCTGCGCGCTAGAAGCCGCAGCATTATCGACCGGCTTCGCTCTAAGTCTCGCGGTCCTACCGAGCATCGCGACGAGTATCAGCGCAGAGACGAGCGTAGTAGCAGGGGAGACGAGCGTTCCAGAGACGATAATAGGCGCGATCGCCGCCCTGATCGTGGATACGACTATGGTCGTGATGACGAGTACGAGGATGATTACGACTATTTTAGCAGCGATGAGGAGGGTAATGGGTCGCCGGTTAAGACAAGGAGGCATCGGATGAGGGACTATTAAGGTTGCCTTCCGAGACATGATGGCGTGGTAATCGTACCATTTTTAGTGTATTATTAGATTTTCCTTTTTTGGTCATATTCTGTACATTCCTTTTTTTTTGCCTTGTTTATTTGTTTCGTTTTTTGCCTAATCGTGCCGCTCATGTCATGAGGTTTATGGCATGGCTTGCCTGGATTACGATTTACGATTACTTTTACTTTATGAAATTTATGAGACATGTTAGTCACGAAATGAATTTAGGAGGGCATGAATAGTAATCTCGGCTATTACACTCGGTAGTCAAAACTCATGAAACCATATTGTAATTTTTTTTCTCTAACCACCTATTTTTATGTTTTCTTTTTCTTTTTTTCTTTTTTGCCCGGCACTTTTTTCAATTCCACGTACGTACCATGATTGAAATACATTACTCTTCCCCAGCAAACACCCGCATACCTACTCACTTCCCCCCCCCCTCCCCCAACCCCGCACAGACACATCCAAAACACAACACGAACCTCGGCATACATACATACGGGAGCACGTACCAGCGGCATCGTTCCGCCAAGGCGCTTACTTACGCTTCGTATTCAGAAACCCTCCCCCAAATTTGCGTATATGGCTACGTTGGTATCTTAATACAGTAGTATTGCGTGGTTTTTGGGGAAGATGGGGGGGGGGGATAGCGTGGGGGGGTGAAATGATTACGAGGTGAATAAGGTGGTTTGGTTGATTGAGAAAGGAAAAGCGTATGCAGGTTATGATGGGAAGTATCGTAAATGTGAAAACCTCAAAGTGAAAATGCATAAGTTTGTTTTTTTCTAGAGAGAAAAAAAAGAAAATCACCAGATCTATCTACGTCCCCTTTTGCCCCGTTCCTTCTCCATTGCGCCTATCTCGATACTGAACAAATTTCTTCTTTCTTTCCTTACCTACACCTTACCCCAACGTATATCCGAGAGAGTCTATTCCAATCTATTTCAATCTCCCCAAGTCGTGCTCCCCCCCCCCCTGCTCCTCCTTTTCCAACACGCAAAGTATGCGTAACCTCCTGTCGCGACTACCTTCCTAAACGCCCGCTTCCGTTCGCTACTTACGGCTTGTACTACCTAATCTCGTATGTACGAAAAGAGTAAGCGGCTTTTTGTTTCCGGGGCGGAACGCGAGTTTGGCGCTATGCGCGGGTGCGGATGTTGGTAATGAGAAGAAAAAAAAAAGTCGAAAAAAAAGTCCAAGCGGTACAAACACGCGGTCTCCTTACGTGCTAGAGCTAACACGGGTGTGCTATGGTTACTACGAGAAGAAAAGTAAGCAATGCTGTTTGCGCGGAACCCGGGTCTAGCGCTCAATGCGGTGGATATGGGAGAAATATGTTTCTCGCTACACACAGTCGCCTGGGGTTTACGGGGTCCCTGAGGAAGAGCGCAGGGCAAGAGCGTAGGGTACATGGTACGGCTTAGGTAAAAACGACATCACGTGGATGAGGGGTTGTAGGTGGGAAATCCGTATGCGGTATGCGGTATGCGGGTGAGATTCACCGATGAGGCTGGGGTGTGGGTAAATCTTATCTTGTGGTTGAGGCGGAGAAGAGAAGAGAAGGGGGGAAGTTAGGATAGAGGCAGATGGACCCTGACAAGTGGTTGTTTGGTAAAGGAGGGTATGTAAGTTTTTGGTGAGTAAGATGTACGTCTGTAGTGTATGTGTGTGTGTGTGTGTGAATGCGTATTGGATGTAAGTCGGATTTGTAATCTACAGACATGCCTGTTTTTGTTGCCGAGCGCGGATGCAGGGGAGGTCTGTATCTTACACGTAAGTATTAGCTTGGCGGCTTGACCTTTGGGTCTGACCCTGACTCTGTTTGCCGGAACGTGGCCGTATGTAAGATATTAGTGTCCCTGTTCATTTGGCGCCCAGACCGGATGTACGGTGTATATTACACGTACTTATTCGCTTGGCAAATGTCGGATGTCGACTTTTGGAACATAACCCTGATGCTGTTCACCCATGCGGTACCCGGCGTGTATCGTACGGATCCCTGGTCCCCGTTCCTGCGCCCAGAGCGTAGGTACTAGATGGGTGTATCTTACATTACGGATCCCTGATGCTGCTCACTCCGGATGCAGCTATGGGCGTAGCGTATCTTACACATCCCCGTCCTGGTTAATGTTTCCATACCAATCTTTTTTGGGTAATGATGTGACCTGGCAACTTACACAATGTTCCCCTGGACTCCATTCGCTCCATTTTGAGCGTGTCTTGTACTCTATCCACTCATATCTTACATGGTTTCCGCACACACACACACACGCCCCCGCCCCCGGAATCTCGCGGATTTCATTCCACTCCCCGGTCTCCTGCGGGACCTAGGACGGAGATTTAAAATTCCTGGCGTGACTTGATGGCGGGCCTGGGCGGGAAGCGAGGTGGCTGTAGTGATTTGTAACGGGACGGGATCAAGGGTCAATATGGACAAGTCGATGTTGGTCAATATTTTGTCTGAGTGCCCGAATTTTGTGTCATTTTTTCAAGAAGGCGGGAAAGGAGGATGAGCAGCTCTACGATCCTCTTCATCTGGGGTTTAGCTCGGTTAGAGGAGTGGCACGCGGCTCGAGAGGGGTGGGAGATTTTCGGTTCATACCCCAGGGCACCGGGGAGAACAGGGTTCGCGGGGACGAGGGCTGGGGGCTTAGATTGATGAAAGCGATCCGGGCTTGATTTGCGGAGTTTGAACTCTTGACATCCTGGGCAAAACGGGTTCGGGAATCAATAACGGCTGTTGAATTACTTGGGTGTGTTTTGGACGTGACATTGTCGTGGTTGGAGAGGAGAGGGGCCGCAAAAAGGTGCACGTATGTGGCAAGTCTTATTTTGCTTGAACCCTGTACTTGTTGAGTGAAAATCCGGTGGCATGTATCTCCATGGAAGTGTTGCTTTGCTTGTTGTTGGTTCCTTGCATTTTGGTGGAAGAGAATGCACACCATAGTCTTCGTGTGTTCTAGAAGGATAGTCAGAGACAGTACCGTTTTGAGGCTCAAGTGCCGAATTGTGGGGAGGTTGTGAGGGGGGTGGAAAGGGTATGGGGTTGCCAATGCGCCTAACGTCTCTACCAAGCTCCAGTGCGTTATCGCACCCGCTGCTGTGCTTACACCAACCCCATGCCATTGGAAGCACTTGGTGTTGGTGCCATTGTCCTTAGTCGACAGAAGAAATCGAGCAGTGTTGACATGGTTTGACCGACGTTTTCCCGTCTGACGCTGACGACGCGCCCAGCGGCATCTGCCATGACTCTCGACACACGAATCGGATCCTCGCCCACGGTGCCTTTTCCCGCTGACCGCCCGTCCATAACATGTCACTCGGGCTTTGCAATTTGCTGTTGTTTTCCCAAGCCCATGATGCTGGTTTGACCGGCTGCCGATCAGGGTCGTTCCTTATGTAGCCACGCTTGGCTCTGCAGGTAACCGGCACCATGCCAAAGGCGTTGACGAACCCATGGCACGCGGGGGTGGTCGCTGTTGAAATCGTACGACTCTGGCGTCATACCACGCAACAAGTTGGACGCAGGAAAACTCCCCCATTTTCCACGTCCAAGGAGTCGTTCGGCTTGCCTTCCTGTCATCTTGCATGTCTCGGCCTACGGAGCCGCACATGCACTGCATCACCACCCACCCACCCACCCACACACACACACACACGCGCATGTCCTGGTATCCACCCTCACGCACACCCGTTCTAGACAGCTTCTTCTGTCTTTCTCTTGCGTGTCCGCCACGCAAACGGCCCGATCCTAGCATGCGCTTTTGTATGCCTGATGCACGGTAAACGCAGAGAGGCATAGATCAGTCCCTTGGGTGTGGGCTGTGCGGGCGGAATCATATCCGGACACATGGTGGGGGGGGACCAGAGGGCGAAGAAGGGGGCGAGGCGGCGCAGATTGGACAGCCACACAACCCGTCTCTTTTCTCTCTCTCTCTCCCTGGCCATTCTTCCTTGTAAGCGAAGCAACGGGTGGTGGCGCGCCCCAAGCGCCCGACGACGGGGGTTCAGGGTGAACGAACCAACGGCTTGCCGAAGATACAACGATACAGATCAAAGAGCGCGGTGCAGGGCTGCGGCATTGGCTCGGAGGTTTCTCTGATCGGCATGCCAGGCATCTAAGCTATAGTACATCCGTACTTCCATAACTGTCTTCATTGGCCTAATGGGCAGAAGCTTGTGAATCCTTCGGCCTCTCTAATCTGTATATTCGTCAGAAACATGATAATGCGCACCTCGACTCGGTGCATGCCGTCGGCTTCTGCGGCAGTCGAGTGGAGAGAATGAGGCCCGAAGACTGCTTGGATTGGTGCAAAACGCTCTTCTTGACTGATACTCTAGTCGTTATTTTGGAACATGTCATTTGGGGGGCCTCGAGGATCCATGTGCACGTGTGCGGAGCGGCGTCGTGTTGTGGCTTGATTGTCATTCGCGAACACGACTGCAACCACTCTTTTGGCGTGTTGATCCCCCCAGGGCTCCATGTGCGCTCCCGTTCGCCTCTGTGGCGTCGACAAGTTCTTCAACGAGTTGTAATTTTTGCTTGTTAGCCACCCCCAAGCTGTGCTTAACCTTTGCCAAACTACCACTAGTCCCAAATCGCTCTTGGTGCCTGCTTACACCAGCTAAGTAGCCACACTGAACAAAATGCGATGGACTGAACCTTGGGGCAGTTACAATACCTAACTATTAGAAAAGGGCCAAAAAGACTTTGAGTTTTTTGTCCGGCTTGGAAATATCGCGTATCGAATAGCTCATGGAAGATGGGCGGGACATTTCAAAGGGGACAAGCAGTAGGCAATTGGCGCGCCGCCGCTTGCTCGGTGCTTTTGGCCGAAAACAAAGAGACAGATGCCTTTAGAGGAAATAACCAGGGCACGC
Organism: Bipolaris bicolor; assembly: GCA_026262445.1. NCBI lineage: Eukaryota > Fungi > Ascomycota > Dothideomycetes > Pleosporales > Pleosporaceae > Bipolaris > Bipolaris bicolor. Next base: position 108,727 of record JAODYD010000020.1, read on the forward strand.
TGCAGTTTACTCGAGTCTGCCCGATTAGGTAAATTTGAGGGGGACGCGGTTTAGGTCCCAAGAGTTTTGACCGATCGATGTACGGCCGTACAGCAGTCGTGGACAGGCCTCCATGGTGGACAGACAGCTTGACACTTCTCGTGTGTGTACATACGGACGTGGCACGATGCTGACATCTGGCGAGGATACACAGGTTCGGTCATTTGCTTTTCTCCCTCTCTCGCAAGCACTGTATTTCCCGCCGCCGAACGAAAAAAACGGTTCGTCAGGGAAAAATAAAACTAAGCTCGCGCGTACTCGTCCGTCCCCAAAGGGCTTTCGGAGAGGCTGGGATACGAAACCATTGGCGTAGCTGATATGCGAAACGAGTTCCGCGCCGGGAGAGAGAGAGGGGGGGTGGGCGCGCTGTCTTGTTCTATCGTTTCCAGAAACGCACTAGGAATTTGGCTACGCATATTCTTGCTTGATCAAAAGGCCATTGCACAAAGGGCCCTGTCAGCCGCTCGACATGCCCTCCCCAGCAGTTGCGTTCCCGAACCATCGGCCATAGTTTTATCTTTTCCTGGACAGACACAAGCGCCAGGCTACATGCATCCGAACAACACTAGCTTGCCCATAGTATATCGCGTCTAATTAATCCCTGTGGACATCGATGATCCGCAAGTCAAGCGTGGTGGAGTCTAGGGGGGCTATTTGGAAGGGTGTGTTTGGGCGCATGGACGTCTTGCTGGTAGGGTTCCTAAACATTGCCGACAAAGGGCTTCCTGGCTATATCGTTCCTAGAACGCTAGGTGGAGCGAATCAAGCGTTACAAATTGGACGTGCTTGGGAAAGAATGACGATGTGGACGGGGTCACTTGATGGCGCGGACCGCATCAAAGGAAGAGGATAAGAACCAGGGGTGCCGCGCTGTTGTTTTTTTGTGATCAATTCGTTGATGACTGAGTGTGTCGCCACAAACTCCAGGGATTGGGGCGTCGTTTTTTTTCTTGTGAAGGATCTGACTTATTATTGCCTGAACCGTCCTTCCGTCCTGACCCTATCAGCGAATATATATTCTGTCACATTGAGAGAAAAATAAGTGTGCTACAATTACGCCAAAAACCATTGAGCCAGACTCCCGCCAGATTACTTGAACGACTGGCTCCCCACGTCTTCTCAGAGGGAAAATAATAATCCAATCATGGCTCCCACAACACATTCCGCATTTCTGGACATGCTTCCGCCCGAACTCCGTATAAACATCTACTCGCACCTGCTCGTCGCCTCAACGCCTCTCAAAGGCCAACTCGCGCGACAGGACAAAACATACGACCTGCACACAGCCATTCTACGAACAAACCGACAAATCCACCACGAAGCGCGATCCGTCTTCTTTGGCAAAAACACCTTTTACGTCACATCCATTCCGCCATCGTCGTCGCCGCCACCACCACCACCGGCACGGAGTGACAGTCATCCGGGCGGAGACCACGATGACGACTACGACGAAGAAGAAGGGTCCGGAGCCTTTGAGCCGCCACTGCAACTCCGCGATCTCCCACTCGTCCGGCACCTGGAGATAGATTTGCTCTACTACCCACGCAGCATGCAGACGATTCGCGACCGGCGGACGGGCATCTGGAAACCCGTGTGCGTCGGTGCGCAGCGCTACAGCACAAGCTTATCTTATCTCCTTTCCGCCGTCGAAACGCGCCTGCTGAGCCTTAAGCTGTGCGCTGACACGCGGCGGTATCTCGACGAGCCTGCTGTGGCTGTTGGCATTGGCAATGATAGTAGCAGTAGCAGCAGCAGTAGTGGTGGTGGTGGTGGTGGCCATGCTACCAACAGCAGCAGCAGCAATACCAAAGACAACGACGACAGGCTAGAGGCCCAGCGAATACTAACAGGCTTCTACATGGCCGATGCCAATCCACTATTCCGCAAGGCGCTAGCGCGCCTGCACGTCGCTGACATGGCTCTTCATTTCGACTTTCCGGAAAGTTACTTTGACTTTGTTGTCCTGAAAAAGGTCTTGTGTCGCCAGAACTTGGTCGAGCTAGCTGGCCAGGTGCTCGATGTCAGGTCAGACATCCGCTTCAAGACCGCTGATAAACAAGAGGCCGGCGCCGACGACGCATACGACATTCCCGACCAGGGCGCTGTTACCTTGATACCCGCGTTTTCCTCTTCCCCTTCCGTTTGATACCATGGTTTTTTGTCCTTTCGTCTTTGATTTTGTGTTATATCCGTGTTCCTCATTGTTTACCTTTTCTGGCGGAGGCTCTTTTTTATTTTTAGAAGTAAAACATGGTTTAGCGAAGCTCGCATCGAGGTGCATACTTTTGTATTCTTGGGAGGGGATATCCAAATAGGAGTTGTCAGTTTATTTTATTTTGTTGTTGTTTTTTTACTTATTGCAACACCATGTCCAGTTTGGTTCATTGCACAAATATGCAGATACCTTGTGCAAACAACGCAAAAAATCTATTCTGGTCACAAGCACATCTACAAAAGATCTTCAGCCATAGCACGCGATAGTGAAAAGTATAACCATCTTTTGTTGTTCGACGATACACACCCCGGGAATGTCCAGCCGGTCCTTTCGCGTAGACATTGCCATGACAGGATGCATCGACAGAAACCACTAACACCTTTAGCGTGTAGGACTTCCTTCTGGCGTCGGGATGGCGGCGATCTGTGAACTAGGAAAACGGGGAACTTTCTTGTTTCTACCTAGTCCGCACAAGTTTCCAGAAGATCACCCTTTGACGTAAACCCTTTAGAGAACCCCGCATGCAACCGAGAAGCATGAAACCGTCGATAAAGATCTACAATGGAATGATTTGCATCCCCCGACATGCACATGTTTGCGCTCGGTCTTTGTTCGGTTGCACGAGCCCAGATATCGTGTGGCGGCTCAGTCACTGAGAATCTCAATCTCTCCATTGTCATCATCACCACTGAGTAAGTTGATGATCTCTTCGCCATTTCTGGAAAGCTCTTCGACATTTCCCGCCCCAATCAGGTCCCTGTCGAATGCCTTCAAGGTTTTGGCTATGCTGCGGTACAAAGCCTCAGCCATTACAGGTGGGAATGCGTTTCCTGCTTGCTTCGTCGCCTCACTTTTCGATCCAGTAAATTGGTAGTTAAGCGGGAAACTTTGAAAGAGAGAAAGCTCTCTTGCGGTGAATGGCCGTGTGCCAGAGGGATGATATGAGGTAGTCCCTCCTGTAGTGATGCAGCCTTTCAGGTGTGAATTCACACTATATGGTGTTCTAGGAGAAGTGAAGAAACGAGGTTGGTTATAGGGATCGGTAGCGACTTCATACCCACGTTGTCTCAGTGGCAGGAGCGCATCTGCGATGGAGACAAGGGCCTTCAGGCCGCTACCAGGAGGCCCATGTATGGGTTTCGGGAAAGGTGGCAAAGGCATCCCACGCCTAGGTATAGAATATTAGCCTACGGGAACCAGAACAGTATAGCGGAAGGACATACCTAGCAGCAATGATAAGAAGTCGCTTACGTTGCTGCACGAGACCAAATTCTGACAAGTCTTGGATCTTGTATCGTAAGTCATATCCAGCACGGCCAATATCATTGAGCAGCGTGAAAAAGTTACGTTTATGCGCTCGGCTTGTCAACAAACCAGAGGTCTGCTCGAGTGTTGCCACTCGAGGCTTGACTTTCTTCAGGATTGGGCCAACCGTATATAAGGCTTCATAATTTTCTTGGTCATTCGGTCCTGGTTGGGTACTAGTAGAGACATGACATTAATACGTACTAAAAGTAGTGAACAAGGAGCAGGAGCACTTACTGCGCAGGACTCCAATAGCAGCATGGAGGTGAGAGGTGGAGGACATCTACCCTCCATGCATCCTTGCTGATACCTGGTGGTGGAAAATTATGTGCATCCATCTTGAATGCATAAGCACTACGGTGGTTCAGCTTGTAAGCTTCGATAGCGCGATCATCCTTGTCCAGCCCCCAAGCAACTGAGTAGCCCGCTTGTAAGGCGCCTTGAGATGCACCACCGACGCCACAATAGACGTCTCCATAGGTCAATTGGTCTCTCTTGCTACTGAATGTGGCCTTGCTTCTTGGAGTGGCCAAACCCGAAGAATCGGTGCGCCTACGACGCTTCCTGTTCCTAGAAGTAAAGCAATCTTTCGTAACAATCACACAATCATCATCCTCGATTCCGATAGATATTGCTGTCTTTCGAGATGCACCGGCTTGCGTCAACTGGTCCACATTGCCAAGTTTGTCTGCCTCTTCTGCATAGAGATAGCGGACGATGCCACTGTATGATTTGCCGTGTTGATTTATGTATTGTATGTTGATAACTCTGCAAGTGAGTCTCCCTGCATGGAATATTTGGAGTTTGATCTCTTCCTGATTTATGCCAACAGGCACAGCCAATCTGCCACTAGTCCGGAAACTGAGGAAAGGGTACGGCTTGTTGGTGAGGGTGCAATCGCGTATGCGGTACACCTCGTCGATGTTGACATCCTCCAGCCCAGCAACGAGTGGAGTGCGGTTGTCTTGTTCCTTGATACGTAGTACCATTGCAAGCTCATTCAACTTCCCTTTGATAGTGTTAGTGCCAATCTTGGTGTATGTAGATAGAATGTCTATACGCACAGTCAAATAACTGGCCAAGGTATTTAACGCGTCGCATTCGATAACCACGGAGCCGGACCTCATCTGTCTCCAAGTTCATGACGATGTACTTGACGCGGAGGAAATCACCGCTATGCCTGATGTGGACTTCATGTGCCAAGTGGTCATGAAGTTCCACGGTTTGCTCTGGTCTAATGACTAGACCTTTGCCCAAGCGGTAGCTTTCTATCAAGACTTCTGAGTGCTGAAGTGAGGAGGCTCTTGCAAGGTTGGGTACAGAGGCAGTCGATCTGGCACAGGGATTATGAGAAATAACCTCGGGCTCCTCGTCGTTAGAGTCTACTCAGAGCATTAATGAAAGATGCAAAGGTGTTTAGAGAGATATTTTACCATAGTCGATTAGATCAAATTCGCTCTCCTCATTGTCAATAGGCCTGTCGTCATCGTCATCGAGGACGTAAGGGTGTGATGCAGACATGTTTGCGTGTGGCTGTTGCAATGATATTGCAGTGTTGCTGCTCAAGTACTAGGTATTGAAAGTAGAGGTTAGGAGAAGGAATATGATTGCTAAGAGCTTGGTTTTACGCAAGACTGTCAATTTGTGTAGTGGTGAGGTGTTTGGCCAGAGGTGGCCAGTAGAGAGTTTGTGCGTGGATTTTGCAGTAGCGGATGGGTGAAGACAGCCCCACTAATGTATTGCGGTGAAGTGAAGGGATCAGGCCACAGAGGACGCTGCTTTGCAGTGAAAGTGAATGTGGCAAGGCAAACTAATTTGGAAAGAGCGATGACAAGCAGGGAAAGAGCGGATACATAGACTGGGAGTCAAGTGGCACAATGAGTCTAAGAACGAGGAAGACGTCCAGGGTAATTCACTGCGTCTTGTCTATCTATACAGAAAATGCCAGCCTCGAAGCTCGTGCAAACAACATGCATGTGACGTCACTCATGAGATTGTCTTGTGCACGAACTCCTTCTCCAGCCGGCCGACCTCGTGCTTGAAAGCCTCCACCTCCTTCCAGCAGTCCAGCGGGCGGCGGTCGTGGGTCCTCAGACACGCGACCACGGCCTCCTTTGCCTTTGTCACGTCGGCATCAGCCTGCTCCAGCTTCTTTCTCTGCTCGAGCTTGGCCTTGAGGCGCTCAATCTCCTTGGTGACGCTGTCCCTGCTCATGTCCTTCTGCCTCTGCTTTTCAGCAAGCGTGGAGCTACTGGATGTGGCGTCTTGAATCTTCTCGACAAGCGAGGGCTCGCTGGGTTGCTGGATCTCGCCCGACAAGGTTTCGCTGATCTTGTTGAAGTTCTGAATCTCTTGGGCGCGCAGTTTTTCGAGTTCAGCCGTCAGACGTTCTTGGTACTGAAGTTCCAATTGTCTTGACCGTGCCGAGTCTGTCTGTTCGTAGTCAGTCGCCGCCGGCTATTTTGATTTGGAGGGTGCGCACGAAAGGGTTCTTCTGCAGCGAGCCGACCAGCTCGTTGGAGAAGCTGACGGGGTGATCTCTGCGCGCAAACTGGTCAGCACCCGACGTCACTCTTGTCGCTGGGCCCATGGCGCGCGGGGGATGCCATTGGTTGGGCGGGCATGTACATACGGGGAGAAGACATGCTGCTTGACCTCAGACGAGGGTTTCGAGTTCTCGGCACCCATTGTTGCGATAGTGGGACGGCGGGCGTCGTTGAGCGATGATGCACTCGGTCGAAGAAGTCCAAGTTGAGGCTTGGCCGACAAAAGCACGCTAGCCGTCATCCCTGCACGCCATCCCTCCATGGTTGGGCGCGTTGGGAAAACACCATGCAACTATCGCGACATTTGGCTTTTTGTATATAGCGACACCTCCGACCTTCACCCCCCAGCACTTCATACAACGCTCCTTCCTTTGTACTCACATTATTTCCTTCAAGCCATTCGTTGCAACTTTCTCCTCGGCCTCTCCAACTGCGCCCGTTCCCTAATAGCCACACTCGCCCCTCTCCCGCCACCCCACCATGCAGTCTTCGCTGACCAGCTGGCTGAAAAAGTCCAGCTCCGAAAAGCAGCCAAAGCAGCCTCCGAATGTGCCTGTAGTCATGCCGCCAAAAACCAACCGTCCACCCCCTCCAAAGTCGGCCTCTGCTCCAACCGGCGCGCCCCTTACTACCACACCGACGCCCTCTGCCATGGAGAACTGGAATGACATCCCTGATGACTTCCTGCAAGCACCTTCACGACCCAAATCGAAGAAGAGCCCTCGCTCATCTCGCGCCGTCACTCCTATTGCTTCGACAATACCCTCCCCTAATATTCTCCCAGTCCAGCAACCCCCCAAACCACAGCTTTTCGCCCTTCGTCCTCTGCCACCCAACGTCCAACTCGTGCCACTTACCGAAGAACTCATGCCAGAATTCAAGCGCCTAAACACCCTTACCCTGCCGATATCGTACCCAGAGTCCTTTTATAAGGAGACCATGACGGAGCCGCACCACGGAATCACACTCGTGGCAGTATGGCACTCGTCTCCTGCAGGTGAAGCCAATGAGCCTTCGACAGAGCAGTCGCAACTCGTTGGTGCTGTGCGGTGTCGGCTCCTTCCCTCTTCACAACTATACATCTCTACTTTGGGCGTACTCGCTCCCTATCGTTCCCACGGCATTGCTATGCACCTGCTGCAAGCCATCGTGAAAAAAGCCGTCGAACTTCATAGCGTACGCTCCGTCACAGCGCACGTATGGGAGGCAAACGAGGAGGGCATGGAATGGTACAAGAAGCGGAGCTTCGATATCGTGGGCAAAGAGGAGGGATACTACAGGAAGCTTAGACCGCAAGGCGCACTCCTTGTGCGCAAGTGGATAGGTGTGGAGGATTTATTGGACCCTAGTATCTTGCAGAAAGATGGATTGAATGGTGAGTGAGCTTAGAGGCCTGCTCTTGCTCTAGACTGGCTTTTGTTTACCCTTACCTAAAAGGCCATCAATAGTCTGATTGCCTTAACCGTCTAGACCTTACTCGAATTGCCTGGACCCGGTAATGTGGAACTTTGCACTGTGCATCAGCTCTTCCACTTGTATATTCAGCCGAACCAACATCACGGTACGCCCAGAGGCATGTTTCCTGGTTGCAACCCGGATTCCCCGTATTAGACCCCGATTTACTCTCACTGCTTGCATCGGATAATCTGCTCATGCGCCATGTGCAGAACGACATTTTCCATAAGCACCACAAGCATTATGTGAGACTGTTAAGTAGACAAGGATGGCCTGATTCTCAATTTACGGCTAAAACACCTTCCCGCCCAACCACCTCGAAAACCGATAAGAATAGAATCCACACCAGTTCAAGGGATTCTACGGTATAGCCGACCTTTGGACATTGGATCAAGCTGAGTAAGGTAGTGATGAGTTCACCCATTCACAACCCAGGCAACACGCTACAAATCATCTCAACATAGTCGATATCATAATCATGGCCTTTGAGATGCGGAGTTTGCTATTTCCATCGGTGCCTAGACTGCATTCTCAATCATGAACTCTCCCAAAGCTATCGTTTCCTGATAGTGCACAAGGATCTGTCATGCGCGTCAGATGCTCAGCATCCATCGTGTAGCCACAATATCGGTGAATAACCAGACAAATTAGCCAGACCTCGTATGGCGTTCTAGTCTAGCTGGAATGCTCTTGACAATGGAGCCGCGGACAACCAGAATTCAGAACTAAGCCATGTTGCTCGATCCTACAGTTGAAGTAACGACTCTATATAAGATGCCCACAATGTGAATCGACTTAGCCCTCGGTCAAACAGTCAGAATTGTATCACTTTCTCACCAAGTCTCACTTTACTTCACCACCATGCATCTCATTACGGTTGCCATCTTGTACACGAGCCTTTTGACACTCTGTGGAGCCGTATGTGACTGTGCCATTATTGCATGTGCTTCACTGATCCTGCTACAGGTGCCAGCCGACAACAAAGCTCAACTTGAGCCGCGCCAGACATACATCATAACATGTATTGGAGGACGCTGCAGCGACAACATCAGTCGACCAACGTCTGAGCCACCAAAACCAACGTCGAGCAAAGTCACAACGACAACCAAAGTAACGACAACAAGCAAGAAGCCAGAACCGACTCCTACTCCGTCAAAGGCAAGTGCACCATCTGCCTATTTATATGACTCAAACCACTCCTTGTTATCGGCGATTAGCGCTGTAGCTAATAAGTTCCTCACAGACTACAATCAAAACAAGTACCAAGACTGTAGTCCCACCAACCAAGACTACTACCGAGGAGGTCGGCCCGAGTAGCACTAGATGCCCCGTGCCTCTTTACTACAAGTGTGGAGGTTGGCACGATGGTAAGCCCTGGACAGGCTGCACCCAGTGCGTAAAGGGAGCAAAATGTGTGGAGCAAAACGGTTCGTACAGATACTTGGCACCAAGCATGGATTGATAAGACTAACGTTGATTAGAATGGTACTTCCAGTGCGTTGCGGACACTAGTGCTGAATAAGTATAGAAAGTCAGTTCTGGCTGTTATGCGCGGCAGCAGATATGTGAAGTACAAGCAAGCATTCCGCACACTATCATTTAAGCGGTCACCTCTTTCAACTTGAATATTTCACCTTAAATCTGACATGTCTTCGAAGCTTCCAATGCCACAACTACCTATGAAAACCTTTCCTTTGATCCATGTGAAAAACCTCTATTCATGCTCCATGAGTAAGGCTGATGACCAAGCCTTACTACACCTACAGATTAGGGACATGGTGGGGTAACGTAACAATGGCGTTCCTGACCTGCCCCACCATTACCAACATGAACAGACGTCATAAGTAGTCAACAGTCGTTCCGACAGCTACCGCATATTTCGCAATTGCTCAATCTACATTTCTCGTCTAATTTCGTTGTTTGGTTACTCTGCTGAGTTCCGCTCCAGCGCATATCATTTTATGAATTTCTCTTGCAATTGAAAACAACGCGACGCATCGTCTCCCCTCTCGATTCAATTGTAAATAAAATAGCCCAAAAAAAATGCCCGACCCACGCGTCTTCATAATCCGCCACGGCGAAACAGAATGGTCCCTCAACGGCCGACACACAGGCGTCTCGGACATCCCCTTGACGGAAAACGGCGAGAAGCGCGTCCGAGCAACAGGCAAAGCCCTCGTAGGCGACGACAGATTAATCGTACCCAGCAACTTAGCTCACATGTATTTCCCCCTTCTCTTTATCACCGAAAATCCCCCCTTCCGTTCAACGGAAAAGAAAAAAACACCGATTAACATGGAAATGACATAGCTACGTCTCCCCCCGCACCCGCGCCCAAAAAACCCTCGAACTCCTCAACCTCGGCTGCAAAGACCGATACCCCTGGTCCCCATCATCATCGCAACAAGACGACAAACCCGACATACGCACGCACGCAAAGATAGAAGTCACAGAGGCAGTCCGCGAGTGGGACTACGGCGACTACGAAGGCCGTATCACAAAGGAAATCAAGCAAGATCGCGAGAAACGCGGATTAGGTGCGGACTGGGACATTTGGCGCGACGGGTGCGAGGGCGGCGAGAGTCCTGAAGATGTAACGGCGCGGCTCGATGCGTTTATTCGGGAGCTGAGGGAGAAGTGGCATAAAGGGAGGTTTGGCAAGGATGGGAAGCCGAATGATGTGCTGATTGTGGCGCATGGACATATTTTGAGGGCGCTCGCGGCACGCTGGGTGGGGAAGCGGTTGGAGGAGAATCCGAGTTTGATCCTTGAGGCGGGGGGTGTGGGCACGCTGAGTTATGAGCATCATAATATTGAGGAGCCGGCGATTTTGCTGGGTGGTGCGTTTGTGGTTGATGTTGTCGAGAAGGAGCAGGAGGAGGCGAAGGCGAAGGCTTAGGGTAATGCAAGTGTCACCTTCTCTTCATGGGAATTACATTACATTATTCTCATTACCTATCACGTTTCGTCTCACTGTGTGTACATGCTCAATTTTTCCAGCTCCCACCCCCTTCATCTTCCATTACATTATATGAGCGACACATTTCACACTCGCCGACTACTCCGTTTTCAGGGTGCTGCCGTACCATCTCTAGCAGGTCGAATGCGCTGGTAATCCACACTCTTCTGCTTCGCAATCTTCTCAAGCTTCTCCTTATTCTTGATAGACCAGAGTACAAACTCGCGAACCGTAAACGCATCCACGAGACAATCGCGACCGTGCACAGCGTGACTTGGCAGATTTCTCTCAGTATAATCGCGGCACAAGCTGTCCAGAGCCAACTGTGCCTTGCTCAGTGGACCGTTGGCTGCCTTTTCCACCACCTTTGCAATGTCAATGGCACGGCCATGAACTATGCGCAAAGCATCAAGATCTGAGCGCAAGTTGTAGCCTACGATGATCGTCCCACTATCAACATACTTTTGTAGGGCAGCTCGGGCTGCTGACCAGCCTTTGAAGATCTTGTAGCCAGATTTTCGAGCTGCTTCCATGTCGAGCCAGCTGGAAATTCCGGTGACTGTCGAACGCCAGTCGGTGACGTGTGCGCGCGGATCGGTACATACGAGGTGGTTCATGAGTATGCCACAGGTGACGAGATCGATAGCTGCAATCTTGACGACTTCGAGACGGCCGCCTTCAAGCACGACTTTGCTGCATGAGAGAGCAACGACACCCAAGCATGGCTTTCCTGGATCTCGGACTGGGAACGGCTCGAAATCGGCTCGATCGTAATAGACTTTATACTCATCCATAAATGCCTTTGGTGCTGGCACATACTCGCCTTGAAGCATCTTGGGTAAATGGCACATGTTATCGAGCATGCTAACAACCTCGGGCTGTTTCGCAACAGAGATTCTAGTCCAACAGATACCGCCAACAGTCATACCGCCATCATAGTGTATGAAGATATCAGATTGAATCAGTAGGCGTAGAGCTCGCGCTTGAATCTGCCTAGCCTGCTCCATATCAGCAGCACTGCCCATGCTTGTGATCGCTGGCACACCACTTGTTTGAACTGACGGCATATGAGGTTGTGCTGGCGCAGAACGTTCTCCGGGTGATACTTTGGGCGGTCGGAAGGCAAGGGACTGAGAAGCTCGAGTGGGAGTGTTGCTGCCCTTATGACTATAAGCCGGCCCAGACGGTGCCCGTAGAAGACCTTCTTGCTTTAATCTTTCTCTTTCGCGTGCGTTGAGCATCCAAGAGTCGCGCCCACTTATGTCCAATTTCTGACCGCCAACGCCATGAATGTCAATCCTGTGTTGCTTGAGACCAGCCTCAGACCTGAAAGTTTTCCCACAACCTTTGTTATTACAGATATGTGTGCCAGTGTCGGTAGCTGGAACAGAAGTGGCGGGCAAGGTATGGTGCTCTTGAGGCAGTGCAAGCTTGCCCAGTTCAGATGTAACTGACTGGACTGGCATATGCTTAGAGGCCTTAGCCTTTAGTTGTCGAGAAGATTTCTTCTTCCTTGCCACTGGCAGGGGCCATGATTCGGTAGGGGACGGTGTAGCCTGGAGCCCTTTGCTGTAAGTTTCCATGACATGATCAGGCTGTAAGCGCGACTCGCCTGGCGTACATGCCAGAAAGTGGTTGTTATAATGACCCTGGGATTGGAATTTCTTCTTGCAGTCCTTGCATCGTAGTCCACCGCTGCTGATGTTCGTCGACGCATCTGAGTGTTGCGTGAGATCGTCATAGGAATTGATAGCCTGACTGTATTCATCTCTAGGCTTGTCCAAGTCAATGTAGCCTTTTGAAGCCGACTGTAGCTGTTTCTTGGGCGGCGTGTGTCTCCAGTCGGCACACGCGTTTGCTAAGTTGCTTCGGTGTTCGCTAAAGCGCTTCTGGTTGCTGAAGCTCGTGTCACAGCGATCGCAGAAGACTGCCATCTCTTCTGGCTCCTTGGGCGTATCGGCACACCTCGATGGCAGCTTGCGATGATCGTCGAGGCTCTCTTGCGAGATGAAGCGTTGGTTGCATCTATCACAGAAGAAATTAGACGTGCCGTGGCCGGTTTGACGTTGGTGAAGCTCCAGTGCGTGGGTGTCATCGAAATCCCACTTGCAAACATCACAGAGGAGTCCGGGTGGTGCAGCGTGGCGGAAGTGAGCTTCAGTATGGCGGCTCAGTTCAGCCTTGGTGATGAAGGCCTCATCACAGATAGCACACTGGAATGCCATCTGAGATTCCTGCCTCTGTGCCATCACTGGTAAAGGCAGGCTGTCTTTTCATGCGTGAGGATACAAGGGATGGAGTAAGAGGACTATGTTTGTGGGGTAAAAACACAAGCGGCAAGCACAACGGAGGAGCACGGACGGTCCACTATCGCGTTGTGACCTTCTCATAGGCAAAAAACCTTGACTCCGACATTGCATGATGATGGTGAGAATGAGATCAGAGCCCTAGCCGGTGATGGCACGATCTGGCCGGGCAATCTTCATGGCCGCCTCCAAGAAGTATGCCGGCTACTCACCTTTCAGCACCGCTTTCCTCTTCATCTCGTTCACGCCACCTATGATTCGAAAACAATGAAGCATGAGTCTAGCAAGGAAGAGCCACGAACAGTAGGACTCATGGCATACGTACGTATCATCTGGCCAGCCGATTGATAGTTTGGAGAAAGCATCTCGCAGCTTTGTTTGGCTGATGGTGTAGACAGAAAAGGAGGACAGAGACGCCACCCTCTGCACCAAAGCTCTCAATCTCACAACTGGACCGATTTCATGAGACTGCCATATAAAGCCATCTCTTGTAATTCAATAGCGAAGACATCACCTGATCGACCCATACGTTCCGGGGTTTCCGTTCACTCGTGGCTGTTGCCTATTGAGCATCATATCGCCCCTTTGCCTGTGGATTAGTTTGTCGTTGTGCCGCAGTCATCTTGTCGACCAAGAGTCCAATGACGGCAGTAATACTGCCTATGTACCCCATACTACCCCAGATTTACCGGCGACCGGGGAAGAACCCTCCACACGTTCGCAATCCATCCGTCGTAATCCCCCACAAAACCACACGCATCAGGACAGTAGTGGCTTGCGTACCCCAAGCTTCTAACCAACTAGGGATGCTGTACTGTCGTGGGTTGGCCTGTGCCCCACGGAACAGGTGGAAAAGAAATCAATAGCTCCATCCGCAATGTCTCAGGCGCGCCCCATGCTTTTCTCACAGCTGTGCGAAAGATCGTGGGGTAAGAAGATGTATAGACCGCGTACAACTGGCAACTATTGTGGCGCCGATGGGCCAAACTAGATTCCGTCTTCTTACGCAGTATTGTGATACGTGTAGTAACAGATGCTGTGGGGCTTTTGCGGGGTATCTAGCGTGCTCACACTCCGCAAAATCCGGGGTGGCTGAACTACTCGTCTCGGCCTCATGGTAGTTGGTTAAGCGAGGAAAGCACTGGTACGTAGTATGTTCTCTGCATCTCCCTTAAGTACATATCTGCTCCATTCAGACATGTCACGCTCGTCAGAATATAGCTCTGCACCCTGCTGACCGACAACAGCATTGCAGTACAGGCTAAATACACCCAAAGCCATGCATATCCATATGTTGGGACTTTTAAGGTGGCCCTGCATTGCCTTCAAACACAGAAGACGCGCTACTGTCTCCCTGTAACAAGATCCACGTGCTTATAGGCCCGTTTCCCCAATCTTGTCCTGCGAAAGCAAATGAATTGCCGATCACCCTCTGTGGGGCTCTATATGCAATCAGTGTAAGAGTTGTGTGGGGTGTTTCGCTGAACATGTTCTAGGTAACAGACCACCCGTTGGGGCATGTCATCCTGGCCGGATCGACAACGGATGTTTTGTCCAGTGACTGGGGACCGCATATACTTATTAACATGCGTATTGCCCCAGATTTTCTCACCCACCGGACATCTATATCCTCAAAGTGGTCGCTTTCTTCATTTCGTATCTGTACAACCTATTACTATATCTTTGTTTATTAATTGCTCTCTTTTCCCCAAGTCGCCCTCTGGTATAGTGGCTCATCATGGGGTTCCTAGGAATCGCCGAGGATAAGCACCTTGCTCATGTTCCAGCAACTGTGATCTTGAGCGAGGATCAAAATCCTCTGACCAATGTCCCCGAAGGAACCGCTCCCCCCGCCGGATTAAAACGGGGCACTGGCAAAGATTCAGAAATTATTCTCATTCCACAACCGTGAGTCTGTCAGGTACCACAGCCAGCAGCTGGATTGACAAACGAACAGGTCCGAAGATCCGAATGATCCACTCAACTGGCCGCATACCCAAAAGCTCGTTATTATGATGATTGTGGCCTATGGCTCAGTCCTCTATGCTGCCGTGCTTTCTCCGCTCCTGTCTCCCGCATTGGTGGTCATTGCGAAAAAATTCCACAAGTCTGTTCGTGACATCACCCTCATCTCAGGATACATGCTACTGGTCACCGGCGGGGTTGGACCTATAGTCAACGCGCTGTCTCGCAAGTACGGAAAGCGTCCTCAGCTTATTCTTGCGTCACTCTTCGGCCTACTCGGAACTGTCATCGGCAGTGCCTCGGATAGCTACGAGGGTCTCATGGCCGGCCGCATCATTCAAGGTGGTTCTGTGTAAGTTTAATATATGCGCACTTGTCAAGCCATGCTGATTGTCACCAGGTCCGCTTTTGAATCCCTCGTTGTCTCGATGATTGGTGACCTATTTTTTGTGCACCAACGCGGTGCTTTCATGACATTTATCCAATTCATCCTCGGAGCTGCATCCAACTTCTCGGCCATCATTGTCGGACCCATTGCGACGAACCTCGGCTGGCGCTACCTTTTCCACATTCTCGTTCCCTTCGTCGCTATTGAGGTCCCCCTGCTCTATTTCTTTGTCCCGGAAACGAATTACAATCGCGACCACCGCTATGACATCGACGAGCTTTCCAACGAAAACCTAGCCGAGCTTGCCGCTATCGAGGGTGAGAAACAAAAGAGAGCGAGTGGCAGCGAGAAGGAAGGAAGCGATGACTTTGAGAAGGTCCAGACAAACGCTACCTCTCGCTCTGTCATTCCTCCGAAAAAGACATATGTCCAATCACTGGCCATCTTCACCGGAACCTACTCCGACGATAACCTCTTGCAGCTCGTAATTGCGCCTTTTGCAGTCTGCACCAACATGGCCGTTCTGTGGATGGTCATCGTAACTGGCGGATTGACAGCCTTCTTCGTCGCACAATCATACGTAATGGCTCAGATCTTCCAGGCACCGCCATACCTGCTCAGCACAGCTGGCGTCGGTTACCTTTCCCTCGGCCCCTTCCTCGGAGGTCTCATCGGCTCCATCTTCATCGGAGTATTATATGACCCTCTCATCAAATGGTGTGCCAAGAAGAACAACGGCGTCTACGAGCCCGAATACCGTCTCCTTGCCATGATCCCCTCCGTAACCATAGTAATCGGCCTGTGCCTATTCGGCCACTATGCCCAAAAGGGCTCGTCATTCTACCTCACTGCCTTCTTCCACGGCATGGACCTCTTCGGCATCGTCATTGCGTGTATCGCAGCCTCTTCCTACGTCCTCGACGCCTTCCGCGACATCAGCTCCGAAGTCTTCATCATCAACATGGTCTTCAAGAACTTTTTGTTCTACGGCTTTTCGTACTTTGTCAATAACTGGGCTGCCGACGAGGGGCCTGCACAGGTCTTTTACGTCTTTGGCGGTGTCGCGGGCGGCATGATTATTACAGCGCCCGTCTTCTTCTTCTGGGGTAAGAAGTATAGGAGCTTTTGGCATAGGCATAATCTCCTCCAGAAATGGAACATCTCGACACATGCTGAGATTTAATATTTACATAGATATGGCCATGGAGAATAATTGTTCTCATAGATTGCCAAAATATTAGTTTTTTTTTCTGCTCTTATTACTGCCTTGCTTCCCTTATTATCATGACTACTATTTCGTGTCGTCTATGCGATGCAGTGAGAGAGACTCCAGTCGAGCATGCTGTTCACAGTGTCAACACGGCCAAAGTCTGAAAATAGCAATGAGGCTTCCCACGATAATATCTACGGACGAATGGAACCGAGTAGCTGCATATGCGGAGTAATCTGTTACCACCGCGTAGTGCAGAAGTTACCCACAACGAAAGCGCAAACCCGTGCAACAGCTATGCGCTGACTCATGTATAACATGCGTATTATTAACACTCGCTCTTCTCCCTTGCCTACGGCACTGTTGTCAATGTAAGGAGCGCAAAAAGAAGGGACCCAAGAATAGCTGCGCACCCACACACGTTCCCTTATCAGCGAGGTAACACGACATATCCCGATACAGCGTCACCGTGTACACAGAAGAACCCTTGGACCCGCACAAGCAGCTTCTTAAGAGGCTAGAGTCCAGCGTCCAGCAGGCTGGAGGGCCGGTATATGAGCTTGCACACGTGAGGTGGGTCGCACTGCATGGGCTCCTGGCCATGCGGGATTCCGATTGGACGCAAGTTTCAAAACGTTTGCTGCAGGTAAGATGAACTAGAGTACACTGCGTCCCAAGCGGCGTTGTGCATCGAGGATACACAGAATCCGAGGTGCTGAACGAGTCTCGAGTACGAGAGGTGCTCATTCAGCCGGTGAGAGTGATCCACTGTTGTGCTAGAGAGGGGGCAGTGATCATGGAGTGAAAGGATGCGTCTCTCGCATTGGATACGTACGGCGAGTGCTATTGCATCTGTGTTCGCATGTTGCAGCTGCCATGTCCTTATCAGCGCTTCGCGAAGCTGTCACCGTACTGAACTGAGGGCATGCGCCCTCGGCTCGCCCAAAGCCCCCACGTTCATCTGGTGTGCAAGCAAGTTGGGAACATAGCCAAGCAGCACGAGCAAAGCGACAATGTGTTCGAACCGGGCCAAAGCGCCCCGAGGCCCATCTAGACGCCCACGACATCATCCAAGCGCTCACGATGCGCATAACATGTGGCAATATAGCATGTTCGATTAGAGTTGCAGCCACCAGCGACACATTGCGCAATGTGCGAGCGCGTAACGAGTCTGGATTGCGAGCCTGTGCCTGAAAATCCGGCACTTTGGGCTGACAGCTTCAAGCCTCCAGCCCTAATCGAATAGCCTTGGGGCGGACTGAGATCGTAGGGCTGGCGGTTAGGCATCTTCCATGTGCGTTAACGTGCGGGGCGGCCTCGAAAGGGTCCAGAGAGCGGCTAACGGTTGCTCGGTGATGGACTGGTTGTTTGTACTTTACTCGGTTGGGTAGAGATTAGATGCGAAATGGGTCACATCTTGGGCGGCCGAGGCGATGACGTTGAGGCAGTGACTGCATCACGAACTCTTCATCGCCTCGGACCAAGTGTACGAATATTGATGCCGAGCCGTGACCGCTTCTTGGTCGTTTGACGAATGCGAGCTCGCAAAGTGGCATTTGGGACTGGTGACATTCGCTAGTGCGCATACCGGACAGGTGCCTGGGTCAGGGAGCGGAAGGACAGCCGAAGCTCGGCGGTATGGTGAAGCTCTTGACCAAGTATTCCAATTACTTCTTGAAGCCATGTGCCGAGCTTTGCGGCGAGCTCAACGCTCATGCTGTAGTGCATCTCAGCACTGGACGGTGTGCAAAGTTGGATGGAGATTTGCAGCCAACCAGGATCGGATGTGGGCAGGCGGGCGGGCCTCAAAAAGCTTGTCTGCGCGCTAGGCCCAGTCGGGGTGGCCGGCGCTTACAGTGTCCATCGACGTCCAGTCAAAGGCTCGCAACACCACCACCCCGCTCCACCGTCTCGCTCTTCCCGTGCATGGCTGCAAGCAGCCTGAGCAGGGCCTTCAGGGCCCAATTCCTCCAATTCGCTCACCCAGCAGTCATGCGAACGAAGGACAAGCCCCATGCTGATATCCGCTAATCCACCAAGCGGAGCTGGCCCTACCGACGGACGGGAACCCTACACCCAGGCAAAGGTCTGTGATACGACTGCGGCTTCTGTCTTGTTCCCTCGACGACTACGCTAGAGCCCTAGACTGATGAGCAGGATTATGCTGCGGCCCCGACATGATGAAATGTCTCACATGAGATGGAAAAGACGGCCACGTACACGACACGGCAGTGCGCGCTGTGCAACGGCTGTAAAGGCTGCTCGACATGGAGAACCGTCATGTTTGTGCGTATGTCCGTATGTCAAAAGGGACCAGAGATGGAGCACACTGATAGCATGAGGTGCCTGATGCAGCCGAAAGCGCCCCTCGCTTAAAAGGGAAGACCAAGATCGGTCCGCTTCCTTGCCGTCCGCTACTCGCCACTCACAGCCCAAGGCCCAGTGCATGAAGCGCATTCCGGTGATAGCTGCAAAGCCCTTCGATAATCTAATGTGTTTTGATGCACGCTGCGAGTGTGACGGCGCGCTTTAGGCTCTAGATTACCCTTTTGAGACGCCCCCGGCCTGGACTGGCAATCACATCTTGGCCCAATAGCGTGGGCTTTGGTGAGCGGCAGAATATCATTCTCCATTTGCTGCCACGATACGACAATCCTATCCCCTGCGAGTCACCCGCACCCCACTTGGCCACAGGACTTAAGGAACTTGGCTCCTGCTCGCGCACGCTATCTGATTTTCAGCGCCCATGCCCCGTCCGATGTCTCGATAACATCTACGAGCATTCGTACCGGATACCGTCGTTGCAAAGCAAAAACAAGAGGTGGACCTAGCTTCGTACTAGACGTGGTCGATCCTACACACCGCAGCATAATATCAATCCTGGATACAGTTTCCGCCGCGCCGCGGGAGCGCATGGTCACAATAAACGAGCCTTGACCTTGTCATCATCCATGTAGAACCGGGACCCCGGATGTCCTCCAAGCAATCACCTTTTCGAATCCATTACTCGCCGGTCCAGGACGCGTCTACGTTGCGGTTCAACTTCTGCTGGCAGAGGTGATTTACGAAACAAACACCACGCCGATTGTTACGAATACCACACACGAATTCGAAGATGCCAGCCCTTCGGGAAGCTCTCATGGCGCGGACAGGCGTGGCCATGGGGCAGCTGGGTATCGCTGTATCGCACGCCGAGAACAACATTGCAGAATCCGTCTCAACATTACTACGGCGAGTGCATATCCCATTCAACAGCACAAGTCCGCCGGGCTTGATAGAAGCAAACACGGTCGACCCATGGGACAAGAGTGGAAAATATGCGTTGGCATATGTCTACTTTTGCATACCTCTGCTGGTCGTCGCGGCGCTCATGCGATACTACCACCTATTCACGGACAAGATCCGGACAGCACTACATCAAGAAGAGGTATTACAGTCCTCGAAGACATCATCTCCCGCCACAGACTACGAGCTATCAGTACTTGATACTGACAAGTCCACCATGAAGTTCTTTCCTCGCGAAGGCCCGCTACCAAGTGTGCCAAAACAGCAATCTAGTGTATCCTCAGTGGGCCCAATTAACAACCTGGTGGCCTTTTTCCGATTCGTCTTCTATCGACCGACTCCGCAGATTCAGCTCAAGAAAGGATGGAGGCCTATTGTGTTTCCGTCTTTGTCGACAACTGTGATTGTGTCACTTGCTTTGATCCTAGGAGTGCTTTACTGCACCCTCCCTCAGCCACTGTTCTGGAAAAGCATTGCTTTCGGCTCACCTCCACTGGCAGTTCGCTCTGGCATGATGGCGGTTGCTCTCATGCCTTGGATTGTTGCGCTTGCAATGAAGGCGAACCTCATCTCCATGATGACTGGCATCAGTCACGAACGATTGAATGTGCTGCACAGATGGGCAGCGTACATTTGTCTGGGCCTCAGCATCATGCACACTGTTCCTTTTTACGTTACCCCGGTGTGGGAAAAGGGTGCGAGAGAATCTTTCAAACAGTTGTTCGAACAGAACGAAGGAATGTACATTTACGGCACAGGTATGTTTGCTATTCTCAGGAGTCATGTGTCAGAAACTGACAGGTCACAGGTATCGCAGCGCTTGTTCCCCTGTGTTTCCTTTGTATGCACTCGATCGCCCCTCTCCGTCACCGAATGTACGAGCTCTTTGTAGCGCTCCATGTGCCAGTCTCTATTGTCTTCGTTGGCATGAT
This sequence comes from Bipolaris bicolor, assembly GCA_026262445.1. Classification (NCBI taxonomy): domain Eukaryota; kingdom Fungi; phylum Ascomycota; class Dothideomycetes; order Pleosporales; family Pleosporaceae; genus Bipolaris; species Bipolaris bicolor. The sequence goes on from JAODYD010000020.1 coordinate 129,332, forward strand.
GTTCTGGCATTGCAACAACTACCTAAAATCTTGGGACTACCTGCTCTCGACCGTTGCTGTATGGCTGTCCTCCTATATTATGCGACTCTTCTACCTCAACTGGACTCGTCCAGGACGTATGTCATGGCTCATAGGCGACGAGTGTGCCGTGACCCTCATGCCAGAGAACGCCATCAAGATCACCATTCCCACTCAGATGAAATGGAGGCCTGGGCAATACGTCTATCTCCGCATGCCTGGAATCTCTGTATTCGAGAACCACCCTTTTACCATTGCCTCACTCTGCAGCGAAGACTTTCCTTCGGAATACGGTGAGGGCTACCGTGACATGGTCTTGGTCTTCCGACCCTTTGGTGGCTTCACCAGGAAGGTCCGTGAGAAAGCCCTCCAACATGGTCCATGGCATACCTACCGGGCCTTTGTCGATGGTCCTTACGGAGGCATGCAACGACGCATCGAAGCTTTTGATGACGTTGTACTTATCGCTGGCGGTAGCGGTATTACCGCCATCGTCTCTCAGCTCCTATCTTTGATTAAGAAGATGCGCGATGGCAAGGCAGTCACACGCAAGATTCACGTCATCTGGGCCCTCAAGCGTCCTGAGACGATGGAGTGGTTCAAGGAAGAACTTCGCATCTGTCGGGAGTATGCACCGCCCGAGACAGTAGAGTGCCAGTTCTACATCACGGCAGCGAAGCGCAACCTTGCTGGTGGACTGGTTAGTGCAAAGACACCGACACGCCCAGTGTCGCTCTACTTCCACGACAAGGTCAACGATGCTTTCCAAAATATCGCTGAACATCGCTTGTCCGGCATCTCGTCCAAACGACACTCAGCACTTATCCGCGACGAAGCGCAAGGCGACCCGGAAAAGGAGTCTGAACTTCGACGCGAGAACGAAGACAGCATTACCGCTCTCCCACAGGCGCACTTGCTGCCTATCAACAGGGGCCATCTGGCCCCACCACGCCCCAGCCACAACAACGGCAGTATCTCCACAGAGTCAGCAGATAGCTCGAACCCCGACTTCATTGCCCCGGCGCCCCGCGGATTGGCTGCCCGCCGTCAGGAGCGCAATCTTTCTCTTGATATTTCACAGGCTGTCGCGGCCGGCTCTGGGGCAATGGCCCCTAGCATCGTCCACAACCCTACTGAGACTACGCAAGGGTTCGACTTTGGCTTCCCCTCGACGCCCACTGAGTTCCAGAAGAACCTGATGCGCTTTGCCTTTCTGCCCGCCGCCGTCAAGAAGAAGGACGGATGGAGCACAGAATATGGACGCCCAGATATACCGTATCTACTCAAGGGGCTGAGCAAAAACTTTGGCAGGCGCACTTGTGTCTTCGTGTGCGGACCACCGGCAATGCGCATCAGTGTCAGCGAGACTGTTGCGCAGTTGCAACGAAGTGTGTGGAATGACAGTGGGCGCGACGAAATCTTCCTTCACGCCGAGAACTACGCTTTGTAAAGCATTCACGGTCACAAGACCTTCCCCCATTTCCCTTATCTCTTCCCTTGTGCATAGCGTTGGTAGGCTTGGTGTATATACCCCTTTCTTTTCCCTTTTGTATTCCACTATAACTACCTGTATATGTATGACGACTTGAACGAATATGAGCAAGTCAGCTCTCCTTTTTTTATAAGCAGGATACCCCAGGCTAGGAGCTAATATGGGTAATCTAAACCTTGTTGTCTTATGAAACAAACTTTGACTATTGTCACCAAGTATCCAAGGATACGCGTTAGATGTGCCAGAGTCTTGCCAGGCACGAGGGCATTGTCACAGAAATGGTGGTGTCTTGCTTGCCCAGGCCTTTTCCGTGGTGAAGGGCTGCTGTGCGCGGGGGGCGTGCTGCCTCGGTAAGTCTTGTGCTCTTTTGTGAAAGCCACATAACAGAGGGTTGATTGAGGCGTGGTTGTCAGTGTATGTGCGCAGCGGCAAGGGCTCATCACGCTGCTCATGGCATTGTCACCTTCTGCATCTGGTTCGTCCATGGCCGGACGGGAGTTGTGTTCAGCACCCCCTCCTCGCTCCAAGGGAGCTGGTGGGGTCAACATTCACCCATGGACGTAACGGCACAATCAGAACATCCTTGTCGCGTCGAGGCAAGAGGGTGTGCATGCGGAGTTGGTGTCCCGCGCTTCGGTGGCTCTGTATGGCACAACACTGGGGTGGTAAATAAGCGCACAAAAAAGCACAGCGGCCATGGTGGTTCAGCGTCGTGTGGCGGGTTCTGGTGGACGAGTGCAAAGGGACGAGAGACAAGGGGCTCGCAGACGGCCGACTGCCGTAGAATGCTCGCTTGATTGCGATACGTGCAGCGTCGCGAACAAGCGCACGACTGCAAGCATCATTGCACAACCGCCAGACAGCTGCACACCCAGCGGGATTCGGGCGGCAGAGCGTAGGGCTGCAGCCGGGGCTAAGAGGAGATGAGGGTGTGGGATAGTTGGGCGTTCGCAGGTCTTTGCTTTTCTGGGGGGTGACATAGGCTGGTAGGTTTGTCTGGCACTTCCTCCCCTCCCTCCCCCATACCTAGCCGGCCACTTGGCGGGCCTCAGCCGCCCCGTCCCCCATAGTCCCAAACAACATCAGCTTGCATATCCCCACCCCCCCCCTCGTCTCCCATTTCCTCCTCGACGCATGTATGTCGTAACGTTCCCCAGCAGCTTCATAGCCCATTAGCAACAATTGCTACAGCTAAAATTAAGCACGAGGCGTCACACCGCACATACACACACATACACACACATACACACATACGCACGCCTGCACGTCTGCACACCGTACACCTGCACGTACACACACATACGCACCAGAGGGAAAGAAGACATACAGAGAGACCAAGCAGGTTCCACCCGGCCGACCATGTTCTTAAGATAATTATGTGCACATGTCTGCCATCCCAGTGTCGGAACTGGGCCTCAACTCGAGCGAGAGCAGATATCTCCAGCAGCAAATTGCCGCCTCGCAGCAAGGCTCCAATTCGTCGCGCGCTGCTTCTCACGCCTCTAGCCAGGGCCGTCTCCTCCTGGATCCTTCTAGTTTGCAGGCGCTCAGCGCCCATTTTGATCGTCTGATGTATTCGATTCAGCAGCGCTGGCAATACGTGAGTTTCTTTCTTTCTCTTTTCCGCCTTCCTCCGTCTACGTCTGTAGTAGAATAGATGGCAACATCCACCAGCATATATAGACGTTCCAAAGCTAACAGTCACACTCGCAGCTCACCCAACAGACCCAAACAGCAACCCAAGTGCAGTACGACCGCGCGGGCAACGCAATGGCAATGGCCGACGCGGAAATTGCCCGCTTCCGCGCCATCCTCCGCGAAATCGACGAGCTCGAGGTCGAATTTGACAAAGTCCGGCGCATTGGCGAAATCGTAAAAAGCTTCAAGGCCCGCGTGGATCGCCTCGATCGCCGCATATAAATCTGGAGGGGCCGCCCCTCCCCCAAATACCGAAACATTGTCTCGGCGATCCCCACACCCCACATCTTTTTCTTTTGCCCCTTGACTTTCAATTCAAGTCTCGCATAATCATGTCGAGATTATAAAACAGACTACCCAATGTCCTCGCGGACGCACCCGGAAATTTCATATCCCATATTCCTCTTTTGTTTAAACTGGAATTGCCTCGCGGCCACTAGGCGTTTATCTTTTTTCTGACTCCCAATTCTAATTCCATTTGTAACTTGCTACTTGCTTTTTTTTGCTGCAGGAAAATGCCACCGTCTTCTTCCTTTGCCTTTTCTCCGGATCATATATCGATTGGTCACGTCCTTTATCGTACAAACTCGCAATTCCTCCTTCGTCCTATGATTACCAGTATCCCAACGGCTGTTAGATCAGGTGCAAGACGCCACCCAGGATCGACACTGCAGGAACCACCACCACCCTCCTCTTCCATGGCCCCGGTTTTCTTATTTCCGTGAAAAGAAGTCTTTTGCTTGCTAGCTTATTTAGCTTCTTTTGTTCATATTCTATGTACATCGCTATTCCCCGTGTCTAGTGCCTTTTTGCTTACTCTCCCGCTCTAGTTATATGTACGTAGTTTGTAGTTGACATGTCTGAGGCACCAATGCGAATAGATCGCCTTTCTCTTCAGTCTGTATTACTTCATCAATGACTTGCTGTGTGCTGTTGGAAGTTATATTTCCTTTTTCACGGCTGTTGCCTGACTTCCGCGCGATCCCGAAGATGTTTTGCGCAAAAAAAAATACACAGCCAACACCACAACATATTCTGTGCCACTACTTACTACCACACATCATTACAGCATTACTAATCCAAGTCATCAACCTTAAAAAAAAAAGAGTGGGACTTGAACTCGAACCCACGCAAATGTCTCTACATGGAAAAAAACGAAGTGATGATGGATGTATCTGGATCTGGTATAGCGTATCTCCGCCCCACTAGGGACGATTAGGTGGGTACTAGACCACTTTTTTCCTCTTTCTAAGAGGACAGAACAGGGTATATGGGGAACAGATGCACAACGCAGATGGCTCAGGGATCCTTATGTGATAGACAGTCATATAACAAGGATTGTATACAGATATTACGGAAAGACGGGGGGTTGCTATATCCTGGTCTATTTCACGTGGCATGGAAGAAATCTTTCAATCTCTCCGAAGTACTGGATGCAGATGGAAGGTTTTTCGAGGCATGGCTGCACGTGCGGGGAATTATTTTAGATACATGTGTACACGTGTGGGTGACCGATGGGGGGAGGGGGGGGGGGCGCGAGGCGGGAGGAGTGCATTGCATTCACGTTTTTGTTGCGCGAGATAGATGAGGAATGGAAGGTAGAGTTCGTGTATACGCGTGGGTACATGTGAATGTGTACGGGGGGGGTTTAACTAACGTAAAGTTTCTTTGTCTTTCTCAAAAGAGAGTGTGAAACATGATGGTCGTTGGTATGAGAAATCGGCGAGGTGGCAGGCCGATTTGGTTTCTGTTTCTTTGGAGATGGAGATCGTGACGACGAAGGTTGTTCGGGATCAAGTGGTATAGGAGGTAGGGTTGGGTATATAGCCGCATCCCCCATCACCCTTCTACGTAGAATAAAGGCGGTAAGATCGGTGATACGTATCCGCTTGTTATAGGCGTTTGAGAGGGAAAATATAAGAAGGGTTTCTCGCATCCGGTGAGCTTTTATCCGGAAAGTTTGTTTGTCTCTCTCTCTCTTTATACTGGCGATAAGGGAGGGGGACGGGGGTCTATGCGACGATATTTGCTCATCGTTTACAAGAAACAAACGTGTTGTTCCAAACGCCCAGAAAAAAAATATCGGAGGTCATGTGCTCCCCTTTTTTTTTCCCACTCATGCCGCGGGGAGCGCGATAGCAAGTGTGTGAGTGGATACTTTACCTTGCGCATATACGGTATGTGATGAGGCTGGCCAGAAGAAAAAAACGGGAAACCCACACAAGAAATGTAGCACGTAAATCATTTACTACCGGATCTACGCTCCCGACTTGCCGTGAGGACAAAACAACATTCTTGCTTTGGCAAACCCTCTCACCACCACGCCCAATATTTTCTTTAATCTTGTTTTGTCTTCTTCTTTTCTCTTGGATGGCTAGGCAAAAATGCTCTTACTACCCAACCAACCCTGCTACCTTTAACCTTACCCCCCTTTCCCCTTCCAACCCCCCGTCCACACACCATGATGTCGTCAGCGATGCGCGCGCGCATGCACCCAACCTACCTTCTTTTCCCCCCTTCCCGCGTACCGAATACCCGGTTTCAGACAAAAAGTGGCGAAACAAACTGGAGAAAGTGCGAGCTCATCTTGCCCAGCAGCCCCCCACGCACGCCACCGGTTAATGCCAAGGGGGGTGGGTATCATACGTACGTATCTCGCTTTCTCGAATAAGTATGATCCCCACGCTTGATCACCCCTTCCACCCCATGCCCAACTACCCGGCACGCCGTTCCCCGGTTCCGAACGACGCTCATCGCGCACGACGACGTCGGGCGATATGCCAAGGGAAAACCTGAGTATGATATTGGGGAGGTGTGGAGAATCGTGAAAGTCCAATCTTGCAACCCCACTAATTACCTCACTTCAACCTTGCGACTGTGGGGTTTGGCCAAGTTGCCTTGCGGCGCGCCATGAGAAAAGGGTGTCGGGTTGCCTTGCATGTTCCCAGTTTGCGTCCCCTCGCCCCCTTCCCCTCCGGGGGCCTGGCCGCTCTGGGAGGGGCTGGGGGCTTGGGGCTTAATCTATCCGCGGACGGGAGCCTCCCGATGGCGAGTGTATCGTTTGCTGTCGATAGATTGGTGTGGGACGGGAAGGGTGTGTGTGTGTGCAAGGGATGCAAACGAAACCGTTGTGGCACGGAAGGGAAAAAGAAGGATGATGGAAGGAAAAAAAGGGAGAAAAGTTGGGGGGCAGCCGGAAAGGCGGGTAGAGGTGGGAGTGGAGCTCGTCTTTATTGGAAACTAGTATACACTCTTCTTTTTTTCTTGCTGTGAGAGCGTGAGTGTGTCGGTGAAGATAACGTTATGGTGCCGCTTGCCAGACTGATCCCGAGGTTGCGTGATGGCGAAGTCACGCGATGATCGGTACATGTCTGTGTACATCAGACGTGGTGTGCGATCTAGGTCTTTTTTGCGAGATAGAGAAAGTGAGGCAGATAATCGGAGATATCCAAGCGATCGATAACGTTCAGTCTTGCAGCCCATCCCTCCCAGCTTTCGAGAAAGGGAGAGAGAAAAAGGGATACGAGAATAGAATCTGACGTGTAACGACACGAGTGTTTGTAGCGTTATCGCACATCATTACGCTTTTTTGTTGAATGGAGATGGGAGGTCGATGATGTATTCTTATGTTTAAACTTCGAGTCGCAGTCTGTGTGCGATAGAGTTTTGGTGGTAATAACGGGGCGATACTATTGATGAGGTAAGATTGTGTTCGTTGCTGTCCGTATAGCACAAGGGTGTGTCATTGGTGTGCCGAGGCTCAGGGAACCCTTCATGTTACTAAATGTGGAAAAAGACTATTGTGGGATTTCTACTTACGAAAGAGAAGTTTGCGAAAGTTGTGATTATTGAAAGTGGCGAATGGAAATAAAAATGTCTACATAGTAAAAGTTTCAAAAGAAAGAAAGAGAGAGTGACGTCGCTTCCGAATCCCCATCTACGCAAAGACCCCTTGTTCAAGGCCCCTTTCTAAGAATAAAAAATATACTAGGAGAGAGAGAGAATGTGAAAGAGATGATGTAGTAATGCAGAAGAGATACACCACGCGCCCCTCTGCCTCCATCTAACCCGCGCTAAGTGCGAAACGAGCAATCATTAAAAGGAAACGCTTACAAGGGCTCCTTCTCATAGGGAAAAAATCCCACCATAATGGTTTCCGGATACTCAGCTCACCACCCCCCCTGGCCGATCATTTCAGCCCTTTCCCTTCACCACGTCTCCCCCTTGTTCCGGCACAAACCGTGGGCACACCGTTATCATTTTTTACTTTCACCTTCCCCCGGGCGTTTTCGCAATCCTCACCTCAGCACTTGAGGAGTTCACACTTGCGAAAACCAAAAAAAAACAAGTGGAAAAAAACAAGGAAATGGCAGTTGTGTGAAATCTTAAAAGTCCCACAAGGTGCCAAAGGCATGCATACCTTCCTGTGCACAGCCCTGCATCATCTCATCGTTGCCTTGCATATTGCTTGTGATGAAGATGACTTCGGCGCCGAAGCTCTTCCATGTCTCGCGCAGTAGAGCCATCGTATCCGGGCGGCCACCTCGCTTCTTGCTGTCCCACAGAATCATGCGCTCGGGCTCGATGTGCTTGTGGATCAGGCCCGTAACGGTGGGTCCAAATGTGCGCTCTTGGTCTGAGCCGATCCAGATCAAGAACCAGTTGGGCGATTGGATGCAGGTTGAGAGTGCAGCGCCGATGCCTGTGCCGGTGCAGATGCGAATGCCTCGTTTAAACATGGCGGAGGCGTGTCCGGGTCCCGCTGTCAGTCAGAAGTATCGTCGTTAGCTTCTAGTTCATGTGTATATGGGGCTTTTTTTTTAAAATAAGGTTTTTGGATGGGCAAAAAATAGTAGCACATACCGAATTTCAATTGCCGTGTCCACACGGTTTTGGGCGGGTTGGCAACGAGGCCTCTAGTGAAGTCACCTTGCACACCGCAAATCATGTAGTGGCAGCCGGACTTGCGGCCTTCGCTGATGATGCCAAAGGCATGGTATTCCATGATGGATGTGCGGCTGATACGGCCGAGAAGACCTTGCTGCATGCCGCGCTCGAACTTGAGGACTGCAACTTTGGGTGAGGGAATCTCAACTTCGACGGGTACTTCGCGGAGTGTGATCCAGGGAATGAGGATACTGTCAAGTGTTAGTCCTATGAGTGGTTTCCGGCTGAAGGTAGACCTACAAGACCGTCATGAAGACAGCAAACCAGAGTTCTTGTGAACTGAGAAGACTGTGAGCGTCGCTTCTCCACTCTCCACGCTTGATATCGTAGGTGTTTCCCATGATTACGAAAACCCATGTCATCTAGAGCATGTTAGTGCTCATCTTGTTGGAAATACATTTCCAATCACATACTGCAAGACCTAGCCATCCAATAAAGCGGTGGTGTCTCTCGAAAACGTTGTGGTAGGTGCTGGATAAAGTGTTAGTCTGGGGGTACAAAAGCAGTCTTGGCTCCATCAACTTACTTTCGTACCCAGGGGAAAGCGCTCAAGATGGAAATTACAATGAGCACGTTCGTGATGATGCCGCTGACAATGACAGCAGGGTGTTGTATGGCGCGGTACTTGATGATGTCGACAATCTTATAGACGAGCCAACTGTGCTGACCATTAGCCACACCCCTTATTCAAAAGTGTAGTATGAACCTACGCAGCACCAGATAGGGCGCATCCAGAGTGAATACCACCCACATGCTGGAGTATGGAGACTATTGCCAACTTCACGGGGATCGGTGTCCACTGTTACGGGTCAGTGATGGGTGTTTGTGATGAGAGGCACGGACGGATACATACGCTCAAACCATATATGGCAACCATGTATAGGAAGCGCATCCAAAGCTCATTTCGCATTAAGATTGCACAGAGCAAATTGCCCAACACCAAAGCACCGAGATGGTTTTCGGCATAAGTGAAGTGGTTGGTTGCTGCGCAAACGATGCCCACGAAGTTCAGCACGACAACGAGTGTGAAAAACTTTCGGTATGTGTTGAACCAGAGCTTGAACAGAATCCATCGACTGACTTTGGGCTTTTTTGGCTTTTCCGTAATCGTCTCCTTGACTGTAGTCTTGGGCTCGTTACCAGTAGGCTTTTGTTTGCCTGCTCCTAGATTCAGATCGGGCACACTTGTGCATGGTGTTATGCCCTGGTGTACAGGAGAGACTGGACATGACGATAGGCTGGCAAGTGAGAAATCGGGTACACTTGCACGGGGCGTTATGCCGTGGTGTACAGGAGAGACTGGGAATGACGGAGGAGCCAGTAAGGACTTCCTGGGTTCGATGTACACAAACCCAGGTGCTGTCGACTTGAGTGCACTATCACATAGGCCCTTTTCCGCACTGTCGAGTGAATTCAGGCTGGTCCTATCAGTAACCGTACTGGTTGGTGTGAAGGACATTGTGCAAGCACACGACTAAGATAGCAAAATCCAAAAAAGGGGGGGTTATAGAGGCGAATGACAATGAGACAGGGATGGCTTCTGCCAAATGTTGAAAGATAAGATGATGTCCAGTGAGAAGAGATTGATACTGGTACTTTAAACGACAAGGTGGTCTTTGAAAGGGTACTTATGATGAGCCAGCCGCCAGTGGTACCCGCTCTATCGGGCTCCTGGATAGCCGCAACGCTACTCATCCACAATTGAGATATGGAGTATACGGTGCCAATTTCCGCAACCATGACCGCCACCTCTGCCGATGTGTGGAGCCCTGTCTTACTCGACTTTCCGCTGGCCCCGACATAGCATATTCTAAGCTGGACAGGCTGGCGGACGGCGAAGCCACTTCCGGGCTCACCTCGTAAATCATGTTTAGTGGGGAGGGACGAACATCCCGGGAAGAGGCTAGGGCGGAACCTTCTACCCAACTATCGGTCGAGCGATATGCCCCCGCAAGTCCGATATAGAGGTCGGAAGATACCCCAGTCAGAAAGAAATCGTCATGGTGCGTCTGCTACTATGGTGGTACAGATATGTCGGCAGGCTAAGATCACGCGGCGTGTATGGCATATTGCAAAACTATATGACATGGTCAATGCGGCGTTCGTGTGTGACGTTTCAACGTGACTATCAGGCGCAAGCGACAGGGACGTGCAGGGCAGAAAATATACGGAGGCGCAGAGCCTGAGGCTGCATTCGGTTGCATTGGCGACAGGGCCATATCGTCAGCTTGTGCCAAGATGCCCTACGACAAAGTCTCTTAATCTAGCTATGATTGCGGAACCGAGGCTTAATCTCTAGTTCTTCACGTACAGATCGACATACTCGTCGATGTCCATGTTGTCAAGTGTCTTACTGTCTTGGGCCAAAGTGACGAGTTTGTCGACGTGGTCCGCCGGGTAATGCGGACCGAGGTGCCTCTTGTATTTGGCGAGGATCTCAGGCTTGGCCTCTTCTCGTCGTAGACGGTGGCCAAGCGGAGCCTCAACTACTTCCTCATCCAGCACTGTGCCATCCTTGAGCGTGACAGTGAGCGCATTAGAGATGGTGCGCTTTTCTGGGTCGTGGTAGTCCTTTGTGAATTGGGGGTCCTCGACACAGCTGATTCGCTGTCGCAGCGACTCAACTAGCGCTGAAGTCGCAGCCTCGCTATCATCTGGATAGTCGGTGGCTTCGAGGCGGTTGAAGACAAACATTGTGGCTACCATGTACTGCCACATGGTCAGCGTTAGACCTGAGTCATCGAGTGTAAGCTTACCTGAACGCAGTGATCACGATCTGCGAAATTCTCCATGGGCTTGAACTGCTTATCGATGATCCGCACGCAGGCTTCGTGTGTCCGGTTTACCACGCGTTCAATGTCTTCGGCGGTCTTACCCATGGCCTTTAGCTTCTTGTTGAGGCGCTGGGCGGCTTCGACGGCGGTTTGGGAGTGGAACTCAGCTGTCACCAGGATCAACTTGTGCCACGAAAAACGAAAAGGATCCAATTGTAAACTCACCGGGATACGAGACCTTGAAGAGTACGTTCTCCATGACGTAGCTGCCGTAGCCCCTTTGGAATGTGAATGGCTTTCCGCCAAAATTGACATCGTAGAATCCCCAGGTAGGAGCTGAGAGCACAGTGGGGAGACCTGGCTCCCCCTTCATGACCTTGAGCACGAGATTGACGGCCGTCTGGCAAGCATCACCAGCAGCCCACGACTTGCGAGACATGGTGTTCGGCGAGTGCCTGTATGTGCGCATTGACTGACCATCGACAAAGGCCTGCGAGATGGCGTCACGCGTCTGAGCCTCGCTGAGGCCCATCATCTTGGATACGACAGCAGTCGACGCAAGCTTGACGAGAATGACGTGGTCCAGTCCGACCTTGTTGAAAGAGTTCTCCAGGGCCATGCAACCCTGAATCTCGTGCGCCCTGATCATGGCTTCGAGCACATCTCTGACTTTGAAGATCTTGCCATTGCCGAGATTGCCGCCAGCTTTGTTCGTACGAGTGATCCAGTCGGCAGTTGCAAGAATAGCACCCAGATTGTCAGAGGGGTGGCCCCACTCGGCAGCTAGCCAGCAGTCGTTGAAGTCGAGCCAGCGGATCATGGCACCGATGTTGAAGGCACCATTGATGGGATCAAGCTGGTAATTGGTGCCGGGCACCTTTGTGCCATTGGGAACAACGGTTCCCTCGACGACAGGACCCAGAATGTTCCTGCATTGCTCGAAACGCAGACCCTCGAGACCACAACCCAGCGTGTCGATAAACACCCAGCGAGCCGTGTCATACTTTTCGACAATCAACGTTAGCCATTATTCTTGACAGAAATATTCACAGTAGCTTACCGCGAGCTCCGAATCGATGGGAGTGTTGTGGATGTAGCTGGCCATGTCCTTGATTTCGGGATCATACTCGCGCTTGGCGAGCGCCTGCTTCACTTCGCTCTTGAGGGTTGTCATAGTGGAGAAGGACGACGCAGCTACTGCTCTGAAGGTTATTGGCAGTGAGGGAAGAGCACGGAGAGCAATTGGCCTGGTGGCTCTGGTGACAACGCTGGCTCGCGATCGAAGGCTTCGTGAGGCGGTACTGCACAGGTTGCGACTGAAGGCCGACATGTCTGATTAGCTTCTGTCGTGCCGGACGACGTCAATGCAGCTCTGGAGAAGAGGGACAGTCGTACTAGACGCTTTTGAGGGAACTGACTGGCTTTTGAACAGGTTCAGTGCACAGGTTGAGAACGCTCGGCTTGCAGAATTCGGGAGGATGGATACGCCGTCGTCAACCGAGGCTGAGCATATCCGTATGCCGCGCACGACTCGTGTTTCACGACGCCAGCACAGCAGTAAATTTGACGGATATCCTGCAATTGATGCCTCTTCCTCCTCGCCATTGCCATTGTGCTACTAGAGCTTCCTACATATAAATTCATACTCGGATGGCAGCCACTTTACCGCACTGCACACCAGCGTGGTACCCCGCATCATCCCGCGGCCGCCTCAGCTCGGCTACGCTACCCACGCCCGCAAATCTAGGCCCCCCACACGAACACAACCATCCGCCCAGACTCAAGAGCCGAGCACTGAAGAATATACATGCATTGAACATTCTTGGTATCAACTATCCTTCCACTACTACTACTTCCACTACTACCGCCATTTCCCCAACTAACTAACTACGGCTCTACTCCTCCCCATCCTCTTCGTCTGTCTTCCCCATCGCTATCGCTATTATAATCCCCTTCTCTTTGCATGCTGCCCGTTTTGGCTCATCTTGCACTCTCCTCACCAAATTACAAATATATACAGCCAATGGGCCAACCATGCAACGGCCTCTCAATGACTCGGCGCTTTGCGTAGGGATTGGATTTGGATATGAATGAGCTGCTGAATGGCTTTATTTACCAGTCATCCTTGTCTGACTCGTCGTCTTGTAGAAACATTAGCACATCATCATTATGCCGCCCAGGAATATAATCAACTTACCACTGTGACTAACTTTCGACTTCCGTGCCGCAAGTGCACTAGCCAATGCATTAGCTAGGCCAGCCTCTCCACCACCTGAAGCAGAGCCGCCTCCTGAACCACTTGGAGGCTCTTTTCCAGGGACTGCTGCCCCACTGCGATCCTTCTTCTCTGAGTCCGAAACCTTTTTCAATCTTGCTCCTCCACGAATATCTGCTAACAAGCCATCCCTGCCAGCTGGAACCTTGGGTAAAGACGCACCGCCTGGTGGTGCTGGGCCTGGTGGAGGAGGAGGCGGTGGTGCTGGGGGTCCGCCCATAGGAGGCAATGGAGGTGGGGGTGGTGCGCCGCTGCTAGGCATAGGCGGAGGTGGCGGTGCACCACTGCTGGGCATTGGTGGAGGGGGTGGAATCGATCGTCCTGGCATGGGCGGTGGCGGAGGTGGAGGCGGCGGCGCAACATTGGACGTCGGTGGTAGCGGAGGTGGAACTGGTGCTGCTCCTGACGGCGGAGGAGGCGCAGGACGCGAGGCAGACGGTGGTAGCGGCGGAGGAGGCGGTATGTTGTGAATCGGCGGTGGAGTCGGTGCAGCTGAGGTCTTTGGAGGGAGCGGTGGGGGAGGTGCTGACGGAATGTCTCTCGCTGGAGGAGGTGGTGGTACTGGTCCTCGGCTTGGAGGAGGGGGTGGTGGTGCTGAAGGTACGCGATTGCCTGCGAAAGGCGGAGGCACACCGAACTTGGCTCCACCTGATCTCTCCTCGTCGGGCACGGGCGTCTTTGGCGGTCGAGGCGGTGGAGGAGGACCCGGGTTCGCTGCATTGGACGAGGCTCGCGCTCGGTTTGGCGGTGCAGGAGCTTGGTTTGCAAACTTGCCTGCTTCAGCAATTGGCGGAGGCGCCCTGAAGACTGGCTTGGGCGGTCCTGGGGGAGGTGTAGCTTCTCGAGTTGGCGAGTGCGGCGCTGGACTTTGTGACGAGGTTCGGTTGGCAGATGCATCGTGTCGCGTGCGCCTGGCTGGCGGGGGCTGTGGCGGAGGCCCGCGTTTCGATGCGGTTGTGCTGCCAGTGTGCTGGGGGCTGAGGGGCGCACCCGGCGGAGGTGGCGGAGGAGGAGCCCTGGATCGGCGCTGGTTTTCGTCTTTGAGCTTTTCTTCCGACTTCCTCTGCTCAATGTACAGTTTGATGAAGTCGGCATTCTCTTCAATCTGGTCCTCTGTGATGCCCATGGCCAGCAGTTCCTTGAGCAAGGGCTGCCATGAGGGGTCTGTGGTATCGATCGCGGAGTTTCGTGCGCTGGTTGCGTTGGAATGGCTACTTTGCACGGGCGAGGTGACAGAGGGCGGAATGATGGAATGCGCGGGTGGAGCTGCGTGCGAAGAACTTCGGTGTCCAAAGATACCGCCCAAAAGGCCGTGGCCATGGCCGCCGCTCTTTCCGTTTGTCGAAGCTATACTACTGCCCACGGTTGCGCTAAAGGGCTTGCTCTTTGTGTTCTTGTGGGCGTTCTTCTCGCGGTCGTCGAGCTTCTTCTTGAAAGTCCGGGCCTCCTTCTCGTCGGCAAAGGACAAGCCGGCCAGACAGTCCTCGAGCTCAAAGGTGTGGAAGAAGACGCGGTCCTGGTTGTAGGAGAAGGGGTCATAGATCTCCTGGTCCCAAATGACGCCTCTGGTTTGGGGCTGCCTGTGTCAGTCTGAGGCATTTAGGTGGAGTTGGCGGAGCGTACCGAAATGTCGACCATCTTGAGCCAGAAGGTATTTCCGACCAGGTCGTTGGCCAGCACGACGGCGCCCTGCAGGCCTGTGTAGGTCCATCGGTGCCGGTCAGGGTAGGCGATATACAGCTTGGCGACGGCGACGGCGTGGATCTTGTTGCCAGACTTGGGGACGGTGCGCTTGACCATTTGCTTGTCCTCGTCGGACAGAATGGACGGCATTGTGGCGGGGGGTTACAGGTGGTGTATGTTGGCGGTGCAGAGGAAGTAGACGGTGTAGGGTCGTCCTACAAGCTTGGCTGGTCGAGGGCAGCCGTCGGGCGCTGCTGTGGTCCCTTCAGTGGGGGGCGTGGTCCTCGCGCAAGAATACTCAGGCGGCACATGTAGCAGCCAGCAGTCGCCGTATGAGTTGCCCGACAGTGCAGTGCTTTGTGGGCGAAGAATATGGCGGCAATGTCAAGACTGCCACGGTGGTGTGTAGAATACGGTGGAGCCTGGCAATGGGGAGACGTCAGACTTGAGGGCGCTGATGCCGCAAGCTAGTCGCTACCATCCCGACCACGCGGGAGCCTAACCAACCACCACGAAACCCGTCGAACAACCTCGTCGCTCAGCTGAAGGGAACGCTGGCATCCATATTGCCTCAGGGACGAGCGACACGTCCATCAATGGGTCTGGGAACAGGGTGCAGTCCCAGTGTGCGCGACACATCAGCTCTCCAGCCTGCGCACGCGACATCGCAGAGCCTTTTCTCCCAATGCCATCTAATTACACCCCAAGACACAGCCCAAGATTGCCCTCGGCTTCCTTACCCTGTTGTCTACGACCCAGTATTCCAAACCAGGTCGGTTGCACTATGAATTCAACCGTCATGCAAAGAGTATCCACGCTTCCGACACGGTGACGTAGCCCTCTAGGATATACCCAGAGAAAAAGACCCGTGGGGGCCAGGCTCTCTGCCACTGAGTATACGTACTACACACCTCACTCGCTGCATTGACCCTGGCTGTGCACGTTGTTAGATAAGCTCCCGAGGGAAGAGAACACCACCTTTACAAGCACACGGACCGCTCTACCTGTCTGGCCCCCATGTTTGTGGTCGCTCGAGCGCCACCAATGCCGACCTGCCGACTCGGTGCAGCTGCACAAGGCCTCCAGCTATAATAACTTGCTTGCATTCGGGGGCCCACACAGGTGGTGTGAGCAGGAAGGAACCTCGCAGTACCGGCACGGGAACCACTCACCCAAAAGCGCCACGTCTTTGCCCCATGTACTCGACAACCGACTGACCATGGACGACTTGTTCGAGGGCTATATAGTGCTTGACGCGATAGGCGATTTTCTTAACGACCGCTCTCTGACTGAACGCACCAAACAGCCCGCAACAACACCACAGGAGCAGCCTGGTGCACAAATCTCTACCGGCTCGCCCACGCCCACATCTGGTCCAGACCAGAATGGTCAAGGGTACTTATGCCCTCGTTGGGTTCTCGTGACCGAACTGTCTATAGCCATGTCCTCGACCTCTCTAACACACGCAGTGAGGCCCCGAAAGGCGCACGAAAACGACGAGGGCACAACAAGAGCCGTCTAGGCTGCATCCCTTGTAAGAAAAGGAAAATAAAGGTATTCCTTCTCAACCCAAGTAATCATTTGTGATCCTAAAAGTCGTTACGTAGTGCCAGGAGACATGGCCGTCCTGTGCAAATTGCGACAAGCGTGCGCGTAGGTAACCTATCGTTTGATGAGCTGCATCGTGACTGAACACCGAACAGTCGTCTGCAGGTACCCAGATGTATTCAAGCATGCCCAGCACGAGCTCCCCAGGCCCAAGCCGCCGAGTCCACGCCAGATTGTCCAGCTATCGGATAAGCACATCATGTATAGTCCAGACGATATGCAACTCTTTCATCACTACCTCACTGCCGCATATCCTTGCATTCCAAGTAACAACGAGCAAGTCTGGACTCGGCATATTCCTCTCAAAACTTACCAGGTAATTACACCTTGTATCCAATGCAGACGCCAAGCATCCACAGTCGCTGATTGGCTTAGTATCCTTACCTCATGAATGCTATGCTCGCTTTAGCAGGATCCCATCTTGCCATCCAGGTTGAAAACCCAAACAACCGCCTGGCGCTTTGGCATAGACAGAATGCCATAATAGGACTAGAAGAGGCCTTTGCCCGATGGCCGCCGTCCCCAGATGAATCTCACGTCATGTTCGCAGCATCCTTCTTATTATCTCTGCAATGCAGTTACCTGAACGACGGCTTCATGGAGCACTTCATCTCTTTGAGAGGGTGCTCCCTGCTGTCTCAACTCATCGTTGCCGAAGGGTTCAATGGCCCTTTCGTAGAGCAAAAGGGTGTAGACCTAATACCCGTCGACACGGCATCACACCAATACTTCGGAGTCGGTCAAGATATCCTTCGTGAAGCCTTGCTATCCCTCAAAGGCTTTTCAAAGTTGATGACGCTAGACGTCCACCCCATTGAAAAAGCCGTCGTCGGACAAACCGTGCTAACACTTCAATATCTACTTCGTCCTGATGTCCCGCCAGAAGGCAGAGGAACGACAATGCCAAACATCGAAGGCACCACCGATCCTTCGCAATCGACCGAGCCCCTGAAATCAGTTGCTTCCATGAACCCCTTACTCCCATATAGCATGGCAGACGTGTTCCACGAAATTGACTGGGAAAACATCACCACAGCGCCCGCTGGTGCCCCTTCCCCCATTCGCTCCTTCCAAGGAATGATGGCAATCCTGACCATATTCGCTACCTGGCCCCAGGAGGCTCTCGTCCACATCTTCGACCCAAATAACCGCCTCGGCAACATCATCCTGGCGCACTTTTCCGCCATCCGCTTCATCCTCGCGCCAATGACGGCACAGCAGAGTGCGCTGCGGACCCCGGCACGGGCAATTGTCCAGTGGTCAGCCAAGATTATTGCCATCATTGACGACTACGACAAGGACGGAGAGTGGCCTCAGTACGTGGAGTGGCCGAGGAAAATCCTCAAGTGCGTGGAACGGGGTCTTGAGACGCATCGCGGGTTCACCATGGGCGACGTACGAGATATGTTTTTGCGCGACCCCGGTGTTTTCAAGGAGGGACGAGCACCCAGGATTTGAACAAAAAATAGATCTAGAACTATATTACATATATTCGAAAAGAAACTATCCGTTCTTCTTGTCATAAAAAAAAACTTACACATCTCTCACCACATCGTCGCCCCAATCCTGTCCAAACAAACCGGCTCCACAACTCGAGCTTCAGCATCACACTTACACCCACAACCCCCCCTCTCCTCGCCACAAACCTGCAACCCCCCATGCACATACCCCCAATCACTAAACCAATGCAACTCAGCTGGCCCCAACAACAAGGCCACCGCCAACGAATGCACCGCCGCATCCCCCCACCGCTCATAATAAAACCCTCCCTCACGATCCAGAAAATCAAAAAGCCTTGTATACTCCTCACCCCGAAAAAAGCCCAAATCCCCAATCTCGAAATTCGACCAAAAATGACACATATTCCACAAATCGCCGTCGGCATTGCGATTCCGCAGCCACGCCAGCGCAGGGCGTAAAGGCCAGGGCGCAAAACTCGGGTCGTGCAGTGCGGTCCACAAGGGGGAAGTGGGGAGAGCGTGTGTAGCCTTGTAGTCTGAGAGTTTGCGGAATAAGGAAGGAACGGTTTTACCGCGTTCCCAGAGGGCGACGGTGTAGGCGTAGCGTTTGCGGTGTTGGCGCATGTGGGCGAAGGGGTCGTAGGGGATGGCGCAGGTGAAGGCGATGGAGGGTTCGACGCGCCAGTAGTATTTGTACGGGAGGAGAGAGGGGTGTTTGTGGAAGAAGCTGGAGAGGGGGGGATTTAGAAAGAGGGGGTTATGTGGTGTTGAGGGTTGAAGAGTGTACGTACCCTGATTGGAAGCGACACATGTGGTGGTATCCTTCTTGGGCGGCATATTGGATGTCGTCTTCCTCCATGGCCTTCATGTTGCGTCTTGCGCGGTCTTGATCGATCCATGAAGGGTACCCCCACATGTCTTTTGGTATAGTGTTGAATTCCACACTCACGCGCCCCGTGGCGGATGTGTTTTGCACTGCTTCGCTAACCTTCTTTTTAAACTCTTCGCTCCATGGCTTGTCGTTGAGAAAGATCCATGGGTACCCGAAATGATCGTTGAACTGCTTCTGCACGCTGCGCACGCTGTCCACCGCGCCACTGACTTCGGAGTTGCGGGCAAGCATAAGCAGGACGGCATTTTCGCGCGCCGTCGTATTTGCCACGGGGTTTTGGCAGCCCGTGTGAAATGGGGCGTCCAGAGGGCGTGACGGGCGGGTTATGGTGAAGCTGTGGATGTGGAAGACGACTTCGAGGAGCATCAAGGTCGCAATAACCAAGATCGCTTTCCAGTGTGATGAAAATGTGCGTAGCAAAGGGCGGAGCGGGTGCCGTGGTGGCGGCCGGATAGAGAGTTTGTACATTAGAATAATGCGAGAAGGCTGTCACATCATTGCAGAGGCTCAAGGAAAGGAAACAGGAGGAAGGAATGGGACTTCCGCCGAGGAATTCAGAGGATTCAACCCATCTATGTCTTAACGAAACATGTGCTTGAGTTTTCCCATAGTAGTCAACATGCAAATATCCGGGCCATACAAGCGGCACAGTTGCAGCATAGCCCCATCTGGCCAAGGTGTATGTGTGGGGAAAAGGGGACCTGCGTAATCACACCTTGTCCAACATAATCCTTCTAAACTCACTTAAGATTACCCCATCCTGTGGCCCTGCAAGTAGGTAGCAGCAAAATCGGAGTGGGGGCGTGCGTTGGTACATGTCATATTATCTCATTCTCTAGGAGAAAAGGGAAAACAGCGTTGTGCTTTGTCGAGATGCTAGATAGCCTTCCTTCCTTATCGAGGCTGTGCCGCACACCGTTTAGCGGCGTGGTCGTTTGAAAATCCTAAAACACCAGTGTCGATTAGGTAATTGGTACGGATCGGCGCCATGGATGCCATTCCATGGTCGCATATTGTCTTCCGATCTCTTGGCCGCAATTGTTACTGGATCTGTGTTGCCAATAGTCACAATGATTAGCTAACACCCGGGAAAAGTGCGTTCTGAGACTGAGAGATAGGTGTGAGTTGGGGTATATTTGGATATTGCCATTCTTCTCTACCAAGTGATAATTAGCAGAAAAAGGAAGTGCGCGACCATGGGTCATCAGGACTGCCATTACCAGATGTGCTCCAGATCATCAAGCGGCAATCTTGGTCATTTTGCTGATCCTCAATAATCTAGTTGCATCTTTAGTTGGTCTTCTTATCCGGCCCGGCAGTTCCTCGAAGCTTGTTCAAGTTGAATGTTGTTGTGAAATAGAAATCTAGGGCGGCGGTCGGCAGATAAGTCCACGCGAACCACACAATCCAGCTCATTTTGCCCTCCCATATCCATCTCGTCTTGCGGAACAAGCCGTCGCCAGCGAGGACCTGTTTTACACAGCTGCCCGCATACTGCTTGGTGTCCATGCCGAGCTCCTGGCTATGCTTGAGTCTTCGCTGGTACTCTGCCGCCAGCGGCTGCATATACGAGCCTGGCGGTAGCGTGCGATCTTGACGCGCAATATTCGATTTTACGCCGCCCGTAACAACAGTGATGACGCGGACGCCCAGCGGCGCAAGTTCAACGCGCAGAGTATCGGAATATGCGTGCAGCGCCGCTTTGACAGCATTGTACGGCGCGCCCCATACATACGGCATGATACCTGCCAGCGACCCCGTCTGGACGATTGTGCCTTTTGCTTCTATCAGGAGTGGAGCGAAAGTGCTGCACATTTTCATGAGGGAGAAGAGGTTTGCTTGGAAGAGCTCGTGCAGCTCGGCCTCGTCGTAGTCCAGCGCGGGCACGACATAGTTGCGGCCTGCGTTGTTGTAGAGGATGTCGAGTTTACCCCCGGTGATTTCGGTCACGCGTTTGTGGAGGGACGCGATGGACTCGTTGCTGGTGAGTTCTAGGGGTAGATAGGTTATCCGGGGGTCGGGGGAAGGGTATTTGGCGGGATCGCGGACGGTGCCTAGCACGTGGAAGCCTTTTTTTGGTCGTCAGCGTTGAGTTGTGGATGTGTATATACGTATATGCGTAAGGATACATTTGGAGTGCTTGGCATACCCCTCTGAGCGAATTCCAGGGCGAGGTAGTGTCCAATGCCGCCGGGTGTGCATCTGTTCGCGTCAGCATTGCTCTTTCTCTCGTTCGCGCACACACGGAAAAGGATGAATTGCTGCAGTGCCACATACCCTGTGATCAGCGCATACTGCGGCCTCGTGTTTCCAGCCATGTCTTGCTTGGAGTTTTGGTCGTCTTGCAAAGGTATGTTTGTGTGCGTCAGACCGTGATAGCGTTCCAGAGCTCTCATCTGCTCTAGTCCCACTTTTCGGCGGTTCTGTCCATAGCGCGTCGACGTCATCGCCGCACATCCGCGGACTTCTTTCTTCACGAGCACTTTCGCGTCCTTAATTGCTATGCTATCTTGTTCGTGCTAATGTCTGACTAATCATTGCTAGCCATCTTCGCACAAAACATGTGAATCCTCGTCCTTCTTTCTACATATCAGTTTTTTATCAATTGCTGTGTTACCTAGTCAGATGATACAGCCGAGGAAGCCCTGGTTCCGAAGAGCCTATCTGAACATCAGCATTTTCCTATCTTTCTCACTATCCTTTCTATCACATATCCACAGAGCGCCATCATGACGTCCGCAGATTGGTTGGGAAAAGTTGTCCCTACCCTTCTCCGCCCATCTATACTCTTGTGCATATCAGCATATCGTACGACATACTACCCTGTTCTATCCTTAGTCAACAAGTTCTGACAGCGGCACAGATTTTGTTATGACAATGTTCGAAGTAGTCTTTTATGAGTGGAGCCCCTTCACTCTATTCAATATCAACAAACTGCGATCCAAAGCCTTCGCCCGCCTTTGGAAGCACAATGGTGAAGCAATGTCCACCGAGATGCCCGGCCCTACTTTTGAACTCCTGTCTCAGTGCAAAGGCGTGATTCTCGATGTTGGCCCTGGCTCGGGAGAAGTACTGTCTCGCTTCGATCCGAATCTCATCGTCGCAATCTACGGCGCTGAGCCTGCCGAGGACCTGCATCCTGGACTTCAGAAAAATGCCGAAAAAAGCGGCCTAGGGAGCAAATACCATCCGATGCTCTGCGGTGCTGAGCCTGAAAGCCTGATTCCTGCACTGCACAGGAGTGGCATTTTGAACGTTAGTGGGAAAGGAGGCTTGGCGTCTGATGGTGTGTTTGATGAGATTTGCTGCACACGCGTACTTTGCAGTGTACCTCATCCAGAACAGACAACCAAGGGTCTCTACAATCTTCTCAAACCTGGCGGCCGAATGGTAGTTTGCGAACATGTCGCCAATCCATGGCGAACTCAGGGCAGTGTCGCGGCGCGCTTCATGCAACTAGTGTACACTATCATTGGCTGGCCTTTCTTCATGGGCGGATGCGAACTCCAGCGACACACATTGGAATACCTGAGAGATGCTGGAGAGTGGGACAAGTTTGATTTGAAATACTACGGTCCCAAAGATTGTATCCCTTTTGTTGTTGGTGAGCTGATCAAGCGGCATGGCGAGTTGGACAAGAGCTACGCTCAAGCTATCAAGGAGTAGTTTGAGGGGTTTTGTGTATAGCGGATGGGCCATTTACAGTTCATGGGAGACAGAATGTTGAGTGATACTTATATCAAACCATACCAGGTCAGTGCAGCACGCTTATGTAGGAAGCCCTTCCGATGAGTTGTTTACATCAATCAAGTGTACATTATAGTTAAGATTATTATATCTTATTATATGTATAATGTTTGTACATATCCAGCTCTATGAGAGACACACCCAACTTTTGAACACAATCGACACCCTTATTTATCTGACAAAGAAACCAAGAGCCATAGCCAACAAAGTGACGCCCAAGTTCTGACTTCCGAAACTTCCTGCCGCAGCATTCGCGGTTTGCTCGGCCGGACTAGCAGTCGACGATGCGCTACTACCCGCCTCCCCACCTACGTTCGATACAGGAACAGTGGCAATGCCTGATGGTGCTGGTGCCTGGGAAGGAAGAGCCACAGGCGAAGAGACGCCTGAGCTTGCTGGTGCTCCTGAAGGGCTCGGTCGTGAGCCAGATGAACCGTTGTTCTGTCCCCCAGAGCCACCCGGAGCTGAAGAAGGCGATGCCGACGCGACTGGAGCACGCGAAGCAGTACTTGAAGGTGTTCCCGCACTGGGCGTGCCTGTTGGGCTCGCTGCAGCACTAGTCGCACTGCCCGCCGCACTGCTTGCCGGCGCAGCGGAGGGTAGATTGTCGGGCAATGGATTCGCATTTCCACCCTCGCAATTCGCCTCGCCTCCGAGCTTCACTACCATTCCTACACCCGCCATCGCATCCCGGAACCCATTGTCGTCCTGGAACTTCTTGATATCAAATGCCTCGTTTTCTCCCGGAACTTTCAAATCGGTGATTTGCCTCCTTCCGGGGTTGGTGAACATCAAAAAGGTGTACTGTCTGTTGTCGCCTGTCTCGCCTACAGAGCCTGGGGCAACGTAATCAACAGCTGGTGCGGTATCGGTAGCGATGTTGGTAATGTCGAAGTTATTCTTGAAGTTCGCACGCGCATAGTGTAGTTTACGTGCGTTGGTACATGTTGTATCTACCATGATGATAGTGTATAATGTGGTTGGGGAAATGCCGTTGCTGTCGCCCAGAGCGAACGTGGGTTCTTTTGCTACAGCTAGATGGGTGTAAGCTGTTGGTTCTTCCGAAAAGTATCGACTGACTACTAACCGTCTTTTTCAAAAGTTGTTCCATCTTTGAAACCATTGATAGCTTGGTTGGTGTAGCTAACTTGGACTTCGTCACTGCCGAACCCAGCCTGTAGATCTTGGGGTATGACACTGCCGCCTTGTGCAGCCGTTTGCGATACAAAGGCCGCCAGGGCCATCACCTTCCAGTAATAGCGAGAAGCCATGATATGTAAATTACAAAGTATAGGGAGGGTATGAGAGATATGAGAAGAATAGAATGAAAACAAAAACACTTAAGCACTGCTTAGAGTTGATATGGAGCTTGTCGTTCTTTCAAAGTGACTTGCAGCCCCAGGTTATATATACATCCTCAGCGGCCTCTATATGAACAAGGCTCTATACGCACAAACAGCGAGGAGTAATATGATCTACGCCAAATGTTCCGCCCCAGGCTGTTCAACGCATGCCAACCCCGGAAAATAGTCGCAGGATTCCACTAAAACCTGATCAAAGTAGAGAGCAGCATTGTAGATCCATTCGTCTTCAGACGACAAGCGCATAGAGTCTCGGCATATGCCTACTCCGTGGTCTGTGGGCGCCTTGGGGTGCTTGTCAACTGTTTCGGTTTCAAGGCCGTTTCAGCTGACGGCTACCATACGCTCGCGAACATTTTGTAGCCTGACTATAACAACATTTACATAACTGCGCCTTTTCTAATTCTAGGAGCCAAGTCCCAAGGGCGCTTGTAGGGTACGAAACAGGCGATGGACAACGAAAGCTGTGACAAGATGTGGGTTGCCCAGATTTCAAGCCTCGTTGTACACGTTGACATCTGGGCATGGACCTGAGTAAGTACTCAGGGCATGGCGCCACAGAAATTGTCTGATACCGTGTTCAGGCAGTACGCTGCCTCGCGTTCATGTTCATGAAACTTGGTGAGAGCTGGACGAGTAACGATGGTTTGGTGTTGCTAAAGGCTTGGCAACCACACAGGGGCCGGATAAGTGACTCTAATGGATAACATGCAAAGACAACGCTCCCGAATTTAAGGCATGATGAGTAGTTGACTCGATGCAAAGCATGGAAGGATATTCCTAGTAAATAGCCATGTATATGAGGAATGATCGAAAACCGCGTTCGCGCTTTCGCCGTGGTTCTCGAAGGTGACCGGACACTAGTTCTTCCAGGGCCGCATCACGTGGCGCCTCGCTTAGAATTTCGAGCCGCCCACCATCTCCTGCTTGTACTTACCAGCTTCGACCACTCCTCATCGTCTATCAAACACAACCGCCAAAATGACGAAGCGTGCGTATACCCTACGGTTTTCAAGGAATTAATTATTGACGGCCATGTAGGCACAAAGAAGGTCGGCATCACCGGAAAGTACGGTACCCGTTACGGTGCCTCTCTCCGTAAGCAGGTCAAGAAGATGGAGGTGCGCATTACCCTGGATACTCCACACTGCCAGCAGAAATGAGTCGCTCACGCTCAGGATAGATCGCACAACACGCCCGCTACGTCTGCCAGTTCTGCGGAAAGAACTCTGTCAAGCGCGAGTCCGTTGGTATCTGGCACTGCCGATCATGCCGCAAGACCACTGCCGGAGGAGCCTACACCGTCTCGTAAGACATCCCTCGATACCCCGAGCGAAACATCATCCAAGGATTGGGCGTGCGAAAGAAAAAAAATCAGGACATCACTAACAAGGTTAACAGTACTCCCGCTGCCGCCGCCACAAGGTCAACGATCCGCCGTCTCCGAGAGATTGCTGAGGTTTAAGGGAACATTGGGCACTGGGGTGGAGTTCTTCGAGCGTTTTCTCTGCATCGGCAATCATGGTCCGATGACATTGCTCAAATGCAGCATTCGGATGCCGGTCTCATAACGATCATGGGTTTATCAGGAATTCATACAAAACAATGGCACCTTTATGACCAAGCAGACCACTGCGCGACAAGGAAAAAAGCAGTAATTGTACCGACAATGCTCATCGCTTGCCTGGCGTTGCCTGATACCAATGTGATACAAGCAACTTGAGGTTCTTCTTCGTTTGCACATGCCAAGCATCGGTTACCGTCGTTAATAACATGTAGTGAGGAACTGTTCGCTAATAGTCTGACCAATGTTCTTAACTGGCCATCCTTGACATATTACGTCGCTCGGCGGAGATGGCGCTAATCGCCGTCAAAATATTTTCATGAATTTAACTTTGCTAGGGGACTCATCAGCATGACCACACTCTTCTATGACGTTGCAGCGCGACATGTACTCAGGAAGTCAGTTCAAGTATTGGGCAAGACTGACGGCTCGAGTAAATGTCTTTCTGTTATCCTACACCAAGTAATCCTGCACGACAGATATGTGTCGCTTTGGAATATCAATGAGTGCGGACTACCCGAGGCAAATATCGGACCCTGCCTTCTATCCTATACATACTGACAAAGGAATATGTGTTGACAGAAATCAGCCACGAGGTCATAAAAGCCTGCCATGCTTACACGTGACCTGGCGTGTGGCGAAAGTATAATCCATATCGTTTTTCTCTCTACGATCGATAATCGGACAAGGTTCAAACTCGGTGAACATTCCTTGTGTTCGAGATGGCAAAGATGTCGTTCTTGGCATGGGTCTGAGATCACTGACGTGGACGGAGTATCCTTAAGGAACATCTCGATCAGACCACATATACACCGCTGGCAGGCATGTGCTCGGGCCTTTACGGCTACTGTGACCAATCCTAGAACCTATCCAAACGCATGCAAATTATGGGCTCACGATATCCACGCACGACGTCATGCCGCAAACCTACCGACTGATCCGCACGCTAAGTGGAGTCCCGCAGAGCCTCAACACCAAACTCTTCGTCCGATCCCAAACGCTAGAGCGCATAGTGGCAGCACATGTTGCGAATATCAGATTTTCGCCCGATTGTTCACCTGGCCACGACGATAGAGGTCGTGTCCGTAGCTGTGCACAGACGATATGACGTTGAAGGCGAGACTGCATGGGTGCCTCTTTGCTCTCGCATCCTGCTCGAGTCCTGTTTATCGGGCGTTTACGGTCACTGGCATTGGCGAGATGGCTGTTAGCCCATACTTCCCCTGCTTTCCCACCATGCCGGTACCTCGCCGGCATCGATAAGTTGAAATGTTCGTGTCTCCGTTTTAGTCCTGGGTCTGTCGTGGCCATCCCTTATTATCGTGCTCACCCGCGTCCTTCTCTCCCGCTTTCCCCAGCACAATTCTCCCCAAAGTCTCGCCAACATGTCCGGCTACTACGGCCCATCCTTTTACAACAAATCTTCCCGACCACCGTCGCTAGCAGCATCAAGAGCGAACTCGTCCTACCGAGTCGCTCAAAGTGCGCCAGTCACACCTCGAAATGGATCAATAACTACGCCCCGAAACGGCTCCATTCCTTATACGATCGACGGTTCCACTGCTGCCCAGACGGCTGCCAACACTGCCGCCAACACCGCTCCTCACACCGGCACCTCTACACCTGCTTTCTTGTCAAGAGTGAACAGTAAGCTTGCGAATGAAGACAATGTCTCTATGAACTCTGAGATTCTTCGCAATGAAAAGGGTGAGCTTATGATTGGGAGGATCGCTGGTGGAAAACATCTCACAGATGATGTCGAGGACATTGATCCTGCTTGTGGACCCATTAAGCGTGTGGATTGCGACATGCCTCTTACACTGACCGAGATGGTCAACCACGAAGGCAAAGAGTACATTGTCTTGAGTTTCGCGACTGGCGACAAAGAAAATCCTTTCAACTGGAACCCTTGGTACAAGCGCAGCATCACGACGATGCTGAATTTGATGACGCTTTTTATTGGTCTTGCGACTACGGCGTACAGTTCGGGTATCAACAGTATGTGTGAAGAGTTTGGTGTCGACACTATATACGGCCAACTCGGGCTGTTCACGTTCAACATCTCCTGCGCTATTGCGCCGATGGTACTGGCACCGTTCTGTGAGCTTGTCGGCCGCAAGATCGTATACGCCAGCGCCTTCCTCTGCTTCTCGCTCATCTTCATTGGTCTCGCACTGGCACAAAGCATCGGCACAATCATTGGTCTCCGTTTGCTCCTCGGTCTCTTCGGATGCGTAGGTACCATCCTAGTCGGCGGCACATTTGACGACATGTACGAACCGCACAAGCGCGGTCGGCCCATGGCCATGTTCAGCTTCGTAGCTATTTTCGGTACGGTCGCCGCGCCTATCTACGCTGGCTTCATCGACCAAGCACTCGGCTGGCGCTGGGTCGAAGGTATCCAGGGTCTAGCCAACATCCCTCTTCTCATCCTCATCTTCGTCTTCTTCCCAGAGACCCGCGGCGGTGCTAAACTCCACAAGCGTGCGAAGCAGCTCCAAAAAGCCACCGGCGATGACCGCTATGTCGCTGAAGACGACATCTACACGCCCGACGTCAAGTCGATGCTCAAAGCCTCGTCCGTAAAAGCCATCCGCATGCTCGTCACCGAACCCGTCGTCTTCGCTTTCGGTCTCTGGATCGCCTTTTGCTGGGCTGTCGTCTTCCTCTTCCTCTCCGTCATCCCCATCACTTTTACCGAGAAGCGCGGCTGGAACGAAGGCGTCAGCGGTCTTCCCTACATCTCTCTCGCCGTCGGCACTGTCCTCGGCTGGGCGGCGCACCATTTCCAAATGGCCAAGTATAACAGGCTTCAGGCCGACCCTAACGTGCGCGTTGTACCCGAGCACCGTCTCTACGGCGCAATGTTCGGCGCCGTCTGGCTCCCCATCGGCCTATTTATCTATTCTTTTACTCAGTACCAGCAGCTCAGCTGGGTGGGGCCCGTCATCGGCCTCGCACCGATTGCTTTTGGCATCTTCTTCGTTTTCGAGAGTACATACTCGTACACTGCGGATTGCTACGGCGAGACGTCTTCGTCGGCGATTGCCGGTCAGGGTTTGATGCGGAACACACTTGGTGCTGTGACGCCGCTGTTCGCCAGTGCCTTCTTTCATAATGTGGGGAGTCAGTATGCGGGATTGATTCTGGCGCTTTTTGGCACGGTGCTGAGTTTGATTCCGTTTGTCATGTTCAAGTATGGGCATTTGCTGCGGGCGAGGAGTAAGCTGGCGAAGGAGTATTAGGGGGGGATGGGGGCGATGTAGTATAGTTTTAACATGTTAGGGTTAAATGTTGTGGGGTTAGTTGTAATTGAGCTTTTGATTATATGAAGTTCGATATTAGTGATCTCGTGTTGCTACCGGAATACTTGTATCTTGTGAGGCAAATGACGTTATTCAGCAAAGGTATTAGGAGTGGTGTTGTCACTTGCACAATCGTGCTACGATTATATTGCAAAAGTTCGGCTTCGCAGGCAATTTCCTAACTAGAATAGCTACCTTTGTAATACTATACATATCTTAGTAGATATTCATTAGCACGCTCTTAAACTTAGATCTATGCTGATGATTACTACTTAAGTATTATATTCAACCTTTGAAGAATTAGACCTAAAAAGAGCAGAGGAATAGCCTTTCAAAATGAAAGAGTCTGAAACTCCTCAAATCCACATGTTGGAATACTGATCTCTTTCCCTCCATTTCTTTGCTCTTGGGACGATTTTGGATATTTATTTTGCTTGTTACCTTGAGGCTAGAGCCTTGCACGTAACTGTTTTAATCAGAAAAAAAAAGAATCAGGATGCCAAAGCATTGTATGATTGTATTAAGGACTTTGACAAAAGATAAACCCGGAATATCACTTGCGATTGGCGCAACGCTGCAGGATTGCGGGCAGCGGTGGGAATTCAGAAGGACTTTCTCCAACAGCGTTTGCGATGCTGAATTTGGTAGGGAAGCTAGAGTTCTTAACGATGCCGACCTAGTTTCTGCTATTGATGCACTTGCTGAGCGGCTTCTTCTCTTGAGAGGATAACCTAGTCGGTAGCGCAGGGGCCAAGCTCGGATCGGAAAATGGCCAAAAAGAGGCCCCTACTACTTCCCCGGTCACATAACGGGAAGACCAGGGTCCTTAAGCCGCGCGACTCGTATCTGGCCGAAAGAGTTTGGTTGAGCAATATAGAGCAATGTTGGTTGCGGCTGGTGGCTTTGCCCACAACACAAGCCTCTCCTACCCTTGAGTTTAGTAGCGATTACAGGGTAACATACAAGACTGGTGCAGGCAGGACTTTGGTATGGTTGTTCGTAACGTTAGATGTATGGGATTGGAGTGTTTAGACGGGCCAGGAAAGCTAGACGAGCTAGAAGAGCGATGTGATTGGTCGCTCGGGATTTGACCCTTGAGAATAGCTCCCCTGTCATCACACCTTCTGGCCGACGAGAGCCAGGCACGTGCGGACCGAATTTCGTGTGCTAGCTCTATACGACCCATTCGTGGCAACAATTCCACTAGAGAGTCTTGGAGCAATCGACTTGACGTTGTACTAGTAAATCTCGCACTAGACGGCCACAATGAGGAAGAAGGCCGAGTGCAAGCTTGTATCACTGTCAGCTTGGGCTAGTATGGCACATGACGGCCATCGTTCACTCACTCATTCACCGAGCCCACGCTGGGAAAACGCCGGAACAGTGCTTTTGCTTGTTCCGAAAATCAACCCACTTTGAGCTGTTAGGGCACCGCAATCGTACTAGCCAAGAAGGAGCATCTGGAGATTACTTCTTATAGTAACCTCCCAGATCTTTTCACCACTTCTTTCCTAGCACCAAAATCTCTGAAAATAGCCGGCGTTTTCAAGCCAGAACAACAGTCATCATGAGTTTGGGAGCAGCTGGCTTTGAGGCTGCCCCAAACGGCGTGATGCCTTCCGACAGCTCACTACACAATCAATCCCACCGCACCGACAGCCTCACAAACAACGAAGATATCTCCAGTGCTGATCAGAGAGAGAAAGAGGTCCATCAGCTCGCCAGGAAATACACACAAAACAGCATATACTCAACTAATAGCCAGAATCCTTTTGCAGCTGAACCCGGATCTAAACTTGATCCCAATGGCGGGAATTTCAGTGCCCGCGCTTGGGCAAAGGCCATGCTGCAGACACATACGGAAGACAACCAGGCACATCCTCTCCGTATACTAGGTGTATCATTTAGCAATCTGAATGTGTACGGCTTCGGATTCGACACCGACTACCAGAAGAGCGTTGGCAACATCTGGTTAGAGGCGGCCGGCCTCGTTAGGAAGATCATGGGCCAACGTGAGCGGAAGATTGAGATCCTACGCGATTTAGAGGGACTGGTCGAGGCTGGAGAGATGCTTGTCGTCCTTGGTCCTCCCGGAGCGGGATGCTCAACCTTCTTGAAGACTCTCACTGGACAACATCACGGCTTCTATGTCGACGAGAAATCGAACCTCAATTACCAAGGTAAGGCTAGATGCCTTTTGAACTCGCTGCCTCCCATTGACAATCTCCAGGTCTGACTCCCAAGCAGTTGATCAAAAACTTCCGAGGAGAAGCCGTCTATACCGCTGAAGTTGACGTTCACTTCCCCAACATCACTGTCGGAGATACTCTTTTCTTCGCTGCCCGCGCGCGAGCCCCGCGTCATATTCCTGGAGGGGCTACCGTGGACCAGTATGCCGAACACATGCGCGACGTCATCATGGCCAGCTTCGGCATCAGCCACACAAAAAACACCATTGTCGGAAACGATTTCATTCGTGGAGTATCTGGAGGAGAACGCAAGCGTGTTAGTATTTCCGAGGCCTGCCTCAGCCAGGCACCGCTACAATGCTGGGACAACTCAACCCGTGGTCTTGACAGCGCCAATGCTATTGAGTTTTGCAAGACACTACGCATGCAAACCGAAATCAACGGAGCTACAGCATGTGTTGCCATCTACCAAGCACCCCAGGCTGCCTATGACTACTTCGACAAAGTACTGGTTTTGTACAAAGGTCGCCAGATTTATTTCGGCCCTACCGCCCAGGCTAAGCAGTACTTCTTGGACATGGGTTTCGTCTGTCCCGATCGACAAACCGATGCCGACTTCCTCACTTCCATGACTAGCCATCTTGAGCGTGTTGTGCATCCTGGGTATGAGAATCAGGTTCCCCGAACGCCTGATGAGTTCGCTGCTCGATGGAAGGCCTCACGCGAACGCGCAGAGCTCCTGAACCAGATTGAGATCTACAACTCGAAATACACGTCCGGTAGCGAGCATCTGGACCGATTCAAAGAATCCCGACGAGCCCAGCAAGCCAAGGTCCAGCGTGTATCGTCGCCATATACTCTTTCGTACATTCAACAAATCAAACTATGCCTCTGGCGTAGTTGGGTTCGGTTAAGGGGCGATCCTAGCCTCACTATCTCTCAAGCGCTAGGAAACGCCATTATTTCTCTAGTTATTTCCAGTATGTTCTTCAACCTCAAGAATAATACTGCGAGCTTTTTCCAGCGCGGCTCTCTCCTCTTCTTTGCCATCGTCATCAATGCCTTTAGCTCTGGTCTTGAAATACTTACCCTCTACGCTCAAAGACCGATTGTGGAGAAGCACGCTCGATTTGCCCTCTACCATCCGTCTGCCGAGGCCATCGCATCCATGCTGATGGACCTGCCGTATAAGGTCTTCAACTCTATTACATCTAACCTAATTCTCTACTTTATAACGAATTTGCGGAGAGAGCCCGGGCCTTGTTTATTCTTCGTGTTTACCTCGTTCGTCCTCACGCTAACTATGTCTATGTTTTACCGATCCATCGCATCTTTGACTAGGTCATTTGTCGAGGCCCTGCCCATTGCTGCGATTTTGATCTCAGGTCTCACAATGTACACTGGCTTTACCATTCCAACTTCTTACATGCCCGGTTGGTCTCGCTGGATGGCCTATATTGATCCCATCGCATACGGGTTCGAGTCCATCATGATCAACGAGTTCACCAACCGCGAATTCCTTTGCGTCAACTATGTTCCCGCGGGTCCTGGATACGATGTTAGCGGCAGCAACCATGTTTGCTCCACCGTTGGATCCGTTCCCGGACAGCCGTTTGTCCTCGGCGACGACTATATCAGGTCCACATACGGTTACGAGGCCAGCCACAAGTGGAGGAACGTCGGTATCATCTTCGCTTTCATGGTCATTCTTTGCGCCATTTACCTGGTTGCTTCAGATTTTATCACTGAGAAGAAGTCCAAGGGTGAAATCCTTGTCTTCTGCCGTGGACACAAGAACTTGGACAGGAGCAATGGCCAGGACGACATCGAAGGCGGCAGTGAGCGCACCACTACCGCGGTAAACACCAAGCCAGAGGGCCTTGCTATTATTGAGCAACAAACTGCCATTTTCCAATGGAAGGACATTTGCTATGATATAGAAATCCAAAAGGAACGCCGTAGGATCCTTGATCATGTTGACGGATGGGTCAAACCAGGTACCTCGACGGCCCTTATGGGTGTCTCTGGAGCCGGAAAGACTACTCTTTTGGATATTCTCGCTAGTCGGACCACCATAGGCGTTATATCTGGAGAAATGCTAGTTGATGGAAAGGAGCGAGATGACTCGTTCCAGCGCAAGACTGGTTATGCCCAACAACAGGATCTTCATTTGAGCACTGCTACCGTTCGCGAGGCTCTCACCTTTTCCGCTCTTCTCCGCCAGCCCGCTCACATTCCTCGCGAAGAGAAGATTGCATATGTTACTGAAGTCATCAAGCTCCTTGAGATGACTGAGTTCGCCGACGCCGTTGTTGGTATCCCCGGCGAGGGTCTTAATGTTGAACAACGTAAACGATTGACAATCGGTGTCGAGCTTGCCGCTCGACCAGCTCTACTTCTCTTCCTTGACGAACCTACTTCTGGTCTTGATTCCCAGACATCATGGGCGATTCTCGACCTCCTGGATAAGCTCAAGAAAAACGGCCAAGCTATTCTTTGTACCATCCACCAACCGTCCGCCATGCTCTTCCAACGATTCGATCGCCTCCTCTTTCTCAAATCCGGTGGGCAGACTGTGTATTACGGCGACGTTGGCGAAAATTCTAAGATTCTCATTGACTACTTCACGCGCAATGGCGGACCTCCATGCCCGCCTGCCGCCAACCCCGCGGAATGGATGCTCGAGGTTATCGGTGCAGCTCCTGGATCCCAAACTGATATCGATTGGCACGAAATCTGGCGCAAGTCACCCGAATACGCAAACGTTCAAGCACACCTCGCTGAGCTCAAGGAAGAGCGCTCTCGCATGACGGACCTAAGCCGCACCGTCTCCCGCCAGGCGTACGACGCCACCAGTTTCCAAGAGTTCGCCGCACCCTTCTGGACACAGTTCTACGAGGTCCAACTGCGCGTGTTCCAGCAGATCTGGCGCACACCCACGTACATCTACTCCAAAGCCTTCCTTTGCGTCAGCACATCCATTTACATTGGCTTCTCGCTTTACAACACGCCCAACACGCTCCAAGGCCTACAAAACCAAATGTTCTCCATTTTCACCTTATTCTTTATCTTCGGTCAATT
The DNA here is from genome assembly GCA_026262445.1 of Bipolaris bicolor. Lineage (NCBI taxonomy): Eukaryota > Fungi > Ascomycota > Dothideomycetes > Pleosporales > Pleosporaceae > Bipolaris > Bipolaris bicolor. The sequence continues at coordinate 163,426 of JAODYD010000020.1, forward strand.
CATCCAGCTAATCATGCCGCACTTTGTGGCCCAGCGTGCGCTATACGAGGCGCGCGAACGCCCCTCCAAAACGTACTCGTGGAAAGCCTTTATCATGTCCAACATCATTGTCGAGCTTCCCTGGAACACGCTCATGTCCGTCCTGCTATTCTTCTGCTGGTACTACCCCATCGGGCTCTCGCAGAACGCCGAAGCGACCGACTCGACGGCACTACGCGGCGCCCAAATGTGGCTCTTTGTTTGGGTCTTCCTCATGTTCAGCTCCACCTTTGCCCACTTGATGATTGCCGCCTTCGAAACCACTGAGAGCGCGGGCAACACTGGAAACCTGCTCTTCATGCTCTCCGTCATTTTCTGCGGTATCCTCACCACCCCCGAGCAGATGCCGCGCTTCTGGATCTTCATGTACCGCGCCTCGCCGTTTACGTATCTTGTTGGAGGAATGCTGGCGGTTGGTGTGGCCGACTCGTCCGTTACCTGTGCGGCAAATGAGTATCTACGATTTAACCCTGTCAACGGCACCTGCGGCGAATACATGGCGCAGTACCAGGCTATGGCTGGTGGCTACGTGCAGAATCCCAGTGCGACGTCCAACTGCGGGTTCTGTCCCATGGGTGACACAAATGTGTTCCTCAGGACGGTGCATGCAGAGTACTCGAGCGTATGGCGCAACTTTGGCATCATGTGGGTGTTTGTCATTTTCAACGCGGCAGCTGCCTGTGGCTTGTACTGGTGGGCGCGTGTGCCCAAGCGTCCGACGATTGAGAAGGAGGCGGCGCCGATTCGCGCGGAGGGATCGCTGTATAGCAAGATTGTGGTCGGAAGGAGTTCTGCTGTCGAGCAGCAGGGCGTTGAGAAGAGAGCTACATTTTAGAGTCTTGCTTAGAGTCTCTTTCTCTCGCTTTTTCTGCCATGATTCAAAGTTGGAAGCCTTTGTTGTCTTTTTCGGACTTTTATGACTGGTTTATTTTGCCAGATGATAGCATATACACATATAAATTACTATAATTCATCATGCAATTGTCCACTCCGCTTTTAGAGTTTAATTATTTGTTTGTAAGGTTTGTGATAATTAGGCTACATAGCTGAAGGCTCGTACATAGAGCCGCGGGAAGATGAGAATAAACGAACACATATCTATTGCCAAAAGTTTTGCATGAAAATTTCGAGTGAAATTCTATGCTTAATAACTGACGGGAGGTGTCATAGTAGTTTTTTTATACAATTCGTGTCCTGCTTAGCTAAAGAAGTCCTCAGGCTTAAAGACTTCAATCCCTTTCTCTGTTTGATTACTATTCAAGATCTAAGAATGTCTATCATCTCTTAAGAGATATCTCTATTTTCGCTTTCCTATACTGGAGCTAGGCGTGTTTAACATATACTGCTTGAGAAACATCCTCGAAAGATGTTCACCTTTGATTGCTGCTTATTTTGAGAACAGGTCTTCTACACGTCTACGCTTTAAATGTGTGAGGTCGATGTAGAATTTGAATACAAAATCAAGTAGATAACAGTTCAACGCCATGCTGGAACATAGTTTCTTTCTTGATGCAAGCTTTGATAGATGTGATGAAAATATAACATTACACAGGCATCAACAATGGGCAGTAAGAGTGTGAATGGTAAAGTTTATGTGACTTGTCTAAAGTAGGCTACATTGCGCGCAATGCTCAGTTTCCCAAAAAGGTCAGGTATGAAACGGTAGTTACGCAAACTCAGAAACACCATGGCTTACTCAAGGACACGAGACTTGGAAGGGGCCTTACCTTCGCGCACGATTCGCGCAGCATTGACTGCAGCCTGTCCGAGAATTTTCTGATCCTATGCCTGGTCTTAGGATGATGGCGTCTTCAGCGCCAATCTCTTATTTCCCCGTAGGGTAAATCTCGACCGACGAAATCCCGTGTAAGGCCGGCAGATATGAACACGTAGATGCTAGCGCCAGCAACCTTGGATGCCTTACCCGTCTCTATGAAGAGGTCTTAATCGATCTTGCGCTAGTTTTCGAGTCCACCAGCTAGAGCGCGTGTGGTGCTGATGCCATTGCAAGCGACGTACGGCTTAGGGTCTCATTTGGAAACGGTGCACCCCCACTTTAACGTATAAGCTTCTAGAATGGCTTAAGCTTTGACGGTAAGACTTTTAGCAAGCGTCTAGTGATAGTTAGTCTTAATGAACACGTAAGACTCTTTAGCAATAAGGGCGCTTAGAATACAGCTGCCAACAACATCAGTACTACAGAAAACTGCCGTTGTGGTTATTGCTTTTTATTCCTGTAAGCGCGTCAGAGCAGTGTAGACCGGTAGTATAGAGTAAAATGATAACAATAATAATAACATCGAAATGAAAATTCTCAAGTGGCACCGGGTCGACGCAGTGCGGCTGAATGGTGAGGGTCAATGGCAAGCATCGGCAGTGGCATTGCTTGACCACTAAGGATTGCGCACGTTGGTATCAGAAGCGGGAAAGGCCACCCACCATTGATTTGACTGCATGCACTAGGGTGGGGGGATCTCGGGCCAAGTCCCCTCAGCCCCTGTCATACGTGGCTGGTAAGATACGCACGCGCTAGCTGACGATAGCATGCATATGTACACTGATCCATCGCAATGCTACTATCGGAAATTATAGCGAATTGGCGCCTAGTCTAGTGTGGCTTGCAGGATTTCATGTCGGAGCGGGAGGCTGACCCTCGGAGCTCGTTGTCCTTTGATGATGGACTCTACTTGTGCATATGCAGACAACTAACGGCGCGTGGTGCGGTATAAGCCCTGGCAGAGGCGGGACAGCAAAGCTTGTTTACCCCCCTCCCCCCCCGAGATCAGAGTTGAACAACCTCGTTGTAAGAACAGAGTCGGCATTAGTATAGCATAATCTCTAAATTTCTAAGTAAAATCGATATTCCTATAGCTTATTCTATCTAATGCTATTATTTACTCTTTTTTCTCTTTCTAACTATCGATTACTACTTTCTATAAAAACACGAGAAAATATTAGAAAGATAAAGATATATATATATAACTATTGATAAGACTATTTTGTATTATTTTGACTTAATTAGTATAGAATAGTATACCTAGTAGAAAAGCAGTGCTTATAGGAGGGACGTTTAGTTTTTAGCGAGGGAGAGGGGTGGGGGGGGGGGCAGGGGGTAGACGAGCTCTGCCGGCCTAGGGCGCTGTGACCCCCTGTCTCTCGTCGTCTTGTCTTTAGCGGACCATAAAGAGTTATAGAGAACACGGGATTGCACCCTAGTAGGTACTAAGCTCTGGCTGTGGCTTAAGGCCTCCCTTGGCAAACCCCCAACATGTTCACCTCTCCGCGGGCTGGGCCGTGGCTTGGCGCTCCGTCTGTTCCGTGCAGTTCTGTCTGGCGAGTACGACCTCCGATGTGCTCGGTAAAACCGGCAAATCAAAACAACTTGGCAATTGCGCACCAAAACTACCTCCCGACAATATCGAGCATTTTGTTATGGCATTGCCGGGGCCAACCCCGTTTGGGTAGAGCGCCTTGGCTGGGATCCTGTACTTAGCTCACCTCCGCAGCCACCGGGATAGACTACACTTGTACCATACTGTTTTGATACCTTGTCCCTTTTGGTGGCCGTCCCGGCCGTGACAAATTTCTCTTACAACCTGTTTAGGTTCTCAACACAATGCCTACCATTAAATGCGCATGTCTTAATGCTGTAGTCATCAGATTTCTAAATAGTAGATCGTATCTACAGGCGCTATAATAGTCTGGGAAGTAAGCGGGTACTAATTTAGCTATGCTTTTAGTGGTTTTATATTGCTGAGAGAGGCCGATATTTTCTGGCTTTGTTATGTGTATAAGAGACGACCCCGCCATACTTGCACCGTCTTGACTGCCACTGTATTTCCTTGGTGTTTTAGGTGATTGGGAAAATTCCAGTTTAATTTTAATCTCCTGTGTATCATAACTCATTAACGACATCAATATTGTCTGAGAGATAACTTTGATTGTTTCTGACTGCTTACCATATACTGTATTAGATTAGTTTTTCTCGGAAAAGAATAGCAGGTCAAGCTTCAACGTAACCGAATGGGGACCAAGAAAAAGAGAGCGATTCCTAATACTAGCGGCATGTTGTGCTGATCTGGCTGATTTTTCTAAGCAAGAAAAGCAGGACTATCCACACATCACATGCCCATAGCTGACATGCAGTGCTGAATGCATCTTCTCCTTTTGCCTATTCTGGTAGAATTGCGAGAGCTTCTCAAAGTAGAGCACAACTCCATCATGGAGATTATCTCTACCCTCCAGTTTAAAGTCTCTCAGCTTACGCTAACCTCATTGTCGCCATGCGTTCCGTAACTTCCTTTTGTCAGCTTTCCGGCTTACCTCCTCGCAGGGTTGTAAATTTATGGTACCTCAAACTATGTAGACAACATAAATAGGACGACATTGGAAGTGAGACGTCAACCATGCCTTCACTCCAATGCAATCTAATCTAAACATGGTTGACAGCCGTTGTCGCCGTGTTGGTGGATGTTTTACTAACATGCCTGTCTTTACCCTGCATCACCCACGCCACGTGCAAATTGGCTGCACATCGATAACACCACTCAGATGCAACCTTAATTAACATTGCGATAGCCGCTGTCGTGAATATGGTTTGTGAGATCAACAGGCATGCCTGTCCATGACTCTGCGTTCTTCAGGTCACGTGCAAACTTTCTGTGTACCAAGAAAAGTACTCGGATGCAACCTAACTAACAAAGGTTTTTCTTAGCCCTTGTCATGACATGCATCGGCTCGTGAACTTGACCGAGATGCCTCTCTTCGCCGTGGGGGAGCCATAGCACATGCGAACCATTTGTATACGAACAACGCTACTGAGATGTCACCTAACTAATGTGGCGATGGCCTTCCCTCTGTGAACGAGAAATACGACGCTCCACATGGGCCACTACCAACCAGGACCCAAATAGATTTAGTAGCACCCCTGAAGAGTATCAACTTCACAGCTCCACAATACAATCACAACATGATAGTTGGCTAGACGTTTTCGCATATTATCCTCGTAACTCTGTGATCTACAAAAGCAATATTTGGAAGTCAAGAAAAATCACTAAAGAAAGGGCGTACGTATTGAGTTCCTGCAAAATCTATCGAGTATAACCTATCTTGGAGTCGCGTGGTTCGTATCCACTGGGTACCCTTGCCTGTGACACGCATTGGTTCGTGGACATGACCGAGATGCCTGTCTTCGCCATGCGACGCTTCCCCCCGGCACGACAAATTCTCGCGTATCAAGCCCAAAATTGTAAGTACGTGCTAGCAGGGGGAGTCGTTGTCCAGATGCTGCACCATGCCCCCCTTCGACGCATGATCTGCGGGAAAGCTGTGAAATAACGGTCCGAAAAGTGGCCCATTTCCAGGGAGTTTTTGCTGACTTGCGAGGAGTTAGTAAGTTTATTTTCTTTTTGCAAGCCTTCAATGGCTGCTCGTGTCGAGTATCTGATCGGTTTCTGTATGGAAGACTGGGAACCCTTCGCAAGCCGCGCGATGCGGTCGTAATGTTTGTACTCTACTTGGTGTGGGTGCCGTTATCGGAGAATGAAAAGGGCTGATGTCTTTTTTGTGTGACTTTTGGCTGTGTGATTATGCTCATGACTCCCTGTCAGCGGCCATTGTGGCGGATCTAGCCGCTGTGACTAAGGGCTTACGGATACATTTGCAGCTACTCACCGTTACGCAACGCCCTTTGCTCATGTAATCCAGTGGGAGTTTGAAATGAGCATTTGCCAAATTGCGGCATCACATTAGACTAATCCTAACATGATACTAGAGGGTATGTACTTTAAGGGCCGACTAGAACTATATCTTTGATGTACATCCCTGCGCACGTCACAGGACCAACTGGTTACATAGATAGATCCGATCATGACACGCAGGTAAGGCGCAGGCAATGAGACGGTAATGCAATGCAAGCAATAAAAAGAGGTTCTGACTCATTCACAGTCGCAGCAGTCCCGTCTTGAACTTCAGCTCCAAACTCGCTCATATCCTGATATGTATCATGGCATGATTTGAGGCAAGGCTGCCGATCGAAGAGGGCCGTTGAAGTTGGATCTTGCTACGCCAGCGGTGTCGTATACATGGTACGTACACAGTGTGGATTCAATGTGATGTTCATCCGACGTGACTCCGACTCTAAGTGCTAGTGGGCAGATATGTCAACGGCCTATGTACTTGGATCCCCTGGTTTGGAGCTGTGGAGGCTTTGGTTGCCTCCGAAACGTTGCCTCAGTTACCCATTTGGGCTGCAGCTATAACAGGGACCAAAACCCAAGTATCGAAGCCGGGTTAATTACGCCAATTATCCCAGCCGACATGCGATGGAAGCCGGGCGAGATGCTGAGGTAATTAACGTTTCTTTCTAGTGAAGACGCGCTAACCGCATGGCGGACTCAGCCGAGGATTATTTTGGAGTGTTTGAAAACAGCGTGGTCCCTTGTAGTTAGTAGACACGGTTGACTAAGCCGCATTAGGCCCTGTCTCGGTCAATGGCACGGGAAGGCGCGCGCCGAGGGCTAAGTATCGCGCTAAACGAGAACGCCATTCCCACTAGCGTCGCCTTGACACAACCACGGACCTTCTGTTGCCAACGTCAAAGCCCCCAATACGCTGCTACGCAATACCACCAATGTCTTCGCCCCGCCGCCTCTACACAATATCATCGATCGGTGCCTGTACCTCAGCCCCCCAGTCCCTCACTCCCTTTACCTTCACATGTGGCTTTATGTCGGTCAACACTGTCCTGCCTGCAGTGTGCAGTATGCAGTCTCCGATGCCGGTGACATCCATCAGCCTGCAACTCTGATCACGCCACCCTAACTATACACCACATATATGCTGGATTCCATGTCTGCAGCAAAAGGATATGTCGGGCGAAGCAGCTATAACAGCTGCATGCTGTTTGAAACCATTCACAGCATGCGTCGACCATGGCTGCGTCTTCTCGAGACCCTGAAACCAGACCGACGTCTAACACCTACGTACTGCATAGCAGTTACACTCCAGCACTGCATCCCCAGCCGCAAGTAGCGTCCGCGGAGTAGTAGAAGCTCAGTAGGGTGCCTTGTAAAGTAAGAGATGAAAAAACGGGCAAGACTCAGAGGCCCGGTAGGGCTCCGCCAACCAATGACGAGTAGATCTACACTAGCAACGGGGAACAATGATCCGCCAATCATTGGATGAGACTTTACCTCCCCATCAGCCCGGTCTGACCGTGCCCATCATCGCATTCACGAAGTTGATTTTTTTGGCGAAAACGAGCAAGAACACGTCGTGGGGTAGTACAGAGCGATAACACATCAGCGGGCATCCTTGTCTGCCCCCCTCCCCCGGCATTGATAACCGATGATACGATATGTGAACCAGATTCTGTTATCATGCAATCCTTTCTACTGCCCTTCGCTTACTCCGCGGAGCAAGGGCTCATTCCGCGGCGCGAGGCTCAGTGCCTGCGTACTTGAACAACTCGATGTGAATATACTGACAGCCGCGGTGAAATCTTTCCGAGTTGCAAATATTTCCGCGCGCTGGCTGGCTCTTGAGGGTTCTACCTTGCACAGCTTGCCTTGAGCATGGCGGTCAAGGAGTATAACCGGCGACTGAGCTGTGGCATGTTTCGGCGATTATGACTTGCGGTTATTTTGCCAATTGTAGATTCAGCCTGGTTAGTGGTATGATATCCTTGCTTGGCCGCGCGTTGGCAAGACTAGCGTCTGTATCACTATAGTGTATGTGTACCGATCGTGGTCCCCGGGGATATATCGGGCGAAGCGAGATGAGCAAGAAAAAATACAGCTTTTATCCAAGTGGATGGAAAGGGGAGCTATTATGCGAGAAGTGGCGGGAGGGTCCGGGGGTTAGGGCAGATGGCCAAACCATGGCTCATATTCCTACACTTTCTGTGGTCCCGACGAATCACCCACGTGTAAAGCGACTGGCCGATAAACCATAACGAATAATAATAAAAAAAAACCCTGTGTTCAAGATACAAGGAAGAATCGTACGTCTATTGCGGCTGCAGAAGAAAGAAAAAGGAGGGGAAAGGCATTTCCAACACTTTTCGCACTAAAGAAAGACCCAAGCGAAAACTAAAATCATGTTCGTAATCTAGACCAGCTTTGCCCAAAAGAATATGACATACAGTGATGGTAATATATCATAAGCAATTAAATATTGAATAAACAATCTGCGATTGGTAAATCTAAAAAGAACGCTAGATTATGTATATGTCTTGTTCTAACTTGTTGATGATTGCTTCAGCGTGGGCTAGAGACTCCTTCTGCGCATCCCCCAGAATCATGGTGCCTATGCTTTTTACATCGCCCAGTAGGGCTTTGATGGCCCTGAGCTGGAAGTTTATGAGCGCGCGGACCAGATGGTCCCACTCGAGTGCTGAGTTGATCTTGTAGTCTCCGAGGAGCAGTTGCTGCCAGCCTGGTGTCGTCGGCCGCGACGGTGAGGAGGACGCCGCTGATGCGGCAGCTACTGCGAGGCACTGACTATTCATATTCATGTCCGTTGTTGTGCCGGAGAGATGTGAGCCGGGTAGACAGGCGAGCTGCGAGAGTGCGACCGTAGTAGTGCCGGCGTGGTTGTGCGTGTTGTTTCGCAGACCTCCGTCTTCCATGCAGTACATCGTCACGATGCGACTGCATGCTACGACTATACGCTCACTCATGAATACAAGGAGTACGAAGTTTTCGCGCTTGGCCATGCAATTGCTGCACTTGAGCATGCAGCGGCAGAGCTCAATGACTTCTTTTTGGTTGGCAACAATAGAGTCGAGTCCCGCCCTGCTTCCTGAACTACAGCTTGCTTCTAGTTTTTCGAGGGCGAAGATGACATCGGCGAGGCATTGGCAAGCTTTTTCAAATGAGCCTTGCGACCAGCACATTGAGGCTGCGAGGGCGGAGATATCGAGCGATTCTGTGTCGATGGGGCCCATCTCGAATTGTGGGTCGTGTGACTGGCTGTTGGGTAGCTGTTGTTGTGGGGCTTCGTCTCTCGAGGCCGGGGGTGTGGGAAGGGTCTGAGGAGTTCCGATGCTGGACCGTGCCATGGCGCCTGGACTGTTGTAGTGTACGCTTGACGAACAGATTGGGAAGGGCAAGATGCTACACGTGCAGAGATCGTCTCTTTGCTCGCTCATATCTCGTTGGTCATAACCAGCGAGGAATAGTAGGCTGGATGTTGATGTTGATGTTGATGTTGATGATGATGCTTCAGAGAGCTGGTGTGATGTATAGTCTGCAATTTGTGTGTCCCCCTTCTCGCTGCCGTCACTTCCGTCCGTGAGGCCTGATGATATCGAGCCTCGTTGCTTTATATAATATTCTCCCTCGTTTCCGCTGTCTTTGGGGCTCGGTGATGTCTGCGGTTGGGCAGGCCTGTCTGATGATTGTGATTCCTGGCGTTTGGAGTTGACGTCTGTCTTGCATACTCGCTGGCTACTTCTTTGCCTCACTGATGTGAAACTGCATGTCTTCTTCAAACGCCGGCATCTACTGCAACTTTTTCCACTAACAGTGCATTTGACCTATGCGAATTACTCGATGCGTCAGTAAACCGGATACTGAAAGGGTATGTTGCTTGGCTGGTAGGTTCCAAGTCCTGGTAGTCTTACCTTGTATGCTCTGCATCGGTCACAAGCCGAGTTCATTCCTGGGTTGAGGGATCCATATGGCCTCTCGACAAACTCTGCCTCTTTGGTAGGCGAGTTGCAATGTAAAGTTCCGAACATGATGCGCAGCTGATCTCCTCTATCCGGTCTATCATTTCCAAATACAAACAATGATGACGGAAGTTGCCAGCTCGGATTTGTTTCTCTCGCAGAATCTTGACAACTTGAAAAATTGGGGCGTCGGTGAATAAATGGGTGTGAACAATGGCCCTACGACCAATGCCGATATGGTACTAGTAGCAACACTAATCGCTGAATGAAACATTCATAAAGATGTCGGATGTTCGGACTTGCTAGGCAAGCTCGAGAGCCGCTTGATTAAGGATAGGTGGCTCGGACGCCAGCGACTGCCGTTTTAGCCACTCCCTGGGAATTGACGATCTAGGTGCTTAGTGTTGGTGGCTGCTGACAGAAGGGGAGACCGAGTACAAGGTGGATCCCCCGCGCTTCAGATCCCAAGGTGGCTCTAGGGCCAGATGTCGCTAGGCCTCCCTAGGCCTCCCTAGGCCTCCCTAAGCCTCTCTGGGAGCTCTGAGGCCCTAGTTATGGCGTGCTACTGCGACCCGTTTTGCTTCCTGGTCACAACATAACGCCATGAATTTTCGTATCACAGGCTGTGGCGCTCAAGACTTCAACTCCTGGCAGGTTCGCTACGTTGGTCGGAGTGTTTGTAATGCATTAGAGCCGCATGCACAGTGTCTTTTGCATGTTGCGAGCAGGCTAGCCAAGGTTGTCTGTGGTTGCAGGCTGGTGGTCATTTGCTTTCAGCTACGTACGTACAGTCCTTACGCACTCTTTACCCGTAGGCTGACAGGGTCCATGAGCGCAGCCAGAGTCTACTGCTCAGTGGACCCGCTGGGTGCTAGGCCGAGCCAACGCGGGAGTTTCCAAATTGCTAGCAGGGCTGGCGAGTGGAGCTTCTATGGGGCGTGTGCGGTGTTAGACTGATATTATTAAGTATGTAAGTACTATGTACTTATATAACTAGCTTGGAATACGTAAGATAGGAGCAACCCGGCACTTGAGCTGGTGCCGAGTCGTCAGCATGGATGTTGTTCGGCGATCAAGGGTGAAGAAAGAATGTCCAGGAGGCCTTGGGTGCACGTAGGCGACGTGGGGGGGTGGGTGGGTCCAGGTAGGTGCAGAGATAGGCGCAGGCTGGTGCAGGCTGGTAGCAGAGGGGTATGTCAGGGTCTTCGGGGGGAAGCGGGAGGCCAATCGGAAAACGCCATCGAGGGGTGAGAGAATTTGTTACGCTAGTGTGATGTAAGCAGGAACAGGTCGTTCGGTCACCGAAAGTGCAATTTTCTACCAGACTACCGCTGAGCACGAAAGCGGATAGTTTGGCCGCCTTTTATGCGTTGAATACCTTGTCGGCTGGTTACGCTTACGACAAATGCGATGTGTTAACATCTGCTTCAGTAGCGCTTAGGCATGCTGCTACATAACCTCTTGTTGTCGCAATTTTCGCTATATTATTACTAGCTTCTAGTCGCTACAAGTAGCGCTAAGTTGCCTCAAAGTACCTCTAGATAGTATATTATAATTAAAGAGTATAATATGATATCTATATAAACATAGTAGAAACAATTATATATTTGATAACTTTACTACAATTTTATCCTACATTCAATATAACCAACATAATACTTGGTAGTAATGTTTTATAATTAAAATATTATACTATTTATAATAGTTAATTAAAATAAAAAATAATTATATGTTGTTTATATTTCTATAGTTATAGCAAGTATAAGTATACTTTGATAGGCTACGCTCTTCAGAGAGTAGCGCTGCGATACGCGCGCTAATATCGGGTATATAGTTATATCTAGCTATTTCAATAATAAGATAAGCTTATTATCTTATATAAACCTTTTAGTTCAGTAGACAGCGCGAGTAGCTACGCGCTAGGCCGAATCCAACCTACCTCTTATATAAATAAAGATGAAAAAGTATAAAGAAAAATAAGTAGTTATATAATATAATTAACATTTTTAGCATTAACTTTTCTGATGAGAGTTTTCAAATAAAAGAAATTCTAAGATTGATTATAAATAGTAAGTAGTAATAACGCGTACTTATTCTATACTCTGCAATGGGCTACGCCCTTATGATGATAACTTGGCTATGCCAAGTAGCGATTAGCGCGACACGCGCGCTAATTCCGAGTATATATATCCAGCTATCATGACAACGAGACAAGCTTGTTGTCTTGTGCATACCTTTTGGTACACCGGACGGCGCGAGTAGCTGCGCGCTTGGTTATTTTAACCCGCCCGTTACACTACTACTAGGTAGAGGCTATCTATTTACTAGCGTAGTTACGTAATAAATACTCAAGACTAGCTAAAAATAAGCTCATAGACTAGCTTAGAAATAAGCTAGAATATAAGCTTAGATACTAGCTAGAGAATTTAGAAAAAGTAATAAAGAAGTAATAAAAAAAAGCTACTCTGTATAGAGGCCACTAGAGACAAAGAGTGTATACTAAAGGTATGTTGAAAACCTACTAAATTAGGTAATATTTCTAAGGTGTCAATTATAGTATTAAAATTCTTAGGTTCTAAAAGATAGCTGTCTATCTTGACTATGTGTGGCCGCACATTCGCTTAACCTGTGCCAAGGCTGGGGCTTAAGCCCCAGCCCATAACAAGGCACGCCTTAAATTAGTAGTTTTGATAGCCTGGCTGGCGATACTAAGCTTAAGCTGTATCTCTCTTTAGCACCGCTAGCTAGGCTATTAAACTACTAATTTTGAAATATTCTATATCTATCTAATAGTATATAAATAAACTTTAAGAGGTTACTTTGGTGTAGTAAGAGCTTAGTAAAAGAGTATATTTTATCTTGAGTTAAGTTGTATATATAGAAAGCTTAAAGGTGTAAGACATCTTAAGCATTAAGCTACTCTATTCACTAGACCAGCTTCGATGGATATGGCTCGCAAGGTCACCTCAAAGCTCGACAGTCACCGAATACTCTGTGAATGCACCGGGAGGGTTGCGGTGACCCGCGACCTCAGCCTTCTCGACTTCGTCCCTGATCTCCTGGACCTCCTCCTTCGAGAGATGCACCTTGAGCGCACCGACATTCTCTTCCATATACTTAATCTTCTTCGTGCCGGGGATTGGTATGATGTCCTCACCCTGTGCCGACAACCACGCGAGCGCTAGTTGGCCCGGCGTGCAGCCCTTTTTATCTGCGAGGGCCTTAAAGCGGTCAACTAGCACGATATTCTTAGCAAAATTCTCGGGACTAAAGCGCGGCACGACGCGGCGGAAGTCGTCGGGCGCAAAGTCGTCGGTACTCTTGATCTGACCCGTTAGAAAGCCGCGACCCAGCGGAGCGTATGCGAAGACGGTGATGCAAAGCTCGCGGCAGGTGGAGAGAAGGTTTGTTCCTGTCTCGTTCTCAATGTCCAGTTGAAACGGGTTGTACTCGACCTGGACGGCATCGACAGGCGCGACTGCATAGGCTCGTCGTATGGTGCTGGAGGCGCATTCAGAGATGCCAATGGCTTTGATTTTACCATCCCTAATTTAGAAGTATCAGTATGGGCGCAGTAAATACTTGTCCTGGATAGGACATCAGAACTCTAACTTACTTCTTTGCGTTGGCCAATAGCTCCATCGTCTTCTCAACAGGCGTCTTGGGGTCGAGACGGTGGACGTAGAAGAGATCAATGTAATCAACACCCATCTTCTGCAGACTGCCCTCGAGACATTCGGTGAAGAACTCGAGGCTGTTGTCAGCTGAGATGTTCCACTCGCCCTTGTCGTCGAGTGCGACTTTGACGCCGAACTTGGTGGCCAGGAAGATGTCGGCGCGACGCTCGGGATGCAGCTTGAACCACTTTCCAATAAGGACCTCGCTGTCGGCATAGCTGTTTGCTGTATCCCAATTTGTGTAGCCGAGCTCCCAGGCACGGTCCAGAAGCGCCAGACGCTCTTCGTCATTACTGGGAGAGTCTCAGAACTGCGTCCTGGGCTAGGGCACATTTGAAACAACTTACCCGGTAGGTCCGTATGCCATACTCAGTCCCATCATTCCGAAGCCGAGGGCGGGCACCTGTCGTCCTGTCTTGCCGAGAGGCTTGGTGGGCAGAGATGCTGGAGGTACCATGGTGGACTAAGGGAAGAACTGGGCGACAAAGATAGGGGAGCAGATACTATGCTAGTTAATGAGGTCGAGAAAGAGACGGCGGTAAGTTGAAGATTGAGAAAGAGGAGGGGTATCGGCGTGGCTTTATAGGCTCACGTATATAGACGACGGAAAACATCTGCTTTAAGCAATCCCCATGCGAACTGCTTCAAAACAAGATTTCGATGATTCAACCAAATCCAAGAGCATACTTACTAAAATGGCTAGATCCGACCGGGCCGCGACGGCAACTACAACCTGCCCACCGTGCCAAAAAGGCTAGTATAAGGGCCTGTTCGGTTGCGTTCTCGATACCTATTCGGACATAGAGCTTTTGTATACGGTGGGGGAGTGGGGTGGGTGGGGGCTAGCTAGCGTCGCGTTTTTGCTGCAGCTAAGCTTATTCTAACATCGATAGCTAGTTGTTTAGCTAGGTATATTTAAAGAAGATAAATAATTGTAATTTATAGGAATTACTATACCTATCCCTACCTTAAAAGCGAAATCTTAAATATAGTCAATTCAATGCTAAAAGCTTTGAACTAGAGTTTAAGCCTATCATTTAGCTCTTTATAATAATTATAAACGTCTATTCTAAGATTCGTTTACTAGAAGGCTAAAGTAAAGACTTATCTTATTTTTAAGGAATGATAATAACAATCATATTCACTAAATAAATATGGAAAATCATAATGATAGTAAATAACTAGTTATGTATGTTCTCTACGAAAAGAATATTTCTATCGCAGCTCGCAAAAATGACTGCAGCAAATTGAGCTAGCACGCAAGCGCCTCCTGCCGTTTGGCTCCGACATCTGCGAGCCCAGTATACACGTGCAGCTTGTACCGCCGAGCTGTGACGTGGAAAAAGATGTAGCCGTTGAAGAACTCGTTCCACTTGCGAGCATAGACAGTGTCAGATCTGGTGTCCAGAAGCCCAACCACGCGCGAATTTGCCGCGATTGTCTCGGCAATGACAGTTTCGAGCATGGAAAAAGGCTCACGTTGCTCACAGACGGCTCGGGTGTTGATGTAGTTGTCCGTCTCGCCAGCGAGGGTCTCCTTATGGAATCTGTGACAGCGATCACTGGTTAGCAAGCGCCGCAGATACAAGGAGAACATGATAAATTGCCAGGAACAGGTCCATACGTACGATAGAATATCATTTGCGTAGTTAATGTAAGTCATCATATCCGGTATGCCTTGCATATACGCTCCTATATCCGGGCACTCGTCTCTTGGGAAGATAAAATATGCGAACGCCTCGGGGACTCCGCTCCTGTCGCGGACATAGTCGGGCCACCTTTTTGCTTCTTCGCAGTGCTGCAGGCTGTGGAGCTCGCTGCGTCTCTCTAGCAGGGTGGCGGCGACGAAT
Organism: Bipolaris bicolor; assembly: GCA_026262445.1. Taxonomy (NCBI): domain Eukaryota; kingdom Fungi; phylum Ascomycota; class Dothideomycetes; order Pleosporales; family Pleosporaceae; genus Bipolaris; species Bipolaris bicolor. Next base: position 178,665 of record JAODYD010000020.1, read on the forward strand.
TGCAACGACGAAAGCACGATGAAGTTGGCGACGAGGGGTTCGAAATGGATTGACATTTCTTGGAGATTCTCTGCGAAGCGCTGCAGGAGAGCAGATGGTTGGACCTCCCCCTTCTGGAAGCGCTCCTGGAAACCGATAAGGTCATCGTTCCCTTCGTCGTCGTCATCAATGTAGATGGCTAGCCAGGAGTAGATAGCTATGTGTAATTTCACAGCAAAAGAATGAGTAGGGTAATAGGCCTTAACTCGCGTAGTTAGTAGAATTCTAAGTATACGTCAAACTCGAAGCAGATAGTACTGGAGTCATAGAAGAAGAACACATACACAAGCGAGGGTAAGTCCAACATCGAAGTACCGCTGGGCGTATTCAGACTTGTATGGAGCCCCCGAGCGGACGGCATACTCGAGCATAGCAGCTTCGAGTGCAGGGCGTGTATTTTCATGCTGAGGCGTTCGATATTTGAGATCGCGGAGGAGTTTGGTGAAAATGGGGCCCAGCTTGGGAATGGCCACGACGGAGGCCTCGTCTTTAGCAGAATGTCCCATTTTTGGTGTTGAACTTGGATTATCGACTTGAAGAAATACAGTCTTGTAGCTTCAAAAGAATAATCTTCGGAAGTCTGTCTTCATAGGTCTACATGTCAAAGAGCGTGTTGTTTATAACTAAGCATTCACACGCGATTTGATAACGCCCAGATCCCATTTCCCAAGCTGCTTGGACTGCCGGCGGCAACGCCACTATTCTCGCGTTTTCGCTTCTTTCTAAAGGTCTTGTAAGCTCAATGCCGAAATAGGCAGAAGTTTGGAGGTACATTGTAGTACGGCCCCCCGCGCGCGCACCTACTTGATACGGGATACGGTAACTACCCGTTTTGCAAAAATTCCGCTGCAGAGCAAGCTTCGCTAAAGACTCTGTCAGAGCTGCAGATACCGGCAAGGCCATAATGCGCAAGGAGTCAAGCACATAGAGCCAGGAATGGCGTGATTGTTTTTTTTTTGGAAGATTCCGAGGGCGGTAATCTGCCTCAGTTTAGTGGTTAACCGCGTTCCTTCTTGGTTGCGTGGCCAATTAACACACTATAGAGCCTCAAAGGGACTAGGTAGGCGGCGAAGAGCTTCTGGCTGCGGAATACAGTAACAACAACCGCAGTTATAAAGGGGCCTTCATCCCCTATGGTTGACACACAAAGCGAATAGCGGAATCCCTCACATACAACACTGCATCGAGATGGAGATTGTCAACAATAAAACCATACCGGAGTTGGCCGGGCTTCTTCTTGGGCCTCTAGTACTGTTTTATGTATTCAAGGTGTTCATCTACAACGTATACTTCCATCCCCTGCGCAAGTTCCCTGGCCCTTGGATAAACAAGATTAGCATTGTATGCACCATACTTCAGAGCTCTGCTTGACCCCAACGCTGACGCCTGTAGATTCCCCATTTGTACACGGTTTTCCAGGGTAAACAATCCTTCGAACTCCTCAAGCTCCACCGCAAATACGGTAAGTGCCTTATGGTCCCCACAATAGCACGACCACAGCCAGCACTACTAACTCATCTCTGATCATCAGGCCATGTTGTTCGCTACGGACCAAATGAGCTCAGCTTCAGCTCAGCCCGTGCTTGGAAAGACATCTACGGCTCCCGCCCAGGCCACCAAACCTTTACCAAAGGCACCTGGTACGATGGTCTAAGCATCTTTGCAGCCCAAGACGTACGCTCCATCATCACGGAGCGTGACCCCGCGAAACACGCCGCAATTGCTCGGACATTCGGCGGCGCCTTCTCGCGTTCCTTTTTGAACGAGATGGAGCCTATGATCAACGACTACATCGACCGCTTCGTCCAGCACGTCAAGTCCAAGACGGCCAACGGCGGCGTCGTGGACCTAACTTTCGGCTACAGCTCCATGACATTCGACATCATCGGCGACCTGGCTTTTGGACAAGACTTCGGCGCCATCGGCAGGGAAACCATCCACCCATTCATCCTCGAACTCAACGAGTCCTTGACGTTCACCAGCTTCCACGAGGCGATTCAGCAATTCCCAGCTTTGGGACCCATCGCTCGCTTCTTCTTCCGGGAAAAGGTTAACAAGCTCGAAGAAACCGCGCGGAAGGGAGGCGAATTCGCCCTCCAGGTCATGAAGAAGCGCGTGGCGGAGCATGACACAACGTCGCGCAAGGACTTCTTAACCAAGGTATTAGAGCAGCGCGCCAATTCCAAGGTACAGATTTCGGAGATCCAGCTCGCCGCGCAATCATGGGACTTTATCGGCGCAGGCACAGAGACGACAGCTTCGGTTATGACATCCACGACGTACTACCTACTCCGAGACAGGAAGCTTCTTGCCGAACTCACGGCCGAAATTCGTGCGGCTTTCCCTAACGCTGATGCGATTACGAATGCGTCCACCGAAAAGCTAGAACTTCTCCATCGCGTGTGCCTTGAGGGCTTGCGTCTTCCGACGGGAGCACCACCCATCCTACCGCGTCTAGTTCCCAAGGGCGGCGACACCGTCGATGGCCATTTCATTCCGGGAGGCACTCCAGTTACCATCGCCCCTATGGTTGCAGCACTCGACCCGCTTAATTTCAAGGATCCTCTGGAGTTCAAGCCGGAGCGGTGGTTGGGCAAGAGCGGTGATATTTTGGAAGCGAGCCAGCCTTTTTCGTACGGTACCCGCGCATGTGCAGGAAAAGCGTAAGTTCCACACCCTTATACCCCCTGAATGCACATATACAGAGAAATTCCGACTAACGACCTGGTCCGATTTTAGCATCGCATTGATGGAAGTCCGTGTTACAATCGCTAAGATGCTCTACACGTTCGACATGGAACTGGAGAACCCTGACTTGGAGTGGACCGGCAACGATTTCAACAACCTTCTGCAGTACGGTCTGTGGGTCAGGCCACTTCTGAACATCAAGGCCCGTGTGGCTAGTAACTGAGGTCGCCTCTGGTTGCAACTCAGTTGAGCAGACTAAGATTCGTACTTGGTCCCCTCGTCTACTCGGCACACTGCCCACTGACATCCTTCAGAATACTTGAATTTTGTTGGCTTTCTGTTCATGTGCTTCACTCTCTTGTTTTCTTAGTTTAGAATTGTCGTAAAATACAGCACCTTCGTCGAACTGTCTTCTCACGTGAGACCTTTTTTCGTTAAGCTATCTGTCGCGTTGCCAGGTCTTAGATAAAAGGTCGCTTAGTGGGATATAGAATAAAAGAGCATTCGTAAGAGGGTAGTCAATGCGCTTATAACAATAGGCAAGCGCTAGTGTAATAATATGGGCAAAACTAACTCTCGAACCTTAGCATAGAAGACGAATAACTTATCATTTATTCTATTAATATAACGTGTTTCACCACCGAACCGGCAGCCCCACCGAACCGGCAGCTTTCTTATCCCACCCTACCTTTGTAACAACAACGCGTGATATCTCAACAACGCAACGCGTATAAAGCTTTTACTAAAGTAGATATAACTATCCTTAGCTATTTAAGATATCTAATTTAGATCTATTAAAAGTAAAAAGCGCGCTGCTACAGCTTATAACGTTCTAAAAACTACTCTCTAAGAGTAGAGTGGTAAATGGGTAGTGGTCGATGTATAGTAGGGTCGCCAAGAGATAGGTAGGGTGGGGTAGAGTAGTGATTACGTACGACCCTACCACTACCACTACCTAACACTTAGTATAACACCTAGGTAGCAGTAGAGGTAGGGTCGCTAAGAGGTAGGTAGTAGTAGAGGTAGAGTAGATTATTATCTAATTATATACTTTTATTATAGCTTATTAATATAGTTTTATACTCTCTACTTAGTAGTAAAATAAAGGTATAGTTAGTAGAGTTATATAGACTTAAGTAGTAGTAGTACTAGTAGTAGTAGTAGAGTTATATCTACGTAAAACACTACTACTACTCTATCTAAGTCTATATAACTTTACTACTACCACTATTTATCTCTTAGTAACTCTACTACTACTAATATCTAGATCTATATAACGTTGTTCACAAGCGAGCGAGCACCCCAAGCGAGCGAGCACCTCCCCACCAGCGCGTTGACGTCGATACAACAACGCGTTATGTCTCAACCACGTAGGTCTCAAATAACCTATAATCAATCAGATTTTCAACTTGCTCTCTTTGATATTAATTCCTAACGTATTCAGAGTATAAAGCGTGCTGCTAAAGTCTATAACGTCCCCTAAACAACTTTATCTCATCGACGCGCTAGAAGACGCTTCTGACGCGACTGCGAGGCGAATTTAAAGCGCCTAAATAAGCTAGAAGAGGAGGCTATAGTTAAGCGTATTCTTAAAGAGTCTACGCGAGGATTTGTACCTACAAAGGCGGACGTTCGAGCAATAGCTAATAAACTATTACATAAGCGGGAGAGCAACCCTACTAGTAAGAACTAGGTTAATAACTTTGTTAAGCGAACTCCTAAGCTCCGTACGCGCTAGAGCCGTCCTTATAATCACCAGCGAGCTATCTGCGAGGACCTAGTAGCTATCTAGCGCTGGTTTAACTTAGTCTAGGGGATAAAGTAGAAGTAGGGTATTGTAGACGATAATATCTACAACTTTAACGAGACTAGCTTTATAATAGGCAAGATTTTATTATAGTTAGTTATTATAGGCTTAGAGGGATATAGCAAAAAGAAGCGGATATAGCTAAGCAATTATAAGTAGGTTACTATAATCTAAGGCGTGGGCGCGTTAGGTCGCTGGATACTACTCTTTGTTATCTTTACGGGCAAGGTGCTTATTAACGTCTAGTTTAAGAATTTGCCTGCTGACTAGGTTCTTGAAGTTAGTCCTAATAGCTAGACGAATAACTAGCTTACTCTTACCTAGCTAGAGCACTTTAATACCTATACAAAAAGGCATACTATAGGTAGGTATCAACTACTAATTATTAATAGCTATAAGAGCTACTACTCTGTTAAATTTTAAGATCTTTATAAAGAGAAGAATATTATCCTTCTCTACATACCTACGCACTCGTCTTACCTGTTACAGCCCCTTAACGTCGCCTGCTTCTCGCCGTTAAAGCGTAAGTATAGCGACGCTGTTTTAGGCTTAGCACGCAACCATACCCACTATATTAGCAAGGAGACCTTCCTACTAGCCTTTAAGGCTGCTTTTAAGCAGTCTATCACAAAGGAGAATATCTAAGCTAGCTTTAGAGGCGCTAGTCTAGTCCTATATAACCTATAGGCTATACTATCTAAGCTTAATATAGTAGTATAGATACCTATATAATTACCGCGATAGGCAGCCGCCTAGCAGGGGTAGACACTACGCAACGCGCGCGAAGTTAAGGCTTAAATTAGTCTTATTTAAGAGAGCGTAAGAAAGCGCCGTAGGTCTTCTACTAATTTACTTACTAAGTAGATCGCGCAGCTAAGTAAGGGGGCCCAGCAAATAGTACATAAAATAACGCTTATAATAGAGGAAATAGGTACGCTTTAAGCAGCTCTTAATGAGTTAAATAAGCGTAAGAGCCGTAAGCAGCGATACGTACAGACAGAAGAGACTCTTACTATAAGCAAAGTATAAAAAGTATTAGCTAAACAGGTAAGTAGTAGTCGTAGCGATAGTAAGAGTGCGTTAAAGAGAGTGCGCGGAGAGAGGCGGTGTGGGCGTTATAAGCAGACTGGACACAACGCTCGTACCTGTGCTGTTAAGATAGATAGTGCAAGTAATAGCGGCAATTCTAACAATTAACATAGTATATCGCAATAGTTTATTAACTGTGGTAAAAAGCTGTGATAACGTGTTGACGTCGACGCGCCGGTGGGGAGGTGCTCGCTCGCTTGGGGTGCTCGCTCGCTTGTGAACAACGTTAACTTTACTATATCTCTATCTTACTACTAGATAAAGACTACTTATTTACTAGCTTCGACGTTAGTATAATAGATAAGTATATTCTAGTATTTCTTATCTTTATAGATAAAGTTCTAATCTCTATCTAGTTTACAGAGAATCTACTACGCGACTAAGTAATCTAAGTTAGTTCTACTAGCTAGATAAATAATAATTTAGTACTTAACTAGCTTTATTATTTTAATTCTTATATATAGTCTATAGAGATATATAAACTACTCTTTATTAATAGCTATAAAAGCTACTACTTGGTAGCTTTTTAAGATATTTATAAAAATATAAAAATCATTATTCTCTATAACTATTAGATATTATACAGCAATTTTACTTCTCTTATTTCTCTACTTTTATATAAAATTTAGATTAATATTAAAAAATATAGTAGTAAGTAGTTTTAAAAGGATTTAATTTAACTAGAGATAGAGTAGCTATTAAGAAATCTATAATATACTATTATCTTAACGCTTTTCTATATATATTAGTTTTAGAAATAGTTAGACTATATTTATATTAGATAGAGACTCAAGTATATATCTCAATATATAAGTGTAATGGGCTGCGCCTGTGAGAGTGAAAGCACGTGATTGTATCACGTGCCTATAATACACCGCCTAGCTAGAACCTTACTCGTACGAAGAACGTAGAAGCGGGGGTATAAAAAGAGAAGTGTCGTACAACAACTTAACTCTCTCTATCTTTCTTCTTCTGTACTATAGGCTAATGCAAACTCGTTCGAAGGCCTCTTCGCCCTTAACAATAAGCCTTTATTTTATTCTTACCTCTCTAACTCTCTACTATTTAAAACTATTTCTTTTTATATATTAGAAGTTAACTAGAGATTAACTAATTATTTAATTTATATATTTATATGACTATTCTGATGATTATTATTAGAAGAAGACTATATATATCTCTTTGATGCCTACTATTATTTACTTCTATTATTCTAAACAACCTCTATTCTTATAATTTTCTAAAACAATTCTAGACCCCCACCATTCTTGCGAACCTAGTCAAACTTAACCTTGAAGCCCTTGAACGTAAAGCTTGGAAGAGGCACAACCATGTCCTAGGCAGGCTTGAAATCCAACTCAGTAGTCTCAGATATCTCGAAGTCAACAGCACCAGGACGGACCATGGTAGCGATAATGTAGTTCTTCTTCATAGCGGGAGCAACATTGCTGAGCCACCTGTCAGGGTTGAACTCGTGGGGGTTGGGAAAGATCTTGGGGTCTGTGTGCTGGAAGTAGGCGGACATGCCGACGCGGACGCTCTTGTGTGGATGGTTTCACAAATTCTATTAGCTAAGGGCTTGGTAATCTATAAATGAGTCGCAGCGATGTAGTATATGAGGCAGAAAAAAGCCATTAGTGCCAATAGCCCTAGTCTGATTGACACTTCACCGTCTCAACGGCTGGCTACTGTTCTGGGATACAGTAGTTAAGTACCCAAAGCTGACCGAAATCGGTATTTTCGCCCAATTAGGCCACTTCCCATTCAGGACCACCTCAGTTTAGGCCCACACAACGCGAAGCGGAATTTCACCGGCTTCCAATTTCCATTCTCTCCTGCTGTCTGGCGTGGTTCTCTGTGCAACGGCTTGTTGGGGCTGTCGCTGGTCGGAATTTACGCTTTCGGTAGCTGATCGCTGCGAAACACACTCCCACGCCACCAATTGCCTGTCTATGCTTGCACACCAAGCGCTGCATAACAATTTCTAGCAATTACAAGGATATCTATTTAATAGAACTAGTTGCCCACCAAAGTTTATATCGCATTACCATCAAGCCATCATTCGTGAGCCATCATCGTGGCTCATCAATAGCAATGCCTATGTTCACTAGCATTCTTCAAGCGGAATCAAAGTTTACAAGAGATCTCACGTTCATCATTGTCGTGAATCTTATCTTGTTGAGCGTGTATCCTTTGGTCTACTACAGCCTCTCCTCTACCTCTCCCATCTACACCTACAGGCCTCAACTGTTAGCTGGTAACACAACAGTCGTTCGAGTTTAAAAGACAAAATGGCCCCTTCATACGACCAACCCTACTCCGTCCTCCTCGACAGGAGCATCTACGACCCGGAGAACCTCTGCGAAGAAATCGATTTCAGGCGCCACCATACTGCCGACCTTGAGGATGTCGGTGCATTCAGGTGTCAGGAAGACTGGCGCCGCTTAGTTGGACCTCTCGAGAGGCCGTTCCGAGGTGGCCTTGGCCCCCAGTTTAGCTTCATCACTGTCGCTATGCCCAACTGTATTCCCGAGCGAATGGAGATCACCAGTTATGCTCTCGAGTTTGGCTTCATCCACGACGATGTCATAGACGAGCATATCGAGGTTGCCGACTTGAGCGGCATGGAGGAGGGCTTGGAGCAAGGAGCCAAGACTGTCTGTATCGACGAGCGAGGTGCCTCGGATAGGCGTATCATCGATGCTCAGATCATGCGCAAGATGACGGCAATTGACCCTGAGAGGGCCGTGGTTGTCGCTAAGGCCTGGTCTGCTGTAGTTCAACACTCTGCCAGGCAAGAGGAATTGACCAACTTCCAAACTCTTGGTGAGTACACCTCCTACAGAAGTCACGATGCCAGATACATGCTCTGGTATGGCCTGGTCACCTTCGGATGCGCCATTACCATCCCCCCTGAGGAGCAGGCACTGTGCATCGAGTTTCTCACCCCGGCCCTATCTGCTGCTTCGCTCGTCAATGATCTTTCCTCCTTCGAGAAGAAGAAGAATGATGCCAATATCCAAAATGAAGTCTACATTATCATGAAGGAGCATGGATGTGACAAAGCAGAAGGCAGAGAGTGCCTCAAGGCGCGTATCCGACAAGAGATGGCCAAATTTGCACAGATCATCGAGGACATCAAGACGCGACCTGACCTCTCTGACGATACCAAGCGATACATCGACGTCATGCAATACTTCCTTTCCGGAGATGTTGTTTGGAGTGCTCAGTTCCCACGATACAACCTGATAGCTGGGTGGAATGAGCTCCAGATACCGCAAGCCAAACATGGTGTAGCCAAGTACCCAGCAACTTTTCCACCAGCCGATGGCTCCATGGACCACCTCTGGAAGAAGGGTTCAACACAGGGCGAGGGAAAAGGCGAGAAGAGGAAAAGACATAGCTTAAATGAAACTAACAGAGTGAACGGCACCAATTGTGTCAAGAAGCCCACTATCTCGAGAGTTGGCGTGGATTCACTCCAACTGAACGACATAGTGTCGCTAGCTCTTAGCGCCGACCTTCCTAACTTGACCGCTAATGTAAGTTTTCTATAAAATCTTGTCAGAAAATCGAAGCCTCCACAAAAACCGTAGCTAATAATGCATCTCAGGTCATTCTTCAACCCTATGCCTACATCACCTCCATGCCCTCCAATGGATTCCGCAACCGAACCATTGACTCCATTAACAAGTGGCTCAAAACCCCTGCCAAAGCCACTCAAAAGATTAAGAAGATCATCAACAAGCTTCATACTGCATCCCTGATGTTAGTCCTCCCATTCTAACATCCCAAAATGAACTCTCTTCCAACCCCGCCCTAGGCTTGACGATCTCGAAGACAACTCCCCCCTCCGCCGCGGCAAGCCCTCAACTCACAACGTCTATGGCGCCTCTCAAACCATCAACAGCGCAACCTACCAAATCACGCATGCCATCGCTCTCGTCGCCGGCCTCAGCAATCCAGCGTGCCTCCGCATCCTCAATGAGGAAATCAACGAGCTCTACATCGGCCAGAGCTACGAACTCTACTGGACCCACAACATCATCTGCCCAACCTTCGGCGAGTACCTCAGGATGGTCGACATGAAGACCGGCGGTCTATTCCGAATTCTGACCCGCCTCATGACCGCCGAGTCACCGCTCAACGGCCAAATATCCGACTCTGAGCTCAACCCCCTCGGTTGCCTCATCGGCAGCTTCTTCCAGATCCACAGCGACTACCAGAACCTTATGTCTGCCGAGTACGCACAGCAAAAGGGCTTTGCCGAGGACCTTGACGAGGGCAAGTACTCCTTCACACTTATCCACTGCATCCGCGCCCTTGACGCCGATCCCTCGCTCGCTGGTGAGCAGATGCGGCTCCGGTCGCTGCTGATGAAGAGGCGCGTCGAGGGTAAGCTTACCAACGAGGCTAAGCGTGAGATCCTCGATACCATGAAGAAGACGCAGAGTCTCGAGTACACCCTTGAGGTGCTCCGTGAGCTTCACACTAAGCTTGACAATGAGGTTGGTCGTTTGGAGAAGAAGTTTGCCGATGATAACTTTGCGCTGAGACTTATGATGGAGATGCTCAGGGTGTAAGATGTTGGACGATATAATGAAGTGATTGAGCGGGATGGCAAATTGACAGGATTTTCTTTGTCTTTTGTTGTCTTTAATTTTTGTTTTTAGCTTCGCTGTTCAGAACATTGCGCCTGCCGCCCCATATTCGACAGATCAAGTGCAAAAGCCGGCAGACGTTTGGAGCTATGTTTTTATATTTTAGGAGTAAGTTGGGAATGCATCGCTATTTAAAGATCCTTATTGTTTATACATTCAAATTTGGGCTTGATTGAAGTTTCTGCCCTCTTACCGAAGCACCTACTTATCACAATACTCTAAGCTGATGCCTAGCAAGGTCAACTCTTGAAGATGTGTCGGGTACCCCTCGGGCCAAAGAAGCAATGGTCACTTGCATAGAGTATATAGTCCTATCTGAATCTCAGGTAGCTCCTTAGGGATTTGTCTCGACTCACTCTAGTATGCTATGTACCTATGAAAATTCCTATGTCAGGATTAAAAATCATTTCTTATGGTCGGTTAGAGTCATAACAGCGGACTGGGACAATAGAGTTGCGATGATTGCAAAGGTAAGTATATATATCCACTGCGAGTGCAATACATGTTTTTGACATCTAACTGGCCCCAAACCTGCACTATTTTACTATTTCAGTATAGCCGTGTGTACGTGTAATTGTCATTTTTTAACACATGTCTTCATCCTCTAAAAGAAAAGACAAGTTCTTTGCCCACCGCCACATAGCCAGATAATGCATAAGATGGCGCACTTCCATCCTTGGGGGAAACCTAATTGCGCATAGAGGGAGTTTTAGAAGCTAGTTTCTCTTTTTTATCTACCGTAGAGGTTCTGGTAGAAGATCAAGAATAAAAAGCATTCAGGCTTCATTAGGGATTAATTTGGGGCACCGTCTCGGGATTGTGAAGCGCCAAGCATGAAGATCTCCGGGAAAATAAAAGCTTAGATGCAAAAAGCTTTACGTACTAGTTAGTTACTATACATGCCTAACAAACCCTTGACCTATGGCAGTACACAGCTGACTTTTGGCCTCCATTGCATTCGCACTTACACACGGGGCTATGTTGCGTATAATATCGCTCTCAGCCCCCTGCAAGTCTGTGAATCATCCAGGAGCAGCAGGCTGTTGTTGTTATTCACAATTATCTTTGCCAAAATGACATCTTCAAACGGCTACGAACGGCCTCCATACCACGACGAGTCCATCCAACCAAGTGCATCACCAAGAACGATTTCACCACTTCACAGTACTTCCGGGAAAGAAAAGACACACGATGCCTCAAAATATGATGTAAGTGCAGAGGCGTTGCTAAACCCTGCGCCTGCGAAAGAGCGGACCACTGAAAAACATGACGAACAACAACCGAGCCACTCCAGAAAGCTACACCTCAGGGACTGGTATTGGGAGTTCATTGCTACAATTTTCAGTATGGCATGCGTTATTACAGTCATAGCTATTCTAAGAAAGTATCAAGGAAAATCACTATCCAGTTGGCACTTCTATCACAACATCACACTCAACATACTGGTTGCCCTGCTCTCGACCCTTTCCAGGACTGCACTCATAGTCCCAGTTGCATCATGCATCAGCCAGCTCAAATGGATACATCTAGTAAGCTCACCGCGGCCTTTGCATGAGTATCAGATCCTCGATGAAGCCAGTCGTGGGCCATGGGGCTAACTGACACTTATTTTCACCCTCCATTTCAAAACCAAACTGGCTACGTGGGGTGCCCTCATCACCATTGTATCTCTTACCATGGGTCCACTGTCGCAACAGCTACTTTCTTATCCTTCAAGAGAGCACCCCGAGAGATCCGGGACTACCTTTTACAGAAATCAAATTTATGACACTGGCGCGGGCTATGGTTTGACACACGCATCTCGTATGGCACCCGCAGTAAACCATCAAAACTAAAACTACTTGCTGATTTGATATTTAGAAAGAACAATGGATTCTAAGATGCAAGGCGCCATTCCCAACGGTCTATACAATCTCAGCACACCTATCCAAGTCCAATGCCAGACTGGTAACTGTCGGTGGGAGGATTTCACAACCTTGGTCGTGGCGAGTGAGTGCAGAAACGTCACATCAAACAGCAAAATAAATTGTGGATTCTCTCAAGGCTCTAAAAGCTGCAATTATACAACGCCCTCTGACTTCTTCATTTAATCTTATTCATCCACCTCATCGGGCGATACCCGTTCGACTGGATTCAACAGCACCGCAAATCCACCACAAACGACCAGCCACCTTGGCGAGCTACTCAATAGCACCTTGTTGGAATTCGCCGCCGCAACAATGTCGGAGCCATTTAGCGAAGAAAGGCCGGACATCACCGAGTGTAGCATGCGCTGGGTTACTCGCCTTGTTCAAAATACTACTTTTTCAACTGATACCTTCCATCCGGGCATTGCCAAAGACTACGAGCTCATAGGTGTTGTCAACCCCTTCAATTCAAATCGCTGGGTCACATTTAATGTTTTCGACGAAAGCGAGACATTTCCCGGCAACAAAAGCTTCAGCGTTCTTCCAACTGACAACACTAAACTTATGAAATTCCTCAACATGGTGTTTTCCTCTTCAAAGGCCGACCTTTTCGGCCTAGTGCTGAACAACGTTACAGACTTCACGCAGACTATGGAAAGCATGAGTAATAGTATTACATATGCTCTTGGTCTTGGCTCCGGCCTTTCTGAGTGGAGTTTCTGAGAGAAAAGAATTCTGAGATTGATTACAACTAGTAAGCAGCAACTACGCGCACCCATCCTCCACTCCACCAATCGACACCGTCACGCACCAACAGCGTCGACACGAGCGACACGTCTGATCCACCACCTACGACACATCATGCGACTTCCCCCGGCTCATCCCTTCCTACCGTCCTCAGATGCCTCCGGATGAAGTAGAGCGTCGCCCCTATCCACGCTAAGCTCTCCTTACTCTAAAACTTCTTCCTAAACCTCCTCTGCTCCTTCGTGGGATTTAATATAGTGATGGCGTTTTTAATACGCCCTATATTAGCCTCTAGCTACTCGCGAGTCTCCTTACTCGGTCCCTCGACGCTACGTATTAACTGTATGCTCACCTCGTACACCGCGAGCGCGTCCTTATAGTCGATTAGGGTAGTGCCTTCTAATCCGTTGATACTAACATTAGGGAGGGGTCCGCACCACTATTTTGGCATAGATCTATTAAACTTCAGCTAGACAGATATATGTTGCTATAGGTCTTGTAGTACATGCATAGGAGGAGGAGAGTAGAATATAATTATTTCTATAGGATAGAGCCCTACAGGGATAGATATCTTCTCTAACGAGCTTAGCTTAGCACGAAATAACCGCGAGGATCGCAACTAGGAGAAGAGTTGCATTATTAAATTGATAGATAGGGAGTAGAGATTAATTCGTAATTAAGATGAGATGGGATGAGATAAGAGAGATATACCAAAGATATGGCGAATTTATAGGCATTAGAGAGCTTCGCTACACTGCGTGTCCTTATTACAACTATAGTTCGTTGTATTATTGTCTTATCGCAACTGTAGTTCGCTATTCTATTACCTTCATCATAACTGTATTATAGTTATTACACCTAATAGAGTTGTGCCTTATAGTTATATACCTATTAAGAGGTTTATAAATTTTAGTAGTATTACTAAACTAGTTATTCCTAAGGGTTCAAAGCAGGGTCGCGTAGACGTAATTCTTTCAGACCCTCACCCAATTTTTTTACTTTGACTGCATGGTCATTTTTTTAATACCCGATTTCGGCAGGTTGGGGTGTGGCCTGCCATTCGTTTCTGAGATAATTGATCTGATACGCTATATAGCAAACAGAGAAAAAAATGTCAAGTCATGCTCTTGGTCAAAGTCTAACCGTTATGGAATTAGCAGGCGAGGCAATCACATTCGAACAGTATGTGTATATCAATTGGGGGTGGATCGTCTTGCCCATTGCTGGGGCGGCGATGGGAATTATCTTTCTTGTTGCTACTTTGCTGCAGAGTTGGAGGAAAGGGGTAGTGGCATGGAAAGGCTCGGCTATCATACCTCTTGTTACGGAGATGGAGGGTTGGCATAGTGGGGAGTGTCGAGCAGGGTCTGCTCGGGCAGCCGACAAGATGGCGAGAGGAATGACGGGTGTGTTGGAGAACAAGCAGGATGGTGATCAGATATTCAGACGCGTATAGTAGTATCGGTTGTCTTTACTAGAAACAAACATAGCAAGATAATGATGAGCAACATATCACACATACGTGTTGAATGACAAGTGTGAAATTATTCGTTTCCCACATAGCCCATACCTTTCCTCCACCATTCCCAGACACCTAGGCTCTCCATCTTTGCTCCAAAATCTTTAACACTGTCCACCTCTTCTAGCTTCCCGTACGTGACGCCACTCTCTGGTTCCTTTCCGCCGGTTCCTTTTTCAGCAGGCTTTTTGACTAGCTGGAAATCTTTGTAGCGCAATCTTTGGACATTCGCAACCCAATCTCTCACACTAGTCTCTGCGCCTTGGCAGTACATGATGCCAGGGCATCCACCACTCCTCAGCAAAGCGTACACATTGCAATTCGACGCTGCCGCTTTGAGTTTGGCAACTTTCTTGCGTGAAGTGATGTGGTGCGTTCGAATCAGCGCGTTGTACAGCTGATAAGACATTCTATTATTTGAGTCGTCCAAAAGTCAAGAACGGCATGTATGAGGTTGGGTTCCCACGACCTGGGATACACACATGCAGATACAATTGTGCACGTGACGTCACTAGCGCCAAATGATTTTCCAAGAGCGCGGAAACGCTATGACGTGCAAGCAAGGCTCAAGCAAAAGATTTGATCAACGACCGTATGGATCGATTTCGCATACATATTGACTCCACCGGAAAGTTATGAAGATAACTCTGATACAGAGAGTTGCCGCCCCATCGCCGTCGGTTTTGAGCTTCCTGCGAGCTCAGGTCAATAATGTTTTCGCATCACCTTTTGCGCAATGCGCCCACACCACTCGGCAATGTCGCGTTTATGCTATCGGCAGTCAGATAGGCAGGATCCCGGGAAAATGTTCGTTTGGAAGAGTTACAAGTCACTTGCAGAAGGGAGACTTTTCTAGCGACAGAAGATTTGTTTCCTCTAGGTGCCTGATCGAACACAAAGCATCGCCTCCACCTCAAGACCGTTCGCTTGTTCTTCGACACGCCCCTCCCACCTCGTTGCAGCATGTCGATTGCTTTACCTACCGGTCGTTTTCCACAACTCGTGCCAACAATGGATGGAACATTTTTAATAGTGCAAAAATGCGAAAGCTGGCGCAGTTGCAACCGCCGCCGCCACCACCAGACGACTCGTCCTCTGGTTCTTCAGGATTTGGAAGTAGTCTGGGACGTATAATGCGACCGACCAATGAGCTAAAGATGCGCTGCACGGAATTGGACGAGCACGGCAACGTCACGCTGGTCAGTGGAGAGTTTAAGAAAAGCGAACTGATCGCAAAGGTACGTAAGGCGAATGACATATCGACATACATAGTTGACAGCCCGTAATAGTATGGTCTTCTTCCACGCGACCTTCGCAAAATCGACTCCTCGCTCCTCCCACATATTCTAGTCCGACCATCTGCAATTCTCATAAACCTCCTCAATCTCCGCGTATTGTTGAAGCACAATCGAGTCCTTGTATTTGACGCATACGGCACTACAGATTCGAAATCGCAGTCAGTATTCATGTACGATCTCGACCTACGACTCCGTCAAAAAGAATCGACCCTCAACGGCACCCTCCCATATGAGTTTCGTGCACTAGAAGCTGTCCTCATCAGTGTAACCTTAAGCTTGGAAAAGGAGTTCGAAGGGGTCAGCGAACCAGTTGTGAGAGTCCTCCGGGAGCTCGAGGAGGACATTGACCGAGACAAGCTCAGATATCTGCTGATTTACAGCAAGAAGCTGGGCAGTTTTGAGCAAAAAGCACGATTGGTTAGGAACGCACTGGAAGAATTACTCGAGGCAGATGACGATTTAAGCGCCATGTACTTGACTGAAAAGGCAGAGGGCAAAGTGCGACAAGAGGACGATCACACCGAAGTCGAGATGCTCCTGGAATCGTACCACAAGGTCGCCGATGAAATTGTACAGGCAGCCGAGAACTTGGTATCGAGCATCAGGAATACAGAGGAAATGTATGCAACTTTCCCCTTTTCTCCTAATTTCTTCATAGCGTTACTGACAATACTATACAGTGTCAAAGCCATCCTAGACGCCAACCGCAACTCGCTCATGCTTCTCGACCTCAAATTCTCCATCCTCACCCTCGCAATCACAGCTGGTACCTTTGTTGCAGCCCTCTACGGCATGAATCTCAAGAACTTCATTGAAGAATCGGACTACGGTTTCTTTGGCATCAGCGCTTGGTGCTCCGTGTTCGGCGCTCTCGTCGCAGTTTACGGCTTGCTTCGCCTGCGCAAAGTCCAGAGAGTTAGCATGTACGGACATGGCCCTGGTGCGCTTGTTACTCGGGAGCCGACGAGGCCAGTAGTAGCTCCGGGAGGAGGATGGGGTCTTGGAGCTTGGGGCGGAGGCAGCAGGAATGGTGTCAGTAGGGGAGACAGTATTATGCCTACGGGAGCGGATTTAACTGGTATGCCAAAGCGAATGGACACGTTTGCCAGTGTCCTAGAAAGAGAGAGGGCAATGGCACGGAAGATGGCAAAGGGTGATGTCAGAGGAGATGACGCGAAGAGAGTTTGATATGGGCTTTTTTCTTCCTTTTTTTCTCTACCCAACTCTTTGGAAGACTTGTTTCAATATTCCCGCTTTTCTGTTACATCTCTGCTCAGATATCCCTCCTCATCTGTTTACGCTACATGTACGATTACTCCCGGGGATCTTTGTCGCATAGCGTTGGCGTTTGGGAATACACACGAGAAGGAAATACATCTTAGACTAGACACTTTAACATTACTATTGTACGAGTACGTATACATATCCCAGCCTATGCACCAATAGTCCGATCCATATCTTTACTTCCCCCATATCCCTGCTCCCGCCTCTGCTTCGCTGCGCCCTCGTCATCATCAGCTAGCGCCTCTGTCCCTCCAAATCCCGTATTTGCCTTTGCATGCCCGCTTGACGACGTAGTCTTGCCGCCCATGCCGCCCTCCTGGATGCTCTGGCCGTAGCGGATCTTGTCTGCAGGCGTGATGCCATGCGTGTTTGGGGCGCCAGGGTCCGCAGTCTTTGCGTGGACTGATGTGCCTTCTGAAGAGTCTGTGAGAAGGGGATAAGGATGAGTGAGTTGCATTATGGAGAATAGAGGGGGAACATACTGCTTAATTGGCCGTACTTCTTGTCGTGTGGTTCGACATAGGTGTGGATGCCTTCGTATTGGGTTTGCTCGCCGCCAACTTCAGTGTCCATGAGTTTGTCTGACATGATGATGAATGGGATGTTGTTGAGTGGATAGGACAAGGCACAAGTATTGTAGTTGATTCAGAAGGTATGTGTAGTATGTAGTGTAGTTGAAGCTCGGAGAGCTCGAGGTATTTGGGTAGGTTCGATCATAGCTTATGACGTAACTACCAGACGCCGGTACGCGAAACGCGCTCAACAACGCCAGAACACCTCACGCTAAGTCTGCCCATGCCTGAATCTTATTCTACTCATTTTGATGATGCTGCCCGGCGATATTTCCCCCCTCTATTATGCGGAATCGAAGTCCAAGCCCATGGAATAGCTGCAGTGATTGTTAGTTTCATATGTGAATTGCAAATGCTTCCCTCAATCTTTACATACCTCTCGTATAGCCTCATATACTTGGCAACAAACGCCTCAAGGTGGAATATATGCTTAGCACCCATCTTACACCTGTGCTCATAGAAGGCCGCCCATTTGATAACCTCTGGCTTCAGTGCATCGTCCGTCTTTGGTATGAGTTTCCAGGTAAGGGTTTTGATGATAGTCGTCGGGTCGATGCAGTGCGACAAAAGATCATAAAGGGAGGCGCGAACCTGAAGGAGCCGTTGGGGAGAGCGCTCTTCAACGATTTGGCGGGCAATCTGCTCGATGAGAGCTTCCCAGTCGGGAGGTGGGATATGTGTCTGATCTGTAATCTTCTCACTATTGCGGTGTTAGCTGCAACTATTGGGCGTGTAAAGAGGTAACAGGGGCGTACTTTTGGGCATGCACTGCTTCAAACATCAAAAGTGCCTTTCGAAGGTTGCGTCCGCTGTCTTTCGCTATCCTCTGATGTAAACTTTCAACATCCTTCCATCCCTCCTTCTTTCCCACTTTGCTTAGCACATCGCAGATCTCGGCCTCGGTGGGCGCCGCAACTCTGACAAGCAGCGTTCTACTTCTGATGGGTGCGATGATGTTGCTCGTCGAGTTTGCCAACAGGATCAATCGTAAGTTAGGACTGTATTTTTCCATGGTTCGCCTTAATGCTGCTTGAGCATCTCTGGTCAGATGGTCGGCCTCGTTGATAACGACAACCTTGAACCGCTGCTTTGCACCCAAGTCAACCTGCTGCGTCTGCGCGACCTCCTTGAGCAGATCTTGCACCACTACTCTGTCATAGTTTCCAACATCTGATGGCGTGATTTCGAGGTGGTATACGGAAGCGACAATGTTGAATTCGAGCTTGCGGTTCGTGGTAGTCTGGAAGACACGTGCATCGATTTTGATCTTTTCAACACCTGGGCCATAGAGTTCTTTGAGGGTTGCGACGATACGCGTCTTCTTGCCTGCTCCAGAAGGGCCGTATACGAGGAGATGGGGGAAGTCACCGCTTTGTGCCTATAGTGTAATGCGTTAGGCACAGCCCGTACGCGAAGTGCTCTCCTTGGATTCCTTACTAGAGCTCGCAGGCGATCTGAAAGCTCAGGATGATAGCTGAGCGCTTCAAGGTTACGCGGCCGATGCTTGTCTACTAAAAGCGCCATTGGGTAGTTGTGGTTTGTGAGAGTGTTTGTGGGAATGTAAAAGTTGGCGCAGCGTGCACTGGGCAGACGCGTCGACGCGTAAAGTGGTCAATGGCTTGGCATCCAATGGCAATCACAGCCGTAGCCCGCCCGTCAGGTCACCAGCTTGGTTTATTATATTTCAAAAGTAGGAACTCAGGGGCCTTGGCTCTCATTGTACAACCCTGGACACAATACACTCGGCCCTCTCTCCTCATCACCCTGTACCTGACGTTATAGTCTAATAAGCCCAGGGCCCGACCGACCCCGCCAGCCCCGCGACACCAAATCCCTACCACCTTCAAGAGCCGGAAATTAGGTTTACTTGTTGAAATAATTCAGGTAGACATCATGGCATTGTCAACGAGATGCAACTCCCTTCTACATCCCCAGAACTCCCTTCAACCCTCTAACCTTACCCCTCAAGTTTCCATACCCCAACCACACAATTCCCTGCGCCATATTCCACGCCTTGACCCCCGCACGCTCACCCTGCAGTGGAATGTCCATTGGAGGTGGAATACCCGTCTTGATCCCCGCCCAAGCCCAGCGATCCCTAGTAATACTCTTTTGATTGCACAGACTCCGCAGCCCTTCTTTTCCTGCAAAACGGCCATAGCCACTACCTTTTGTGCCGCCAAACGGCATCTGCACCATATAGTAGACGGCAAAGTCGTTCACAGCGACCATGCCGGCGTGCAGTGAGCGCACGACGAGCTCGAGGTCGCGGTTGGAAGAGCCAAATACCGAGGAACCGAGGGCGTACGAGGTGCTATTTGCAATGGAAATGGCGTCTGTGACGGATTCGGCGCGCATGAGCAGGAAGACCGGTGCGAAGAGCTCCGTCTGGGCGATTTTCATGTTAGGTGTGACGTCAACTATGAAGGTAGGACTGAAGTAATGGCCTTTAGGGAACTCTGGGTGAGTATAACGCTTTCCGCCTGCCAGGACGCGAGCACCGTTGTTGACGGCGTCTTGAATAAGATCTTCAAGCTTGGAGTAGCCGGCATCGGATATGGAAGCGCCAATGTCAATTGGCACGTCTGAGGAAGTGTTCAATATGGAGCCAGGACGTAGGGCACGGATCTTTGGTGTGAGGTACTCGATGAGGCGATTGTAGACTTTTGGAAGTGCAATGACACGCTCGATTCCAATACAGTTCTGGCCTGCAGACTGGAAGGTACCGCGCATGAGGATGCTAGCGATGCGCTTAAAATCGCTATTCGATACATCGTCGAGAACAATGGCCGGGTCCTTTCCTCCGAGCTCGACACATACTGGTGTAAGTGCCTTTGCGGCCGAGGCACAGACGTGATGTGCCACTGGGCGTGAGCCAATGAATGTAATATGCGAGATTGATGGATGCGAGGTGAGGTGGTCAGCGACGTCAGGCCAGCAGACAACGGATTGCACAATATCAGGCGAATGACCACACGCTTCCAAAGCACGGGTAGCAATGGAAGCGAAGTATGAGGACGACCAGGCGGTGGCTTCAGAGCCTTTAACGATGATGGCATTGCCGGCGAAAATGGAGGCTATGACGGGACTGATGAGGTTGTGAAAAGGGTAGCTAGAACCATGTTAGTTGGAATGCTTCGCTGTTAAGGATTGTGCAATACTCACTTCCAGCTCACACAGGCCGCAACTAAGCCCAGCGGCTCGTAGACAACTTCATTCCACTTGTACATCATGAGGAAGCTTGTATCTCTCTTCTCAGACTTCAAGCTCTTTTCTCCATGCTTAATTGTCCACCTCAGCTTCGCCACAGTCACAAGTATCTCACCCAAACTAGCATCCACCATAGTCTTGCCGGAGTCGAGGCAGGCGACCCTTGCAATGACCTCTTGGTTTTCGAGAATAAACTGGAGCATTGTACGCAGCACCTTGCGGCGCTGGCGAAAGCTTGTCTGTGCCCATTTCACCTGGGCATCTTTGGCTTTGGCGATTGCACGGTCGATGCCGTCTGCGGTGGAGGGGTTGATGCGCCCGAGGGCTTCACCAGTTGCGGGGGCGTAGCATTGGATTAGTGAGGAGCCAGAAACCTAAAACAAGTCAGTTTGCATTTGTGAGATTTGAACTGATTTTCTGTACCTTCAATCCAGGCTCATCAAGCACTTTGCCCTTCCATCCCTTCTCAGCTTCCTGGGGGGTTTCGACGGTGTATTTGACGGGCTCTTCTGGATCCGCACGGCACGTGAGCCAGATGAAAGAAAGGGCAGCTATCCAGAGCGTGCCATACAAAACAACGTTGAAGTCGTTGTCAGCGCGTGCGGTAATGCGATCCATGCTGGCAGGATGGCGCGCATGCGGCCAAAAGTCGCGTATGTCGCTTCAGGAAAATGCAACGTTGGACCCTGACACAAAGCTCGGGAATGGCGCTAAAACGCGTGGTCATCTGCAAGCGACTCGAAACCATGACTTCACACGTCATTTCAATTCATGCAAAGCTCGGATTAACGCTTGATATATGTAGTGGTATCATTCATCCGTTATTCATCATTGCTATACATGACTGCCTATATGTTTCTTTGCAGCCTGACTGTCGCTTTCATTCACAACGCCTAATCCACACTTATTTTGCGTTGTTCTTGGGCGCATCCAGGGGAGGCCCAGTAGGCGTAGTGTAGCACTTGGTCATGCCACCATCAATGACAAAGTCAGTTCCGTTGACGAAGCTGCTCTCGTCGCTGGCAAGGAATAGGACACCTTGAGCCTGCTCAACGGCCTCGCCAAAACGGCCTGTGGGGAAGTGGACTTCGCGACGGTGACGCTTCTCTTTGTCGTCACCGAGCCAGTCTTGAAGGAGAGGTGTGCTGCATTGGTTAGCATTTCAAAGACCCAACATGGCACACGGAGAAGCTTACTTCAATGGTGCTGGGCACAGCGAGTTGAATCTGAAGCCCTCACGTGCGTGGACCATTGCCAATTCCCTGGTCATGGCCAAAACGGCGCCCTTGCTTGCTGTGTATGCGAGCTGTGGTGTTGCGCTGCCCACTAATGCAACCACACTGGCAGTGTTGATGACGCTC
The DNA here is from genome assembly GCA_026262445.1 of Bipolaris bicolor. Taxonomy (NCBI): domain Eukaryota; kingdom Fungi; phylum Ascomycota; class Dothideomycetes; order Pleosporales; family Pleosporaceae; genus Bipolaris; species Bipolaris bicolor. Next base: position 200,847 of record JAODYD010000020.1, read on the forward strand.
GTCTTCTTCTTGCCGTGCTTTCTGAAGCTGTTGACTGCGTGCTTGCAACCAAACCATACACCCTTTACGTTGATGGCTTGGGTCAAGTCCCAGATCTTCTCAGGCGTGTTGACAGCATCGTCGTCGTTGGCGTGCATGATACCTGCGTTGTTGAACAGGACATCTACACCGCCCCATGAATCCACGTGCTCAATCATAGCCTGGACATCGGCTTCTTTGGACACATCGGTGACCTTGGTCTCAACTTTCTTGGCCTCTGGAACCACCTCTTTCAGCTTGGCAGCAGCCTTTTCCAAGGCCGGGCCAGAAATATCAGAGAGAAGGATATTGGCGCCTTCCCGAGCAAAAAGGATGCCAGTCTCGAGACCAATTCCACTGCAAATGGTCAGTATGCGGTTTTGGATGTGGGGCTGGTGTATGCGCTGTGACTATGCACTATTACATGGCAATGAATGTAATGTGTCATCCAGCAAGCAAAACAAGGAGGACAAATAGCACTCGGCAGCGCTATCAAGCTGATGTAAAGGAAAGAATCGGGGATATTGATGGGAGTTGTGGCATGTGCGAATAGAAGATGTTTGCTTACCCAGCTCCTCCAGTAATGATGCAGTTCTTGTTCTCCAGACGGCCCATGTTGAATTTCTCGACTCGACGCTTGATCAGGTACTATGTGTAGCAAAGAGGCTGCAACGGTGTCAACGGTTGATGTGGGCAAGGCAAAGTTTTGTGTCAAGCTGCGAAATATGACTAATATAAACTAGACAAAGCGTCATGCGAACAGCACACTGCATCGTGAATGGGGAAAGTGTGCCAGCCGTCGGGCAACAGGGACGACAACTCCGCACTTACCTTTGAGTTGGAGGTTGGAGTATGTACTGGCGTATGAGAGTGTTGGCGGCTGCAAGGAGACGAGGGAGGGGAGATGGTGGACGGGTAATCACGGACAGTGAAGCGGTCATTCAGATAGTCACGGGTCCGAGAATCGGCCCAGGGCATTGATAGTCGACGATAAGGACTATTAGAGCATGTTTGCTGCTGTCACGGCTGGGCGGGCTTTGTTGGAGCGGTCGACGGCTTCACTAGGGCAGCCTTGCTTGAATGGCTCGAGCATACTTGCACCCATGTTCCGGACGGCCATTCTACGTAACTTGAGGGTGGGTTGCCCCGCCATTCGGACGTGACGCGCAGCCCTGTGCGGTAGGTCTGGCGTCTCGCGGCTTATCACGGGAGTCGCATGGGGAGCTATCTTTGTCGCATTGGGTATTGGATAGGGATGTCGTGCAGGAGGGTGGAAGATAGCAGAGGGGCGGAAAATGCAATATATAGTAGTTGCGCGTCTGCACGCCGAATCGATGATGTCGCCAGCCCACATCGCATCATCACCCCTCATTGGTCCAAGCTCTATCGCATCCGGACCGCCTTTCGCTGCGTCAAGCTGTTCCTCGTCGCGTGCCTGCTTGAAAACCTGATTGCGCCGGCGCCCGTATTTGCTTCCGCTGGCCGTCCGTCAACTCTCCCGTCTCACTCACACCGACTCTCAACACCTGGTCCTCTCTGTCCCACCCTTCGACATCATGCCCGCCGACTTCGACCCCTCTAACTTGACGGCCGAGCAGCTGCCCGAGCTTCTCAAAGATGACTTGTCAGTCAAAGTCGCGGGTATCGACGTCGATGGCATTCTACGTGGAAAGCTCATGGCCAAGAAGAAATTCCTCAGCATTGCCAACGAAGGCTTCGGCTTCTGCAGTGTCATTTTCGGCTGGGACATGCACGACCAGACATACTTTAAAGAACTGGCCATATCCAACAAGGAGAACGGTTACCGTGATTTGATCGCCATACCGGATCTCACATCTTTCCGGAGAATACCGTGGGAGAACAATGTACCCTTCTTCCTCATTAGTTTCCACGATCCCGACACCAAAGGCACTCTGAGCGCATGCCCAAGAAGCCTGTTGAAACGTACCGTCGACAAGCTCAGGGACAAGGGCTATGGCGCCATGGCTGGAGGTGAGTCGCATGCCGGCGGAAGATCGGATACTGCGCGTCTTTAATGAAGCTGATGTGTATTGTCCAGCCGAATACGAATTCTACCAATTCCGCGCACCTCAAAGCCACGATGGATCGGAAAAGAACACTTCGAGCACGGCTTCCTTCTTGCGCAACAATCCAGTCGACGCCCTGCCCAGCCTTACAGAAGGCATGTTTGGATACAGCATCACCCGGCCGGTCCACAACCAGGACTACTACTATAGTATTTTCAACACCTGCGCCGAGTTCGACTGCGGTATTGAAGGATGGCATACCGAGTCTGGTCCTGGAGTCTTTGAAGCTGTAAGCGATACCTACTGCATTGTGGAGTAAGGAATTCATAACTGACACACCACAGGCCCTTGAGTTTGGCTCGATCGAGAGAATGGCAGACAAGGCTTCCCTTTTCAAACTTGTTGTCAAATCTCTCGGATCCAAGTACGGAATAACACCATGCTTCATGGCAAAACCGCGCGAAGGTCTTCCTGGTAACAGTGGGCACATGCACGTGTCGATTGTAGATGCTGATGGCAAGAACTTGTTCTACCGCGGAGAAGAGGACAAGAACGCGCCCTATTCAGACATCCGATATCTATCAGACCTGGGTCGGCATTTCCTTGCAGGCTTAATCGACGGTCTTCCAGACATTATGCCCATCCTCGCACCTAATGTCAACAGTTACAAGAGGCTAGTTGAGAATTTCTGGGCACCTGTTACTGTATCATGGGGACTCGAGCACCGCGCCGCCTCTATCCGCCTCATTTCACCCCCCACCTCTTCCCCGAAAGCCACTCGGTTCGAAGTCCGCGTACCTGGTGCAGACACGAACCCTCATTTTGTGCTTGCCGCCATTTTGGCACTTGGCTGGCGAGGTATTGAGAAGAAAATGGAAATCAGCATACCGCCCCTCGGAAAGGGCGAGGATGTCGGCAGTGAGTCTGACAAGGGTGAGAGACTAGCAAAGAGCCTGAAGGAGGCGACAGAGCGCTTTATGCGCAAGGAAAGTGTCGCTCGGGAAGTGTTTGGAGATCAGTTTGTCGACCACTTTGGCGGCACAAGACAGCACGAGATTAGGCTGTGGGACGAAGCAGTGACCGACTGGGAAGTCCGGAGGTATATCGAGACGGTCTGAGAGGCGAAATTAAAAAATAGATATCCTAGACGAAGCTTAGTTTCTTCGTTAGATTACTGGGTACTTGTGACAATATGATTCCATTGACTGTCTTGATATTTAGCTGTATTTTGCGACTTGAATCAAGGCTGTGGGTACTGTTAGTACTCGGTGCCTTGCTGTTGCTGATTGTTGCCTAATTCCCGTACGCTTGTACCGATGGGTAGTCCACCATGTACCGTATCGAGTGTCTTCCTCAAAAAGCTCATGACTGCGAGATGATGCGCCGTGGGCACGGCTTGCTCTATCGATTCTGACTTGGACATTCACTGTCGTGTTCACATCGTAGTTTAACCAATTTTGTCGTACTATGTTCCTGGCCAGATGACCTTGAAGCCTGTAGGCGACACAAAAGATCCGAGTCGAGTAATAGAACGGGAGTCGCGTTCAGAGTAAGGCCTCTGACGGGAGGCAGTATCAAAACAGCGAAATCATGCTGAGGTGAGATAAATCCATCATTGCAAACGGCAGCCCACACTCATTCCGTCCCCGTAAGCACCGGCGTATCCTCCCCAGTTATCGGCGTCTCTACCGCACTCGTCGTTTCCCTCTTCCCCTTCTTCAACTTCGGCGCCGCACCGACTGGAAACCGCTTCTCGCCGGCGCACACACCGCACGTGACAACCAGCACATCAGCCCAGGGTTTCTTGCCACCTTTACTTGCATTTTCAATCCTGTGAGTTGCAGTGCGTCCGGGAACGAGGACACTGTTGCAGCTTTTACACAGCGTCCGCTTTAGGGAGACGGCGAGACGTAGTTGGCCTTTTCGCGAGACTTGCTGGAGGTCGGAGCTGAGTGAGAGTGCAAGTGAGAGGCGATTTGGCGGCTTGGGTGCTGACTGTTTGCCTTGTGGTGTATCAGTGGCCTCGGCCGTTTGCAAAGTCAAGTACGTGGCGGCTTGGTAGAGGAAAGATGAACGTGCGTGCAGGTGCTTGTTCGGAATGCCCTTTGCCTTCGGGGCTTTGACTTTGCTCATGATGTTATCTTGATTGTCTGACAAGCAAAGTATGACGGATATGTTGGCTGCTTGCAGACGATGCAGTGACTCGGACCGTTCTTTTACCCGTATCTCATATGTTTGTATGCCCACGTGCGCGTGCCCAATTTTCACCTCATTGGCCAACAATGAAAGACAAAAGGTTTGCTGGATTATGATTTCTGAGCCGTCCGTTTGCGGCCTAGTGGCGCGCCCAGCCAGGTGTCCCAAGCTTTTTACCTAACATGAACGCCCAGCGACCGCTCTTCTCCACCGTCACCACCATCCAACCTCACCGACAATCGCCCTCGACGTCGACCTCGCGTGGCTGCCAACCCTTGAAACAATTACCCGAGCTCCTTGTTCTCGTTGTTCCTTCGTATAACACTAAGCTTGCCGGCACATTATCCCACCCGGCTTTGTTCTTCATCAGCCTTGCTTTGCGACACGCGCAAACCATCAACTCTACCCTAGACCCAACCTTCAGTTACCAACACATAATCCATCATGTCTCACGAGGAGGATCTCATTGACTACTCCGACGAGGAGATCCAGCCCACCGAGGCGCCCGCTAACGGCGGTGCGGCTGCAGCCAAGGGCGGTCTCGCCGCTGGTGATGCTGCTGGCGACAAGAAAGGCAGCTATGTCGGCATCCATTCTACCGGTTTCCGCGACTTCCTGCTCAAGGACGAGCTCGTACGAGCAATTACCGACTGTGGCTTCGAACATCCTTCCGAGGGTTAGTCTAATCATTTCCCCTCAGCCTTATCCACCTACAAGCGTCTGTCCATCTACGAAACGAGCCATGTCTGTCAAAAAAATGAAAGCGGCCATGGTCTGTCTATACGCGAGAGAAGTGGCGAGGGACCCAGCGCCTTCCGCTACGTACGAGCCTCGACGCACATTATAAATGTAGTTGCACCAATACATGCATCAAGAAGCCTAGCGGTGCCTGGCCAGCCCGCTTCGATGGTCCTCAGGGACTGGTTTCAGTGGAGGAGCGCATGCGGTGGATGCATAAGAGGGGGCACTCATGGGATACCGGGAGGATAGACAGACTGGCACGCGCGCGCTAGATGGAGGATCTCGACTACACAAGATGGATGGACGCTTCGATCCCTACGCTTCGTTTCGACCGCTTTAGACTTATTCTGACATACTTTGTGCCCTACAGTCCAGCAAGTTACCATCCCCCAGGCAATCCTCGGAAACGATGTCCTTTGTCAGGCCAAGTCTGGTCTCGGAAAGACTGCCGTCTTCGTTCTCGCGACCCTCCAGCAGATGGACGAGAAGCCCGAGCCTGGTGTTGCCACCATTCTAGTCATGTGCCACACTCGTGAGTTGGCCTACCAGATCCGCAACGAGTACAACCGTTTCGCCAAGTTCTTGCCCGACGTCAAGGTCGGTGTCTTCTATGGTGGAACACCTGTACAGAAGGACATTGAGCTCCTTAGCAACAAGGATACCCACCCCCACATCATTGTCGGAACACCCGGTCGCATCAACGCCCTTGTTCGCGACAAGCACCTCCGCCTTGCCAACCTGAAGCACTTTGTTCTTGACGAGTGCGACAAGATGCTTGACCAGCCTGGTGAGTAACTTTTTCTTTGTGCGCACTACGCCTGCTAATTTCTTCGAGACATGCGCAACGATGTCCAGTCCATCTTCCGTGCCACTCCCCAGCACAAGCAAGTCATGATGTTTTCAGCTACGCTGAACAAGGACGTGCGTGTTGTTTGCAAGAAGTTCATGCAGAACCCGCTTGAGATCTACGTCGACGACGAGAAGAAGTTGACGCTGCACGGTCTTCAGCAATACTACGTGAAGCTTGACGAGAAGGAAAAGAACCGCAAGCTGAACGACCTTCTTGACAACCTGGAGTTTAACCAGGTGATTATCTTTGTTCGTTCCACTCTGCGCTGCTCTGAGCTTGACAAGCTTCTCCGCGAGTGCAACTTCCCCAGCACTGCTGTGCACTCTGGCATTAGCCAAGAAGAGCGGTAAGTTTGAATTATTCGGGCAAGGTTTTTCCCAGTACTGATGATGTTATAGTATCAAGCGCTACAAGGAGTTCAAGGAGTTCCAGACACGTATCTGTGTGTCGACGGATATTTTCGGACGTGGTATTGATGTTGAGCGCATCAACGTAGCGATCAACTACGACATGCCCGACAAGGCTGATGCATACCTGCACCGTGTCGGTCGTGCGGGACGTTTCGGAACCAAGGGTCTGAGTATCTCATTCGTGAGCAGCCCCGAGGATGAGGCGGTTCTCAAGTCGATTGAGGAGCGATTCCAGGTCGAACTCCCCGAGTTCCCCGAGGACGGAGTCAACTCTGCCACTTACATGGACAACTAAGCTATTTTATCTTTCTTTTCTTCTGGTCACTCTGGTCAAGCAATGGAAAGTTTGCAAGAAAGAAAAAAACTCAATATATATTTGATTGTCTAGTCTCTTGGGGAAAAAACGAGCCGTTATGTCCGGGATGAGTCTTGAGCGGGAGGCAGGACGGGCTTTTTGGAGGCGAAAAGAAGAGCAACGTGGTGAATGTGCATGTTTGCTTGACATGTGATTGAATATTTTGTTAGTGGTTGAGCGGAGGATGATCATGGCCCTTTGTGGCATTGAGAGGGAGAAATGAGAGTGAGAGAGAGATAGGAGAGAGGCAGAAATTGACATGCATGAGCTCTTCCTGATGTGGACTGACAGTATGCGGGTGATTGTGTGTGACAGTCTGTGTGATTGACGTGATGTGATGTAGCTGAAGTGATTGGGCAAGAGCAGGACGTTATTATTTGTAAGAGTTGCATTGTACTTCTTCTCGCCCATGTACCCTTTTTACGAGAATACTACTATGTGGCTGTAGGACCAAAGTAACGTCATCTTACCAGCAGCATACTACATACAAAGGGGGGGATGTGGCAATGAAACCTTTTTATCCAGAGTAGTAAACGAAAGACACCAACCTATCATTCCATGTGAAACCCTTTACTGTGCCTCCCCCATGTATATCCGCGTAACAAACATACCACATATAACATCACACATGCAGTTCAATCCGCGGACCTATCAAACTTCCCTTCCCCCCTCTCTAATCTCCATTCCCCATCAAACACGCCATAGAGGAGCCACACACACACACAAAATCACGAATTGCACACACCCGCTCGCTCGCTCGTTTGCTCCCCCGATGTCGCGCACAGTTCACAACGAAAACTCTATTGTCTTAGCAGTAAAGTTACACAGACACTTGCCCCCTTGAGTCATGTGCATCGTGCATTCTACCTTTACCTCAGCGCCCACGAAAGTGCGATAAAGAAAAACGGTCAGCGACGGGCCTGGGAAATGCCATGGAAGAGAAATTTGAAGGGCTAGTTTCGCAATCTACATTCCCCGTGGTTTCAAAGGGCCGGGGGGTGGGGGGGTAATTTGAAGTAGGTATGTTTGACGTGGGTCGATAGTTAGACATTCGGTACACATGTGATTTGGGTAGGAAGCTGTGAACGCGATGAGCTAGAAAAGCAGGGAAATCATGTAACGGAAAAGATGGACGTGGGACAAGGGGTGTGTTTACCGATCTTGAAGACTTGGCATAGAGGCGCGCGAGAGAGAAAAAGACGAGAGGTCATGGATAAAGTTTGGTTAGGGGGGAGATTTGAAAGGTGTCAGCGGAATTAGGGTGAGGGTAAGCGAAGATCATGTCACGGTTATTCAATTTCTCTCTGTATGATCCGCGGAGGGCCGTGGAAGGGAAACAGGACAGAGAGAGACGGACAGACGCGCGGGAAGGCGGGGGAAGGCGGAAGAGGGAAAAGATAGAGTTTATAGGTTTATGTAAGTATGATGGGTGGTTTTGGTTAATTCCGTTTTGATAATTGGAAAAATGATTGGGGAGCCGGGGGCGGAGATAGGGGAGGTTGTGAATTCCTTGGTTTTCGGAGCGCGCGCGCACGATGTCTTTTTGCAAAAACAGGGTTTGTAGGCAGATGGGACGGAGGGGAGGGGTGTAGATATGAATGTGTTAGGGTAAGGTAAGGATTGCGAGCGGGAAGAGGGAACTGGGGGGGATGAGATGAGATGAGGAATCGATATATTAAGGCAGGTGAGATGGAAGTTCGGACGTGGGAATTCGGACAAGGGAGAGAGTGAGAAGATTGCGGGGAGGGTAAGAAACTTTGTTTGGTCCCTGCTTCTGATGTTTGCGTGTGTATGTGTGTATGGATTATGTGGATTACTTTTTTTGTGAAAGGGATTCTTCCTCTCTCACACACACACGTCAATATGGCGTGTTGTAAAACGGCCGACCGAACGGATTACTACTCGGGGGAATATGTACAGGGGTAATTGCGAGGGGCCCAAATCTCCACCCTAGAATTGGGGAGAGTGGGGGGGTCTAGTTTGCTGCCTATATCGAGATGAAGTTTTTTTTTTCTTCTTTCCACTTTCTATTCGCGAAGAAAAAAGAGCCGGCGCAGTGATGTGTGCAGGATCTACGACGGAGGATGGGTTAATACCCACTTGCTGTACCGATGCCGAGGCGTGCGCGCACAATTTGGGATGGCCCTTGTCCGGCAGCCACGTTCAGCATTGCCGGGCAGTTGGTGGTGCCGCCGCCACCTGTCAGGAACAAGACAAGAGGGAAAAGTTGACTCGCTTGGTGGTGGGGTGGCCGCCGCCGCCTCCGCCGAGCAAAAGGTAGGCAGGGGCGCCGGAAACGGGCTAGGCAAAGGAACACAGGCACAGCAGAAGAGCGACAAGCATGGGTAAGCAAAACCAGCTATCGGAAAGAGCGAGGCCAGGGTGGGGAAGGGAGGGGTGGAATCAAGGAAACTGGCAGCTTGTAATGTTTCAATTATGCAGTGGATGGGATAAAAGGTGAGAATGGGAGCTTGGCAAGCCGACGTGGCACTCATGCGCCACCGCTCGACTTTCTGGACGCGATTCAAAAGAGGATGTGCAGTGATGGGCAAGGTGCAGGTTTCTATTCCGAGATTGCAGTGCTCATTTCCTTTGCCATGGTGGGCGATGGCGTTCGCACGTTAGCGCGCAAGTAGGTAATTGCTGTGGGGGCCTTGCAAAGGTGATATCAGCCTCGTTCCCTGTGCAATAGGGGAGGGTGCTATAGCAGCGGCGGCGGGCAAACAGCCGTTCGATGGACGACATTTGGTTTCGCAGATGCAAAGTACTCTAGTGTATCGGGCGAGTCGCGTTGGAGCGGAAGGCGTGGTGCTAGGCCGGGTGGTATAACTTGTTTGCCCTGTGCCTGCACTTTTTGGCTCGTCTCGGCTACGGGGTGGATACGAATACGAGCGCTGGTGCCTCCCGCAGGTTGTAATAAGTAGTCGACGCGCGGATAGCCGTTGTTCAGGGATTAGAGCACGCGATGTTGTTGTTGTTGTTGTTGTTGTTGTTGTTGCTGGTGTCGCAGCCTTGCAGCCTTGTAGCTTGGTAGGCAGTGTACTCTACTAGTCGTGCTGGATTGGGCCATGGGGTGGCCGGACTCGGAGTATACTAGGTGAGAGCGGTCTAGAGGGAAAGAGCAAAGGCGTCTCCTTCCCACCTAGCCACAAGCGAGATCTCGATGACGGCAGTCGAGTGGGCCTTTGTGCAAGGCCCAGAGTACTTGGACGGCCTTGTAGGCGACATTGCGCACACAGACGCACACAGGCGAGCAAGGCAGAGGGTCGTCAGCACATGCAGCAGAGCATAGGTAAGTAGAGTAAAGTAGTGGCAAGCAGTGAGTGAGTACACGGTTGAGGCGAGGGTTGCGACAGGCTTGGCAACATGTGCTATGGCAAGAGGGCACATGCGGTGGGCACGGCAGGCCGATCGCTGCAGCTTATCAGCGGCGGGAGTCGCAAGGTCGACTAAGTGGCAGCAGGAAAGTATTGTCGAGGGCGTGTGTGTGCTGGCACCAGGGGCCCCGACGGCGGCGATTGTGGTTCTGGTATGATTTTGCAGATGCAGCCGCGGCTCGGGTGCGGGAAGCCATCGGAGCCGTGCGTCGTCGACTTTGTGAGTGTGTATGCCTGTGCCTGTGCCTGTGCCTCTGCCTGTACCAGACAGAGTCGGAGTCGGTGTGTCGATGGAGTAAGTAGTGTACAGCTGATGACTAGTATGATAAGAGGCAGCGGCGGTGCGGCGGGTTATGAAGGTCCGCCGTGTCCGCCGTGGGTAAGCAGGCAAGGAGCAAGGACAGGAACAGGGCAGGGCAGGGCAGGCACAGCTCCTCCTGGCTCCAGGCTTCCTAGGCAGGGCGAGGCAATGGGCCCCTTTTCGGGCGAGGGGGGAAGAGCGAGAGCGAGCGAGTGCGACGACTAGACTATCTCTGCCTGACTACTGGCAACCGTTGGGAGTCGAGGGGCCTTGACAGCGGTTGCACGGCGCCAGTTGGCCGGAGGCAGAATGGGCGTTGGGACGGCACGTCTTGGCCCACGCAGCGCGAACGTCGACGTCAGACGCACGGAGCTCTTGCGCGCCGGCCTGCTTGGCTGCGCCTAGGAGCTGACGCCGGGGGTCGTGAATGTACCCAGCCAAGTACGTCTCTGCGGGTGCACCGTATGTATTGGCTGGTGTATGTATGGATGGATGGACGAGCATGCAAGGTAGCAAGTAGAGCACACAGAGCACGACTTACTACTTCTACTACTTCTACTACTACTACTACTACTACTACACAGACTGCTCGTGTCAGGCTGCTCCACTTGCACCGATATATATATATATATATATATATCTACATCTCTACCCTTAGCGACGGATGTGCGTGCGTCCTCGCCCGTCCAGGCAGTGGTAGTCGTTGGGCACGACGCCCGACGTGCAGGTCCGGTAATGGCGCCTCAGATCTCCCTGTGGTGTGGTGTGTGGGCGGCCCACAGGGAGAAGCGGATCTCCATGCTCATGGTTAGTCGTGGTCGGGGTGCCGCGCAAGCATGCTGGCAAGTCCACAGTTCGGCGCCGATCCACTGCAGCCTGGCTATTGTTGGCTTGTTGGCCTTGCTTGTTGGCCCTGTTGATGCTGCCACTGCTACCACGGCTGCTGCTCCAATCCTTCCACTATGCATGATGCCCTCCGCCGTGCCTCTCTCCCCATATGCACCCATGTCTGTCTGTCTGTCTGTCCGTCTGTCCGTCCCTCCGTCCGTCGCAGACTCGCTCTTGACCAAGCACCTCCCCGTCTGCGCATCCTCGCTGCTGTTACCGCCGCCGTCGCAAAACACGGCGCCACGGCAGCGCATGTGCCCTTTTTTTGATCAAGCAAAAACAATGACGATACACAGCACGGCCCCGCCCATAATAAATAAGCCATGCGCCTGGCGGCCACTGCGATAAGTGCCAGGCCTGTCGCCCAAAGCATGCTAGCGGCTCCCAGTAGAGCCTGTGTGCGGGATATCAAGCAATGCTCGCGGGCCTGGCAGTGCATCAGCCCTTGCTGACCTCTAGCCTCTCAGTGCGCTTCTTCGTCCGCCCACTGCTCCGCTTGCTGCCCATCATACAAACCTCCTCCCTTGCTCGACTTCCCTTCTGCTTTGCATTTCTTGTTGCTCGCTCCCGCTCGCTTTTGCCAGAGAGCCTGTCGCGCGCTCATTGCGTGAAGCCGAGCCTCTCTCCCCCCTCCCTCACCACAAACTCGCCATTGCAGTAGCGGCAGCTTCCCAATCCTCCCGACCGACCACACCGTCACCACCCACCACTTACCCTCTCGTCCTGCCTCAGCCTGCGCCGCTACTTGCTTGCTCGCTTTCTCTCTCTCTTCCTCCCCCCATTCATCCCTCCCTCTCTCATGAACCACTCCGAATCTCTTCCGTGATTCGTCTCTTGCCGACCTCTGCACGCTCGTTTCCTTTACTATCTTAATCGATAATTCCCTCCGCTGCCGCCGCCCGCGTCTTTGCACCGCCATCGCGATCCACCCAAGCCCGGCCCCAATCGCCAACTTTTTGGCTCCCTCCTTCTCACCTTCTGCAGCTCGAGCAGTTCTCCTCTCTCCCTCCCTCTCAGTCCACCACCCATATCCACGCCGATATGGCTCCAGCTGTTCCGCGGTTACGCATTCTCTCAGGTGCGTCATCAGTCCACGGCCGTCGCACCATTGCCGGCCCTTCCATATGTCCCTTGCACATCCACCACAAACACGCACATGCATCCTCTGCCTGTGCTGTTGGAATTGCAAAACTTCTTCCTATCCCGCCTGCACCCCTTCGACCTCTACGCATTAATTCAATTGACAACTGCTGACACTCCACAGTGGGCGGCAACGCCGTATCAGCCTTCTTATCATGGCGGCTACAAGCCACCAACGCCTGCGATGTTACCCTTGTCTGGAAGTCGGGATACGACAGCGTCGCTCAATATGGCATCTCATTCAAGTGCGTACCTCCATCTACGAGTTGCCCCCTCTCCCTCCCTCTCCCCTGACTCGGTCGCTAACACGTCATAGATCCGCGCTTTACGGAAATGAGCGGTTCAAGCCATATGCTGGTATGTCCCTTAGACAGTCTCCTAACACTCTAGAACGCAACTAACGCTATCCATTAGTCGTTCGCACTCCGGAAGATGCCGCCCATTCTTCCAAGCAGCCTTTCGACTACGTGCTCCTCTGCGTCAAGGCCCTCCCAGATGTATACGATATTGCCAACATCATCGAATCTGTCGTCTCCCCTCAACACACGTGCATCCTTATGAATACAACACATAGCCTCGGTGTCGAATCATATCTTGAGCAACGCTTCCCCACAAATGTTGTGCTTTCATTGGTATCAGGAGCAGAGATTTCGCAGCTTGGAGCTAGCGAGTTCGAGCACAAGGGTGCAACAAACATCTGGGTTGGTGCCGCCAACAAGAACGCAAACATCCCCCCGCAGATTCAGTCGGACATGGCCGAGGCTCTTGCCATGACTTTGAGCTCTGGACAGGTCGACTGCAAGGTCTCGCAAAACATCCGACAACAACAGTACGAGCGAATGATAGGGTAAGTTTCGCATTCTTCATGTTGCACGCTCATACATCCACTAACGGCTGTGCAGCCCAATCGCATTCCATCCCGCCAGTGTCTTGTTCGAAACACCCAACCACGCCGAATTATTGGAAAAGGTTGGCGTGCGACCTTTGGTCAATGGCGTGCTGGACGAGATGCTCGCACTGGCAAAAGCCTCCGGCTGCTCCTTCCCGGCCGACTTCCGCGAAAAGACGTACCAAGACATGATTCGCCCCCAAGAGCACAACAGCACCATGTGGCTCGATTTCGAGGCCAAGCGGCCCATGGAGATTGAGACATATCTTGGTGCCCCCTTGAAGCTTGCACAAGAAGCTGGCGTTGCTGTGCCGCGAATCGAAACGCTGTATGCGACGCTCCATCATATCAACATTGTGAACCGAAACCGCCCAGCAGCACCCGCTGTTGCACCCATCCAGCCATCCCAAAACGGCATGCAGCCACCACCAAGAATGTCCTCAGCTCCCATGCCGCGAGGACCTCCTTCGCAAGGCGCCATGATGAATGGCAACGGCCCAGTCAAGGGCGGCCCTCGTCCAGGCAGTCGTGCTCCTTCTGTCAACGGTGGTCCCCCCATGGCGCGTCGTGGACCCCCTCCTGGTCCCAACGGCTACCCTCCGAGAATGAATGGCGCCCCAAACGGGCAGCGAAGGCCTTCCATTGAAGGAGGGGGAGACCTGGAAGAGTTTTCGCATCTTATGCTCTACGATGACATGGTGCCAGACGGTCCCAACGGCGGTCCTTATGAGAGCGCAGGCAACGCCTCCAACATGTCACTTCGAGAACGAGAACTGATGCTGAGACAGCGGGAACTGCAGATTAGAGAACAGGAGATGAACATGCGACGTGGACCTGGCGGACCTGGAGGCTCCATGGGCCGTGGTGGCCCCATGGGACCAATGGGCCCCGGTATGGGTCCTGGCCCTGGTATGGGTCGAGGAAGGCCTCCAGCGCCTCCTTCCATGGCCGGTTTCGACGACGACGATGACGATGGTGACGACTTCTTCGACCCCATGGGAGGCCGACCGATGATTGACCCGGACAATTTTGATATGATGAGCGTCACGTCACGCCGCAACCGCTCAGCGCCCAGTGCCAAGCAGATTCGCCAGAACCCCGAGGGCGCAGGCTTCGGACCTTTGCCCAACAGAGGCCCGAGAAATCCTTTTTCGCGTTCCGGTGCAAACAAGAATCGGAGTAGTGCTCGGCTGATGGCGGACGTTCCGGGCCTTCATGACTCGATTATGAACAACCCGCTCATGGGCTACTCATCTGACCGTTATGGCCACGTCGATCGCGGTGCCATGGGTGCACAATCGAGAACTAACTCGCTCACATCAGCCCGTCTTGACGATATCTCAGGCGGCGCCGGTTATGGTGCCTATCCTAACCCAAACGGTCGACGAATGAGCCAGTCACCAGGTAACCCCCTCAGCCCCGGCCCCAGGCCCGGCGGCCGACCCTCACCACCCAACGGGTATGCGCACAACGGCATGCCACCAAACGGAAGACCCTCGCCTCCCGGTATGGCACAACCAGGAGTGCCACAACATGTTGAACAGCACGCTGGGGTGAGCAATCTGTACCCGCCCAAGTCTCGTCCCCAAGTTCGCAGTCTGACTGGAAGCGCTTCCAACAGTAGCGCGGCTCTAGATTCTGAAAACTCTGCGCATAGCAGCCAAAGCAGCCTAGGCCCGCGTCCCCCGGTGGGCGTTCGGTAACGGGGAATCATGTTCGACATTTGATTTGGTAGCCATTGGTTTTTGACTATGTTGGCATTTTGCATGGGCACTGTTTTTCCACTTCTGGCGGAACTGGCGAAATCATCTACTGCTTTTCCATGGAAACACATGGTTTTCCTTTTCCTTTTCCGGGACCACGGCTAGCGAAACACTCGAGGCGACTCTTCTTCTTTTTCTCTTCACTTCTCATCGATTTCTTCTACAAACACATTGGCACAGCAAAATCATCACTAAAGAACCGACCAAGCACACCCAAGCAGTTCCGACTGGGGAAGGGGTCGGGGCAGTATTACGAAACGCCCCCTAGGCTTTGCCAGAAGGCGGATATTTAATGACGAATAGAAATGGGTGGGAAAGGGGCACACAATTGACGCAAACGGACCGGCCATGGGATTACCAGGGCTGCAGTCATCGGGATTTCTCTTTTGTCACTATGGTACATACTTGTAGATTGTTGTTTGCAGCGTCCGCACCAGCCTCTCCTTGTCGTTTTGGCCTTTTCCATTACAGGTCGCCTGTTGAGGCAGCCCACTAATCATGTTTTTCCTTGATTGCATTGGTTTTTGTTGTCAGTGGAGGGTTGGTGTCTACTCGTGCCACCTGGTTTGCTATACTACGGAGTTTTCGATATACATCACATGGATTTAGCTGCTTGTAATTTTGTGGCATTCACTTCTACTTTTGTTGTCTGGAGGGCCTGAGGTGTTGCAAGCTGGCGGGTGTATAAAGTACTGCCTTTGGGCGAGTATGGCCTGTTTTTTCTTTCTTTCTTTCTTGTGTCTTTCTTTGTTTCTTATCTCTTGGTGGGATTTTGGGGGGGGGAGCATCATGGTAGCTCAGCACACACACACACTCGCACACACAAAAGCAAACGAAGCGTTTTCCTTGTCTGACATGTGACAGCTTGTGCATAAGTAGCAATGTGAATGTGCGCCTGCAAAGCAACAAGTACAATGTTTAGTGATGTTCTAGTCGAGTGCTATAGAAGGGTCCGGTGCTTTGTCAGATGGAAATGCCCAGAGAATGGGGTCATGGGGTAGAGAGAAGAGGTGCCAGTAGCGCCGAGGCGACATGCACAGGCTTCACGATGCGAATGCCCATCGGCTGCATGTTCCGGGGGTGGCAGTGGTTAGCGTAGCGTGCCATGTCGCGACGCAAAGGCACGGATGCTCTGGTACCGACGTCCCGTCTTCCGGCCAATGGCACGAAACTGAAGGCATCCTGTCTCGTATCTCACCGCGTTGGCATGCAGGCTTATGGTGTTGACGCAAGTCGATTGAACGCCCAAGCACCCCCCCAGCCCGCCTGCCCCTCGTCGTTCGTCATAGCTGGTAAAGGCGGGGCAGCTACTACTATGAGCAGCATTGGTACCACCAACGCCCACCGCCGCAGCAGCAGCTGGAACGGCTCGCTGCTGTCCAGCCCAAGTAAAGCCACGCGCCCGTCGCAGAGCCCAAGGCATACCCAGCATTTCGCCCCGTCAGAAACCACTTCCAGGCGGCCTCTTGTGACCCACACAGTAGCCACTGTCCTTGTTCTCCTGCTAGCGCTTGCTACCGGTTTCTTCGCACCCCACCTTCCACACGCCATCGTCCGCATCCTTGACAGAGAGCAAGCTCCTTCCATAACCCTCCGAAACCCCTTCGTCCTACAAGAACCCCCCGTCTGCCCCAAGCCAGAGCAACACGTCGAGTTCGTCGGCACCTTCAACAGAAACCACAAGCGCAGCATGGCTCTCGCCGACCAGGCCAAGCAGGTCGCCGCCGAGTTTGACTTTAGCGACGATGCCGTCAACAAGGCCGTCAAGGAATTCATAAGGGAGATGGGTATGCATGCCTCCACCTTGTCTCACTGTATCCACCCGCTGACAGGCGCGCAGACGAGGGCCTGGAGAAGAAGGGCACCGAGATGAGCCAGATCCCCTCGTACGTCACTGCCGTTCCCAATGGTACGGAAAAGGTACACTTCCAGTGCGCACGTGGACAAAACCCATCTCTAAACTAAACAGGGTCTTTACATGGCTGTTGACTTGGGCGGCACCAACTTTCGCGTCTGCTCCATCAAGCTACATGGTAACACCACCTTCTCCATTACCCAGAGCAAAGTCGCCATTCCTCGCGAGCTCATGGTTGCCAAGACGTCCAAAGAGCTCTTTTCATTCCTTGCAAAGCAGATTGAAGCTTTTCTGAAAGCCCACCACGAGGACCACTATGCCGGCACTCTCCGACGTAGGGAAGGAAAGGCAGGCCAGCCAGAAGAGGAGGAAATCTTCAACCTGGGTTTCACCTTTTCCTTCCCAGTCCAGCAAATAGGCATCAACAAGGGCCTGTTGATGCGCTGGACAAAGGGCTTCGACATTGAAGATGCTATTGGCAAGGACGTCTGTGCCCTACTCCAGACGGAGATTGACGCGCTACACCTCCCCGTCAAAGTGGCTGCTTTGGTCAACGACACCGTTGGAACTCTCATGGCGCGCTCGTATACTTCTCCCGGAAAGACTGGAACCTTGCTCGGAGCCATCTTCGGAACAGGTACCAATGGAGCGTATGTAGAGAAGCTGGCCAAGGTCTCAAAGCTCACCAATGATAAAGAAGTGGGTGAATATGACAAGTCCACAGGTGAGATGGTTGTCAACACTGAGTGGGGTTCGTTTGATAACTCGCTACGCACCCTGCCCAACAACCCGTACGATATTGAGCTTGACAAGAACTCGGTGAACCCCGGTATTCAGATGTTTGAGAAGCGCGTATCAGGCATGTTCCTGGGTGAGCTTCTCCGTCTTGCTCTGCTCAAGCTCATCAAGGACCCCAAGGTCCCGCTCTTCACTGATGACAACTCGTCGTCCAACGATGTGCACAGTACTACACAAATTCATGATGGCAGCCCAATTTGGAAACAGTGGGGCATTGACACAAGCTTCCTCAGTGTATGCGCTGGTGACCACAGCCCTGGTCTGCGCATGCTGAGACAAACTCTTGACAAGGAGTATGATATTTCCGCTGTCAGCGCCGAAGACGCAGAGGCTGTCCGCGAAATCGCCGCGGCGATTGGCCGCCGTGCAGCTCGTCTCGCTGCGGTTGCCATTGCTGGTGTAGTAATCAACACCGGCCGTCTGAACCAATCTGCGGCGGCTGCCACCACTGAGCAAAAGGCAGGCGTTGAGCCCCCACGCGGCGACGTCGACAGTGAACAGGGCGATGAAATTGACATTGGTGTCGACGGATCACTAGTCGAGTTCTACCCCAACTTTGAGGAGTACATTCGCGAGGCTCTGCGTGCTGTTCCAGAGATTGGCCTCAAAGGGGAGAAGAGGATCCGGATCGGTATCGCAAAGGACGGTTCCGGCGTCGGGGCCGCATTGATTGCTCTTGTTGCCGGAAAAGTTGCCTCGCCACAATAAAGCAATATGTTGCTTGAAGGCTGGAGGCTCTATCCCGCATGAGCATGCATGGTTCGTTTTTTTTTCCAACACCTACAACGTGAATGGGCATATACGACCTTGGTTCACATGTACATAGAACGCACGTACTCGACATGCATTCATTCTTATCTCCAAGTCAAAGAAAACAAGCTAGAAAGAAGAAAAAATAACACTATTGATACTTTTGTTTCGCGATACAAAAATGGGAGTCAGGGTTTTGTTTTGCTCTCACACGCACAGAATTCCGAGACTCCGTTACCTTCAACTAAGTCAGCCAGTCAGCCAGCCAGCCTTATCTACATACACCCAACAATAACCTAAAAAGGAAAGAGGGCATACCGAACCCACAGACCCTTACGCTTTCTCTCCCTTTTCACCATTCTTTTTTCTTCAAGTTACCGACTTTTTCCCGCTTCCTTCGAAACATTACGGCACAAACGCACTGTTCCCCAAGAAATCAACCCACCTCAAAAAGAAGCAATAAAAAAGAAAGATAAAAGCACGCATCTCTTCACTTTAGAACAGAAGAAACAAAAAAGAACACAGCACTGACCCCCCGCCCACCCCCCCCTTTGCCCTTTCGCGAAAATCGACAAAACAAAGAAAAAAAGCTTAGGTCTACGCTTGACATTTTAAGCTCGTCATCGTTGGTGGAAACGCGGGGAACGGGTTCAGGGACGTTCTGGTGGTCCCCCCTTCCACTTTTGCCCTACTTGGTTACATACATGGGTGATTCTCGTGCTTGGTAGCGATATCTTTTGGTACGCACGGACTTGGTACTATTGTGCTTATAGGGTTGGTTAGTTGGTGGGTTTTTGTTGATATCAGTGGGTTGAAAAGGGAGTGGAAGTGTGGTTATNGGGGGGGGAAGGAGGAATTATAGGGCTGATATAGTTGAACGTCGAGAGAGATGGAGAGATAGCCTAAGGGCGATTGATAGAGATTAACTATACAGTACTACATTCACCTATCAAGATTTTAGAATTAGGGAGATGAGAAAAGAAGGAAGTAGAATGCATGTATGAATGTAGTCTGCTTGGAGCCAAAAGATAAAAAGAAGAAGGAACCGGAAACATGCGATGCTTAGGCAAAAAAAAACATGTGGGTTGATCGCCCGACCAGGGACTCGAACCCTGAGCCTTGAGATTAAAAGTCTCACGCGCTAACCAATTGTGCCAGCCGGGCTGATGTGCTCGATGGGGAAATTCCGTGTTACATAGTTACTATTGTTAATGATAAAGAAAACACAAACAGCCGGGTAGCTGCGTAGCGTTTTGCTGAGAGTAATCGTGATAGGTGGTCTCGTGAGCCACGTTGGTAACAGAAAATGACTCATTGGGCGCCATGTGTGGGTGGGGAGGGTTCATGTCGTCATCGGCTTTTGCGGGATGTGGGGCTGCGGCTCGGAACATAGCATCACTACTACAATAACAGTCACATCCTTGGTCTCAAATTCCTGCTACCCACTGTGTAGTCTCTTTTTTTTTAGATGTGTGTATATGATAGTTTACTTTGACGTCTATCGTTGCGTTGATCTTGCCTGACATCCAGCAATCTCGCCACTTTTTAAGACTAGTCCACTGCTTTCTAATTCGAATACAACACGATGTTACAAAACTATGCATCACCCAATAATCAAATCATGCTTTTTTAGAGACTTTTGTACCCTGTTATCTTTCTAACCTGATGTCTGAATCTATCGATGATGTTGGCGATCAAGACACTTAACGAATTTTTGCGTGCGTCCCGCCACTCGTCGTCGTCCATCTCGCGCCACGTCTTGAGTTTGTGCTCTGGTACGAAGTCTTCGAAGCGTATGGTTCGGCAGGGTATTTCGGGGCTATGGCGTATAGGTAAGTGTGGGAGCAAGATACCGCTGTCGAGATGTGAAGCTCTTTCGTTCACCGTTCGTGCTGGATTCTGAGCTGCATGGGGAAGTGACTTTCGTTTGATACAGTGTGAGGCTGCACCTGCGTTTGGGTTGAGGTAGAGCTGTTTGGGTACGATGGGTGTGATTTTATGGAGTTCACGGTTGTTGGTAAATTCCGGCACGGTGAGGTTTTGTTCCATGAAGCGTACTGTACTGGTGCCATCCATAAAGCGGGTTGGTCTGGGGTTAGCCAGATGAGTATGCTTTCGGAAGAACATATACTCTCTGTTCGGCATCGTTGACGAGAAAGGGTTGATTTCTGAGTAAGGAACCAGGTGGGCGGAGCGTTTGACGTGATTGTAAAGGCAGGCGATTCTCTGAACCCAAGATATCCTTTATATTTTGAGGATACTTGACTGTTCCAGGAGTAGCTTTTTTGGAAAAGGGCGCCGAATACGGTAGTTTACTCTCCTATGTCCAATAGAAATCTCTCATGCGAGGTAAGAGCGCCTTTTTAGAATAATGACAATCACTCCTTTTAGACGCCGTCTTTGCGCCTATAAGACATCTTTGAAAGCAAACTTAAGGTGCTAGGGAAAGAAAAAAGACACTGATTCAGAGGTGAACCTCCAAATTGCTACTTGCACACTTTCTAGCACTTTCTGAGTGTCTCAACACCTCTAGATGTTTGCCTAAGTACCACAAAATATCCAGTGCCTTTCAAGGTTCGTTGGTAATGCTTTAAGACTGCTGTCTCCTGCTATTTGTGGACAACGAAGCAGCAAACATTAGCCACTCGAACACTCAGAAATCTGCAATCACTTTCGGCATCCTGTAACTAACAAACTCTTGGGAATATATTATTGTCCTGATGTTTGAGTCGTAGTTCTCGCAGTGCCCGATTGAGTATTTTGTTTCCAAATATGTTCACAGTCAGGATGCGCAGTTATTTCGGTTGATCTAAGGAGAAATATACCGAAATAAATGGGAAAGCAGATTCAAAAATGGGACGGAAGAGATAACCAGTCAGTTGATTCAATACATCACTAATTCGATGTGGGTTGGCATGACCATCGTTGAAGATGGCACTAGGATTAGGTCTAAAAAAGGTACGATGCAAATTCATCATACTGTGACAGCAATAGTATTAGTTGGTTAGAAGTTGACTCGAGGGCTCACTGATGATCTTTTCCGGATGGTTAGGTTGAGGTACAGTTGCATTTGTAGCCAGACTGGGTACGATTGTACCGGATATAAGTTTGTAGACATGCTACAATTGTCCGGACATGTTTCTATAGCTGGTACATATTCGAGCATGTAATTTATGTTGGCTCATGGTATCTTTTTAGCCGGCATATAGCGCGCCAGAAACCCCATTAGCCACGCTTATGGCCCATGAAGGGGTAGGAAAACCTGAGCGACAGGTTATTGGCGGCAGATCATTCCCATATGTCGATATCCATATCCGATTCCCATTGGCATACACGAAATTTCTCAATAGCTGAGTATCCCCGTTCTTCGGATAGCCACACTCCGGTTGATTTTCTCATCCATCTGGTAGGAGCTCGCTTGATTTGACAACATAAGAATACAACGTATACCGTCTCAACGGTTCCGTAGCTGAGGTTGATGCTCATCCTTCAACACCAATTGTCTTATCTTTCTTCCCGAAAAGCTCGTCGACCAACTCCACAAATTGTGCCATGGCCTCTTTCTCCTCTTGATTGCCCTCCCCGTCCCGAATCGACTTCAACACCGCCATGGCATCTTTGTCCCCCTTCTTAGGTGTCCACCTCTCTTCTCTCTCCTCCCAATGTCTGCCACCCCTTCCCCTGCCTCTTCCTCTGCCTCTTGACCCTCGTCCTCGAGACATGTTCCTTTCGAGCATGCGCCGTCGTCTTTCGTCTTCCGGATCCGGTTGTATGGTCTTGGCGTAGACGCGTTGGAGGGTGGAGAGCAATATAGGGTTTGCTTTTAGAAGATCTTGGTATTTGGGGCTGGTGGCTAGGGTAGAGAAGTCGGTGCGGCTTTTGAGGTAGCGCGGTATGGGAGCAGGCGGTGGTGGTTGTGGGATGGTTGGCTCAGCGGGTTTTGATGTTGATGAAGAAGCGTCTTCTGGGTGGGTGACTTTGTGTGTTTTGAAGCAGGCTAATGAGCAACTGTCTATGTTAGTTTCTTCATCGCAGGGAGAAGCTCAATATGCCGTACTATGGAAGCGCGCAAGTCGGACATTTGTACTTCTTTGGCTCTGTCTCGCAGACGCCGCAGAGAACCGTCGCCATTGTGCCCAGGTTGTTGATTATCAGTGAACAAATGCCGGAGCCTAAATGCGCAAAGCACAAAGGGAGTGATGAATATTAGGTATGTCGTGCTGGAGTGACAAAGACGACGCGCGCAACCAGCCCAGAACTTTTGCCCTTGTAGACATTCCCAAAGCGGTTAAATCCCGCGGCGAAGTTCCACCACTCCACCGAGGGTTCGACAACCAATTCACTGCATCTCCGCTCACACAACAATGTCTTTCACGTCAACACTACGACAGCTGCCCTCGCGGCAAATAGGCCTATGGACATGTTCAACATGCTCCTGTTCGCTCGCCAGGATACCACGCGCCCGCAATCCCGCCTTCGCCGTGCAAAAATGCTTAAACACCACTAGAGCTGCGCAACATGGCACCGTACCACGAATGAACCAAATGCACGCGCAATACAAGATGAAGAACAGAACCGTCATGTGAGCGCGAAGCGGACTCAATCTAGTGGAACAATCACTCAATGTGGACAGGAACTATGTATTTAGTGTAATAGTCGGCTTCGTAGCTATAACATATGGCTCAGTACCCATGTACAAAATGGTATGTACTCCCCACCCCACCCTCCATCTTGCCAATTCCTTCCTTCCACTAACTCCAATCCTCAAGATCTGCCAACAAACCGGCTGGGGCGGCCAACCCATCAAATCCGCCGCGCACGGCGGCGATTCCAGCGTCGACCCCGCTGAACGCCTCAAACCAGTAACCAACCACCCCCGCATCCGCATAACCTTCAACGGCTCCGTCTCCGACGTTCTCCCTTGGAAATTCGTGCCCCAGCAACGTGAAGTCCGCGTTCTTCCCGGCGAAACGGCACTAGCATTTTACACGGCTACCAACAAGTCGCCCGAGGACATCATCGGCGTGGCAACGTACTCTGTTACGCCCGGCCAGGTGGCTCCGTATTTTAGCAAGATCCAATGTTTTTGCTTCGAAGAGCAGCGATTAAATGCGGGGGAGACGGTGGATATGCCTGTTTTCTTTTACATCGACCCAGAGTTTGTCACCGATCCGAATATGAAGGGGATTGAGACTGTGACGCTGAGTTATACGTTTTTCAAGGCAAAGTATGACAAGGATGGGCATTTGAGACCTGTGCCTATGGCTTGAAGGAATGATTTTATTCTATATTTTTCTATTTTTTTGCTTTTCTAAAAGGAAATGATGGTGTATGATACGTAGTTGTACAGTATCTTGCTTCTCTGCTATTAGAGTAGTGTACGAGTCATGGTTTCTCTGCTATCAGAGTGGTGTGCAAGTCAATTGGTTGTCAAACTCTCTGCTGCTGTCAGCGTGGCCTACAAGTCACTGGATATCAGACCGAAGTGATCATAGTACTCTCTCTTTTCTTTATCACACAAGATCTCCTTTGCCTGGTTGATCTCGGCCATTTTCTTCGTGGCCTTTGCGCGATCCTCGCTCGCGCAGCGATCAGGATGCCACTTCAGGCTCAGAGCGCGATACGCCTTCTTGATATCGTCGGTCGTAGCGTTGCGGGAGACCTTGAGTACAGCGTACAGATCTTTGCGAGGCTGAATACCTTCAGGTACAGGAGGAGACTCACGATACGAGGAGTAGGATTCTGACGGCTGTGGGCGATGATACTGGTGAGAACCAGAGCCTTTACGGTGTCGTCTGGGCTTGGGGGAAACGCTACGTGGACGACGTTCTTCAGTCGTGTAATGCTCCTTCCGCGATCTGCCACTTGAAGTGTCTGTTCCTGTGCGCGGTGAATGAGGTGGTGTAGGTGGGTCAGCAGGGTACCCATAGGAGTACTTATACGATGTCCCCCATGGCATCTGTATGAACTCCACAGACTCGTATTCGTACTTATACTCGTACTCGGCACTTGGTGCTCTGTACTCTGTCTGGTATGTCCGATGTGTTCTTGTACGAGGCTGCTTGGGGTAGTACTCAGGACCACAAGGTGACGAAGTCGAGGAACGTGAATCTGCAGTGGATGGACGGCGATTTTCCTTGTCTTGCGCAAAACCATATCGGCTGAAAGGAGAAGACGGAACACGCGTTTCTGTATTGTATGGATGCTGATCTCCTTTTGTGTGTGTGAAACCATGACGACTGGAAGGAGAAGACGGAACACGTGTTTCTGTATTGTATGGACGCCGGTTTCCCTTTTCTTGCGCGTAAGTGTAATTGGTGTAAGCAGGAGACGGGCTGAGGCTTCGGAATGGAATCCTAGGTTCTGGCATTGGCTGTCGCTCGGCTCGGCGGCGCATATCCTCTGCGTAGACGGAGCCACGATTGAAGAGGGAGGGGTTCCTAAGACAGCTGGTCATCTCTGCGTATGTTGTAACTTTTGGTTCGGTTGTTGATGCTGAATGTATTTGGCTAGTAATCGAGAATGTTATCCATTTTTTATAAGCCGAATAGTCGACATTGTGAACTGTAGCATTGGGTGTGAACAGCGCGACGTGGGAGTTGGGTGACATTGTGTAAGTTCAGTGTAGACGTAGGCGTAGAAGCCCTAGAATATCCAAGTCCTTGTCAAGCAGACCGCCTACCAGCTGATTATAGTCTGTATTTCATATAGCCAGAAACTTCACTTCTCCAATGTATGATGGATCAGGACAGCGCATTGATCTCGATTCATGGCACCTTTTCAACTCCAACATAGAATCCGACATTTCCTCAATGTTTTTTTGGTACCACTTTCTCTGCTTCTGAGTTCGTAGTGAATGTTTGCTGTGATTTTTTCCAATCAGCCGTTCCGACATGGTAGCTAATGAAGGATCATTCGTAAGTTGACAGTTTGACTGCTTGTAACCCTACATATCTCGAGAAACATTGACCAGCTTACTCGGCTCCATTAGTCCGGTCGGTATTTACTCCTCTGGCTTCTTGTCGACGCGCGGAACTGAACACCTCGGTAGAGAACGTATCGTGGGTTTCCCTGGTTTCCCTGGTTTCCCTGGTTTCAGTTCCGCACAATTTGTTAAGCAGGCCCCACCATCAGCTAAGCCATCATTTCTAAACCATCTCACCCATCGGGCGGTAGTTCCCAAGTCTCGGTTAGCAGACGGCGAGACTCTCGGCCACTGTCACTTGAGAGGTTGGGTACACACTCCTCATCAGAGGCTCGGGGCAAAGCGGCTGGGGTGTATACATGGGTACTTTCGTTGAGGCGGCGCACCATTGGTTACTCTTTTGTTGCGCTACAGGACTAGGAATGCTTGTAGTGGGACCTCGCTGTACTGCAGGTGTAAGTTGGATTATTAATGCGTGCGGGAAGAAGCGCGATCCCGAGACACCGCGGGTTTAGTGGATGTGGGGCACTTGACATGCACCATAGCGATGCTTGATCACGTCTTCCTTGAGACGTACCCAGACATAAGATAAGAAGACTTGGGCGTACGTATCGTACAACCAAACTCACCCCTCATCCAACAAAAAAATTGCACACACATTTTTAAAGCTCCTCCACACTTGAATTTTTCTTCTATTTCTTGCCCCTCAAACATGTCGATCAAGAACGTCATCATCATTGGAGTAGGTATCTCGTATACACCTGGTTAGCGGACACTAACAGTACCAGGCGGGCGGAAACCTAGGACCCCCAGTTCTGAATGCCTTTTTGAAAGAGTCTTCTTTCAACACCACCGTGCTCTCACGTCAAAACTCGAATTCCAAATTCCCTCCCGATGTCAAAGTAATCCATGCAGACTACAGTTCGCAGGACAGTCTCAAGGCGGCTTTCCAAGGACAGGATGCTGTGATATCTCTTGTCGGTGGCCTGGCGCTTGGTGATCAGCACAAGCTGATTGACGCTGCCATTGCGGCAGGTGTGAAACGTTTCATCCCCTCAGAGTACGGAAGCAATACGCCTGACAAGCGAGCTCGTGAAATTGTACCCGTATTTGAGGCCAAGTTTGCCGTGGTCAACTATCTCAAGACCAGGGAGGCGGAAATCAGCTGGACGAGTATAGTTACTGGTCCATTCTTTGACTGGGGGGTGAAGGTCGGGTTCTTGGGCTTCCAAAGCCACTCCAAGACCGTCACCTTGTTTGATGACGGCGAGGCTACATTCTCGGCAACGAATCTTCACCAGATTGGTGTTGCAACAGTCAAGGTTCTCGAGCATGCGGATCAGACAAAGAACCAGTATGTGTTCATCAGCGGCTTCCAGACGACACAAAAGGAAATCCTGGCAGTGGCGGAGAAGGTGACGGGTGCAAAGTGGACAGTTGAGAAAGTCAATGTCAATGACCATATTGCACAAGCGCGCGAAAAGCTCCAAAAGGGAGATTTCTCGGCCATTACAGATCTGCTACAGAGCGTGATATTTTCAAAGGAGGAGTTGGGCAACTTCGCGCCCTTGGGTCTTTGGAACGACAAGCTTGGAATACCAAAGGAGAGCTTTGAGGAGACTGTGAAGGGAGCGCTTGCTGAGGGATGCTGATAGACGAGTAACGAATGCAAGAGTCATGTTCATTGTCTGCAAGGGAAGTGATGCAAGTGATGCAAGTGATGCGGCGTGCGTTGGTGACCGTGGGCGAGACCGGTGCCTAACCCGATGAGGCTAGATGGAATGGGACTTGGGGAAGATCCCGGCGCTTCTCCATCTGAAGGTTGAGCCAGCGCAGAGTAACTTCACGCGTTAAGTGGTCGCAACGGCCAATTGGAACACTCGCGAGACATAATACCACCGCCTATTTGATCGTAGCAATGGCTGAGCGTGCGGCTAAGCGGATGCGACGCATAAGCACCGAGTATGATGAGTCCGAGGGAGATGGATGGGACGGTCGAGGAAACAGCAGGTATGTGGCTGACTGCGCGCGCGACGCATAGCTGGCTGGCACCCATCGCCAAGGGCAGCGCGGGGACGACAACCGCCGTAGAGAGCTGTCAGGGCCACACAGGGCCCTCTTTTTGTCCTTCACCTCCATCTTTGTGCCACTCGCCTGCACACATACGCGAACACCCCTGCCTTGAGCCACGGGGGCACACGGAGGTCATCTTACGCCATCGCCATCCTTCTCATTAACCTGCTCTCCTCTTCTCCTCCTCTTGACGGCCTTGCTCGCACATATCGCCATACCCATGCCTCGCCTACGGTCACGCGCAGCTCCGGCTCCTCTAACATCGTACAGTGCCACTCCCACAGCTTCCTCGACCCGTCCGCGACGCGGCACGGCAAATCAGTCACTTGCGGCTGCTACCATACAGCGCTCCTCGCCCGAGGAGACGCGCCAGTCAATACACCTCACAGTAAAATCATCGCCCAACAAGCTCAGGCAAGCCACTGGCGGTGCCGCACCCAAAGCGGGTGTCAGCCGTGAGAACATAGTCGTGGGCAAGCGCGCGTCACGGAACAGTCGCGTGGTTCAGGAGGTCGATAGCGAAGATGAAGAGGATGAAGAAGAGGATGAAGATGTAGACGAGGCTGATGCCATGGATGTGGATGAGGACTCGGAGGACAATGAAGATGCCCAGGGCGACGACGATGATGAGGACATGGACGCAGAGGGAGACGAGGACGATGATATGGAGGATACGCCAGCGCCACGCATCGTTGTGAACACCAATCGAAGCATCCCCGTCAAGTCATCCGCTGGAATAACCACCAAGGCCCAAGACAAGGTCGAGGCCAAAGAAATGGCAATGGACGATGACGACGACGAGGAGCTGAGCGACCCTGATTCTGATCTCGACGACGAAGATGCGGAGGGCGAAGACGAAGACGCAGAAGGCGAGGATGATGACGACATGGGCGTAACGCCTGGTGCAGACATGGACGAAGAAATGGACAGCGATGAGGAACTCAGCCGCGACCAAACGCCCGATGTAACCAAGATGACCAAACGACAACGCGCGCTAGTCAACGACGACACTGACGGAGGTCTCCTGGCTCTCTCCAACGAAGCACAGAAGAAGAAACATCTCACGGCAGAAGAGCACGCTATGCGCAGGGCGGAAATGGCAAGACGAAGAAAGAATCTCAGTGAGAAGAGGAACGAGGAAGAAAAGGTATGTCTCTTTGCTATTAATCCACACATCCCACTTGAATCTTCACTAATTCACTCCTCCAGCTCGACACCATCAACCGCCTCCTCAAGAAACAACCCCCAAAACGCGGCCGCAAAGCCGCCCAAGACGCCCCGGAAGACGGCCCCGAAGAACCAGAACCCGAGCGTGCAAATCCTCTCTTCGTCCGCTACATCCAAAATGCAAAGGGCACACAGCTCGGCGTCCCGGAAGAGTGGCTGCAAGCGCCCGTTGGCAGCATGTTTGCCGGTGATGTGGCGAAAGCGGCGCAGCAAAAGCCATTTAGTGGGAAGATGGTGGAGGAGGTTGCTTAGGTCCGAGGAAGAAACAGGAAAGCAAAGCGTGTATATTAATGGGCTGCATGTTTTTTTTGGAGTCGATCTTGAATACCAATTAGAATTACCTTTTTTTCTTGAACTTATTTACATCTCATTTTTCGCTATCACTCTTGTTTACTGGACAACATCGGCATCAACTCCATACTGGCTAAATTCGCGTTTGCGAGGAAAGCTGTATGTACTTAGTCCCAGTGACAGCAGAACAAAGTAGCAAACATGACGTCATGGTAAGAACATATCATTATATTTTTTTTTTAAATAGAAGCACTGACAGCCTGCGGGTATATACTAGTGTCTGTCCATTGCAGCTCTCTAAGCCCTCTTACCAAAGACCTTGTCAAAGCCCGTCAGCGTTATCCTGTACCTGACATTGTCGTTCTTGTAGACGCGCTCAACGGCCTCCTTGCAGCCCTCCTCGCTAATCTGGATTTCCTGCACCCAGCTCTTGATGTTCTGCTTGGAAGCGAGCTCGAACATCTCCTCCATCTCGGGTCGGTTGCCAATGTGCGAGGCGCCCATGTAGCAGCCGTTGGGGGCAAAGATCTGGGCGGGGATGGGGGGAAGCGGGTTGTCGGGGAAGCCGACCATGTGGAAGGTGCCGTTGACCTTGAGGATGGAGAAGTATTCCGCGAGGTCGAACTTGTCGGTGGCATCGGCGGTGTTGATGACGAAGTCGAAGTGGAACTTCCATGGCTCGGACCAGCCCTTTTCCTTGGTGACGATGAAGTCCTTGGCTCCCATCTTCAGAGCGTCGTCCTTCTTGTTGGGGGTGTGCGAGATGACGTAGGTGTCGGCGCCCATGGCGACTGACCAGAGGACACCAAAGTGACCGAGACCTCCGCTTTGGTGGTGTTAGTGATTGATACGACAATGTCTTTGGTGTTGAGGAACTTACAGTCCAATGATACCGACCTTCTTTCCAGGGCCGGCTCCTAGCCTCTTCAATGGTGAATATGTTGTGAGACCAGCGCACAGCATAGGCGCCGCCAGGGAAGTCTCGATGTTGTCTGGGATCTTAAAGACGAAGTACTCATGACCTCTGATGTGGCTGGCATAGCCACCCTGGGCAACAGTGCCATCGGTGTGCTTAGCACCGTATGTGTCGACAGAGTTGGGGCAGTAGTTCTCCTGGTCGTTCTTGCATTGATCGCATGTCAAGTCGGCGCCAATTTGAGCGCCAATACCGGCACGGTCGCCAACCTTGACCTTGGTGACCTTTGATCCAACCTTGATGACCTTGCCAATGACCTCGTGTCCTACGCAGAGAGGAAGAGGAATTGACTCGCCCCATCCACCGCTAATGGTATGGACATCTGAAGCGCACACACCACAGGCATCAATGGCGATGTCGACGTCGTGCTCCTCGAATTTCTTGAGGGGCAGCTACCAGAGGGTCAGTAAGACGATTGGATTGGTGGGAAATTCGGGCCGGAGACTGACCTCCTTGCGGGTAAAGTTGCTCCAGTTCTTGATGTCAGTGACGGCAAAAGCGTCGGTGGTCTCTGGGTAAGGCATCTTGAAGTTGGGTGCACAGTGTGTGAGGAGGAAAAGGGCAGAGGAGAATGTGTAATGGAGGGGTAGGTGTCGAGGGGCAATGGGAGGTATTTGAAGCCCCGGGGTTGAAGCACCGGGAAATCTACGGCCAGCTGTCGACGAGACCCATCGTCACTGGCCAGTGATATCATAACAGTGGATGGAGTTCTAGAATGCCCCCGCCATGGAGACCTGTGGGGCCGTGTGATTGGACCGCCGTGCAGCCATGGGAGGGTTATCTGGTGTGTTGTGCATAGTACCTTTTCTTGACCGTCACCCACGCGTCAATGATCGCGCTTTTTACCGTTGCATCGTGTTTTCGCATACGCCGTTGACGACTAGATGCCAAAGCTTGCTACATCCCGCGTCTAAGCAGCCCGCGCTACGTATTGCCTCGTTTCGGCTATGCCGAAGCGTGGCAGAGCTCGTCGTGCCGCCTTTCAAGCTTCGAACGCGACTTGGTTGTCTAGACTAGCGCTGTCTGGAGGCCGCATGAAGCTTGTAGACAGAGCGAACAGTTAACGGAGAAAAAACGTTTCCGACGTCGTTCCGATCGGTCCAGCGGCCGACCAGCACTCATTCCGATCGCCGACAATTGCCGACGTCATCATCTTCTCCTCGCAACCACCATCATTACTTCATCCATGATTGCCTTTCTCTCCGTCGCTCAGACCATCTTCTTAGATGTGCCCAAATTTTCCTTGATTGTCTCTGATGGTTCCGTTCTGGGGATTGCTGTCGATTCTGCATTGGATGTGAACAGAGGAGCCTGTCCCTCTCAAGCGATTGACCGTTATCAACGACCAAACTCTCTTTCTACCCTGGACCCAGTCCCCCAAGAACTTCCATGACCAGAAGTGGTATCTTCCAATTCTCCAGCCCCGATTAGTCTCGGGAAAATAATTCAATTTCCAAACCTGCTCCATCTTCGTCGGTGTTTGATACCCCGCACTCAGGGTGCGGGGTGATGGACACAAGGTTTGCCGAATGCGGTATGCCGTGATGGAGATAGGCACAGCAACCCGCCGTTCCAGTGTTCCAACAGAGCGGATAGCCAGAAATGCCGAGAATTGAGCAATCAGGCGCAAGACTTTAAGCATGGCGTGGCTAGCTCTCAGTCTCGAGGGCCACGTTGTGCTGGCGTCGCCATATATCTTCTACTCCAACTCTTCTCTTTATCATCTCATCTAGATTTCGAATTAAGAAGTCGCATAATATCTGTAATAGCACCTGGAAACATGTCAGTTTCAAATCCGGCTCAGTCCGCACCCTCGAGCAATGGTACCATGAATGCGCTGCGGTTCCACGGTCAAAATGACCTGAGATTTGAGAAGATCCCAATCCCAGAAGTCAAGCCAGGTCAAGTCAAGATAAAACCAGCATGGGTCGGAATCTGTGGCAGTGGTATGTATCCTTAATTGAATTTTAGAGCAAAGAGACTGACGCGCCTTTATACCTCCACGAGTATTTAGGTAAGTTGGCAGAATGACGAAAATGTGGTCCCAAACTGAGTACCTAGGTGGTCCAAACCTCTGTCCTACCACACCTCATCCAATCACCGGCGAAACAGTCCCACTTACCTTTGGCCACGAATTTAGCGGAACAATAGAAGAGGTTGGTGAGGGTGTCACAGACTATAAGGTTGGCGATAGGGTTGTTATCCAGCCCATCATCTATGATGACACTTGTGTTGCGTGCGAAGAGGGATTGCATAACTGCTGTTGGTCCAATGGCTTCATCGGCCTATCTGGATGGGGTGGTGGGTTAGCAGATCACATTGTCGTCCCAACATCGACCCTATACCACCTTCCCGACAACGTCCCGCTCGAGATTGGCGCCTTGGTCGAGCCTCTAGCTGTTGGCTGGCACGCCGTCAAAGTCAGTCCTTACAAGAAAGGCGATAGCGTGCTCGTTTTGGGAGGTGGCCCCATTGGAATCTCAACTATTCTCGCTCTCAAGGCAAACGGCTGCGACAAGATCATTGTTTCAGAAATCAGTAAAAAGAGACAAGAGTTTGCGAGAAACTTTGGCGCACACTACATCATCAACCCCGTGAACGAAGACCTCGCGACCCGCTGTCGTGAACTCACAGGAGGAAAGGGCGTACATGTAGTTTATGACTGTGCTGGCGTTCAAGCAGCACTCAATCAGGCCGTCCATGCCACACGTGCTCGTGGCTGCATTGTCAACATTGCTATTTGGGAAAAGCCATGCACCATCCAGACCAACGACTTCAACTTCAAGGAGCGAAGCTACATGGGCATTGCGACATACGAGATCGGTGACTTTCAAGAAGTGATTGACGCACTTAGCCGGGGCGACATGGATCCAAAGGCTATGATTACACAAAAAATTGCTCTGACAGAGGTGGAGGAAAAGGGCTTCAAGAGTTTGATCAACGACAAGGATAACCAGGTTAAGATTCTGGTCGAAGTTGGCGGTGGGGTATGAGCACTTTTCGAAGGATATAATAAGTTCCTAGTTGTACATCCTAATCTATCCATCTCATTCCTACTATTATGCAAATCAATGAATTCCATATGAATAATCCCGTTCCATACTACCACCCTCACATCATAGACTTGGCCGCATGCCACCCCGCAGCCCAATGCCACAGCCTCGCATCCACCGTCTTGCCCTCCTTATCGTACTGAAGCAACCGCTCATACAACTCATCCACCGGCACAACCACCCGCTCAATAAACTCGCCATCATCCAGCGCCTGCTCCGGCTCCGTATCCCCCTCTTTCAACTCCACCTCCACAACCGCCAACTGCATATTCGCCGTGCTCATCCCGGGATCAGACACAATCGTCGGACTAATAAACTTCAATCTGCCCTTATACCCCGTTTCCTCATGCAATTCACGCACACTGGCTTCACTCGGCGATTCCTTCTCATCCACCAGTCCCGCGGGTAACTCGACGCACACGGCATCCACAGGGGGCCGATACTGCAAGATGATGATTGTAGAAGGCGGGCGAGACGGGTGCCGGATGAGTGTCACGATGGCGACGGCGTCGACGCCAGACTTGCCGCGTGTCTTGCGTGCTGCGGCTTCCCAGACGCGGTCTTTGCCGGTTTGGTCCTGCCAGGAGATTTTCTGGAATGAAATCCATTTTGCGGATGTGGCGGGGAGGTCTTCGATTTTTAGGATGCGTGCGGGTTGCGGCATGTTGTAGGCGGAGTGGAGGGGTTGGGGGTGGTGGAAGGGGCGGGTGTGAAGAGGGAATGGGTGGAGCTTGGGTGTGGCTGCTGAGCGGGATGTCAGGAGAGATTGTAGAGGTCTTTTATACATTGATGGTTTCTGTGGTTTTTTATTTCCTGTTAATGCAAGATTGTGAGCGCTGACGTACGAGACTTGGGACTTCCAATTGCCCCGCGTCGCGGTGTCGCGAAAACACGTGCTACACCCTATGACATCATAGTCAGTTTGTATATTCACTATTATGAAGTCGACTGGTCAAACTACTGATATTATGACTGTTTAGGTGGTTTAAATGGTACCCGGCGTTCAAGCGCTCGTCCTTCTGATGTCCGTCAACTTGACCATTAACGGACTCTTCTCCCACGTATTGAACGCCTTGAGCCCCTCAAACTCGCCCTTTGGATCCCACAGCCTCCCCTCATTCTCTGCAAACTCGACATCGAAATTCCACAAAAAGGCCCCGAGAATCAGTCTCAGCTCTACGTACGTCAGATTCCTGCCAATGCATCCTCTGGGCCCCAGGGAAAAGGGTTGTGCAGCCTTCTTTATGTCACTACTGAATCGGACTTTGGAGTCTGGCGTGTCAAGGAACCGCTCAGGAATGAAGGTGTCGGGCTCAACAAAGTTGGCTGCCGAATGCGAGGCGCTCCACGAAGAAACGCAGACGGATGTGTATTCTGGAACAAAATGTCCGTCGATGAGAGCGCCGCCTTTGGGCACATTGCGCAAGAGACCAACTGGGACGGGGGGAAAGATACGGAGACCCTCTTCTATACAGGCGTTCATGTAGGGCAACTTGCCCAAAATGTCCATGTTGAGATCGGCTTCGGTTTTGCATGCGCCCCTGATCTCATCTTTGAGCTTTTGGAAAATCTCGGGGTTGCGCAGCAAGTAATTTGTTAATCCGCACAACTCCGTGGCTGTTGTCTCGCTGCCTGCGACGATGAAGAGAGCCGCATTCATGATGACTTCGCTGTCGCTAACCTCGTTCTTCTTTTCCCGCTGCTTCAGAATGTACCATATGAAATCGCGGTGGTCGCTCTTTGCGCTGAGCCTCTTGACTGTTTTTTCCGTAGAGTTGCGCAAATGACGGATACGGCGCTCGCGGATAACGCTAGGGATACACCACATGAGAAACTTCTGCATCGTGGACCCGGGTTTGGCAAAGCGGCGGGTAGCCTGTTCAATGGCACCCGATTTGATCGCTTCGTAAATGAGGACAACCCAGTTTGCAGACTCAGACCCTTCACCTAGAACACTCTTAGTACTGCCTTGACAACATATTCCCGAATTTGCATATGGATCGCTCGAAAACCATACCTTCTCGAAGACATCCAAACGGTTCACCGAAACTCAAATCACCAATGATATCAAACGTGCAAAAATTGAACCATGACACCATATTCGCCGGTTTGCCTCGCTCGGCCAGCTCCCGCAATCGCTCGACAAACATGTTTACATAACCTTTGAGGATCGGTTCTTGTTCCAACAGCGCTTGCTTGGAGAAGGCGTGGGACAATGCTCTCCTCTGCCGAGCATGTTGGGAAGCTGGTGCCATGGTCAAATTCGTGGCTCCAGGAATGGCCTCTACAGCGCCGACATGGATAGCGTCCTTTTCCATACTGGGAAGACCGACACGGTGGCCGTAGATGTCGTCCCAAGATTTTGCCGTATTAAATGAAAGCTCGTTTGGCATGACGCGAACGACTGGTCCATATTTGTCATGGAGATGCTTGTACTCAAAGGCAATGCGGCCGCGTAGCAGGTGTATAATGGACGGGATCGGAGAGATGCGCCAGAGTAATGGCCCAGGATACTTGGCCAGAGGATGTAGTGTAACATTGTAAATTGCGTTCAGGACGATGTATGCGAGGAACTGGAATCTATCAGGCCTGATATTTGTCAATGAGCCAGCAAGGTCGACATACAGCAACAGGCGCCCAAACCGCAACCAGGCGGAGACGTTCCTCATCTATGATGCCCATTTCGCTCTTTTAAACAAGTAGCCGCGAAACAGAGACAATGCTGTTTCAACGACGAAATCCAGAATGCAAACACACAGTGGTGGAATGGCTAGCCTGGGCAAATATACAAATCTTAACTGGCCCTTGGGACACGAGGTTGCAAGTACAGGGATATGTAAGACTGCCGTTTCCCCGTCACATTGGCGAAGGCATATCTTCGCCAAAGCATTTCCGAGTTGGGATACCTGCCACTTTGCAGGGTGCCGAACATGGAGACCTGCCTAACTCATCATGATTACTATCAGTAACTAGCCGACACAATCATTTCGCAGGCGTCAAATTGATGTCGCACGACATGAACGGACGTTTGGGTACGCGCCATGTGTATATTGCTGGTTGATGAATAATCGCATGGGAAGTTGGAAATGGCAAGAGACAAGACTGGAAATGCTTTAGCGCCATGTATGGTGGAGAAGGACGGACCCCGCATGGCGATAGCGACCCCGCGTGGAATGGCCCGCTACATGAGTAGGCCAGAGACGTAATGCGAGTCGTGTGCTTTTTCCAACCAACGCACTCTGAGTCGCAATGGCATCATGAGATTGCTCGATGTGAGACCCGTGGCATGTTCGGCTTGCATGTAGGATAACGGCTTGTAAACATTCCGGGGCACTCGCTGGTGTGCCGATATATCCGGTAGCTCATGAACTTTGGACAAGACTGCATGATTCGAATACTACAGTGTCTGATTGAACACAGGCGGCGTTATCAGCCCATTTCCGCTCACATCTTTGATGGCGTCGAACCAAATCATGCCCATATGCGCATATCCGGCATGGGATCTGTAGTCATCAGCATCGCATTAGTGTACCGCCACTTCATATAACTCACGGATGCAGGCCATCAGCTAGCTCGTAAACACTCACGACACTCTGGTCCACGACTCTGATCTTGAAGCCTTTCTTCGCCCTTTTCTCCACGACTTCCGGCACCGCCTCGTTGAAAGCCCTGATATTGTCACCCGTCCGCTGGTTCAGCGCCTGTATGATTTTCGCAACAAGCACCACAGCATCCGGACACGCCTCCAAAATAGCATCTAGAAGCTTTCCCAACTGCTGCGGCGCATCCTTCCACAATGCGCTGTCAGAGCGATCCAGATCAGTCGTGCCCACATGCACCAACACGACATTCGGTCGCATCTGCAACGCAGCCGTCATAGCACCCATGATCTCGCCTATTGTGTAATTGACATGTCCCTCGTTGTCATTGTCAAACATGAAGCCTGAATGCTGTGTGCCGACAAAGTCGACCGACTGATACCACCCGCGGATTAGGTTGCGCAAAAGCTGGGCACGATACCCATCTGTGCCGTTCTGTTGGCTGTCCGGGTGCCAGCCCCATGTTATCGAGTCGCCCAGAGGAAGTATGCGGAGGGGAATGCGAAGGTCTGCGTGAGGGCGCTCATAGCGTAAGCCGACGATGAGCGTGATCACTAAGGGGGCGGGTTAGCAACGATGTCAGGTAGGAGACTGAATTGAGGACAAATGAAATGAACTATTTGTACAGAACTACGCGCTTTGCTCCCCTCTCATACACACAAGTATCTTGACCCTACTATGCAACAATGGGAACGGGATCAGTTCGTTACAGGGACAGGAAAGGGAACCTACATAAACACAATGCGCCAACTACCACTACGCCCTTGAGCGCCGTCCTATGACGTGGGCCACCCAAAATCGAAATCATGGTGATGTACAATCGCAAGCACTCATCTGTCGCGGTCGAGAACGACTTCGTAGTAACGTGGCTGAGGCCGCGTGTGTCGCTCCCCCGAGTTCACCAATGGGCACGTCATAGCGCCATCCGGAAACAAGGGGCTAGATTGCTATTCTAAGCCTGAGAGAAATTACTGTGTAAGCTAGAACTATCATTCGCCCTTGTGAATTCACAAACACGGTCTGCTTGCCATTGGATACATTGTGTAGTGCAAGATGATCCGAAAGAGTTGAGAGGCGCGTCAAAGTGGCGCGAGGGATGTTTGTCCCTGACATGGACGTACTAACAGGGTCTCCCCGCAAGCCACGCTAATCAAGGCACGTGGGTGGAGATGCCCGCCGTCTACCAAGAAACTTCACACCCAAGCATTTGTCTTGTTCGACTGAACCATTATGGAATTACCTTTGCCTTTCTCATGCGATCGAAAGCAGTTGTCCACGCCTCTTTTGTCCGTATCTCCTCTGTATACCCAACCTTGTGTGAAGCCTCCATGCTCATCTGGCGGTCGAAATCGAACATGGTCATGATGAAGTACTATTTCCTGTTAGCTATGCTCGCCACCAATTCGAAGACCTAAACACATACCTGGAATCCCGGGTGCGTAATATCGCTATCAACGATTCCCTGCTTGAGACCGTGCTTCTTCTCCAACTCCTGCCACTGCTGCTTGTGCGCTTCAATATACGCGCCAGGTTGTGGTGAGCCCTCCTCAGGCCCCGTGCCTTTTAACCCAAAATAGTCGCAAATAACTGGCCATTTCCCACTCCAGCTGTCTTCCTGACCACCCACATTGAAGCTCTGCGACGCAGTCTTTTCCGGATGCAGTGATGCGTGTATCGAAAAGTGCGCAACCATGTCTTGTGGAGACTCGTTGTACCTATTCACCCACGACTTCTCACTCCCGGGAAACGGACACTTTGCGCCCTCGCCTTCGACGAATCGGTAGAGTGAAAGGTACAGTGCGAGTGTTTGCGCCAGACAGTAGGCATTA
Organism: Bipolaris bicolor; assembly: GCA_026262445.1. Lineage (NCBI taxonomy): Eukaryota > Fungi > Ascomycota > Dothideomycetes > Pleosporales > Pleosporaceae > Bipolaris > Bipolaris bicolor. The sequence continues at coordinate 239,178 of JAODYD010000020.1, forward strand.
TTGTTTGGGACGAATCCAATGATGTTGTCCGGTCGAACTTCACACCACTTCCACTTCTTTCCTTCCGAAATGCGCTTGAGGCAGTCGATCTGGTTGTAGTAAAAGAGCTGGGAAAGGTATGGCTCAGGAATAGGCGGAAGCGTCTCTCTCAATGGTAGGTTGTTTGTGAACGGGAACTTATCCAGCATTTGACAGCCGTAAATCTTGGTGCCTGTCGGAAGAACCACGTACGAGAGTTGAGGCGACAGGTGATCAATGGCTGTGACTGCGCGCTCCAACATCGCTTCATTTACCTTGCATTCCGAATCAGGGTCGTCTATTTGCTTGTACGCTACCACTCATTAGTCGTATCCTCTTCAGAAACCGCCTGACTTACAATAAAAATACACCTGAGTCACTGTCTCAACATCCTTGACCTTTTCTTTGATCTGCGTCTCCAACTCCTCCTGAGTCCCCTTGACAAGATCTACGCCAGATACTATTTGTAAACGAGGGTCTTCTGGCCAGAGTGCAATTTCCCGTGTCAACGGCCGATTCACCATTGCTGTAACCTTGGAAAAGGCGTGTTTGGACGGATATCCATTGAGGATGGCATTTACAATGGCCCACCCCGAAATCCCTGACGCACCGTAGATGAGTGCATGGTTACTCATTATCTATTGCAAGAATTGAAAGTAATCAACGCGAGGGAATTCGTGACTGGGAGATCTATTGGCAAATATGTTGGCAAGAAAAGAATCAGTAATACAGTGCAGACGGGATGAGCCTGGTATATGTATTTCAGCCCTATGCTTTTAAAATGTAAGCAGGAAATATTCCTTAGTTCTATGCGAGTAATCAGGCACCATGCACAGTCTAGTATGATTATGTTGCCGTATACATTTGGTCGGGCTACGACGGAGAACAATATCCAGTGTGATGCTGACACCTCTTCCCCGCTTCCATGCATTGCTATGACTCGCGAGGCATGCCTTGTTCTGCAACAATACCCGATGGTTGGCCTGAGAAATACTCCGAGGATAAGAATGACTGATATCACTCTGCATTCGGTTGTGTCGGCGATGCTGAGTGGGGGCGTAGTAAAGTCGGACCATGGCCGCGCCAAGCCAGAGTTCCAGGGTCTCCGTGGGTGCTTCAACATCGACCCTACTGTCTCGTAGACACTACGCATCGCACGCATCTGCAACCACCAAATGCTGCATGCCACAGCTGCACTCTCTTTAGGCTCTTTTTCGTCCGTTCTTGCATTTTGCATTTCTTTGGTTTGCAGCGTTTGGGTTTTCTAAAGTCAATCGACCGCAATTGCACTTTCGACTGCCCGCACCAAACTTCCGACGCGTCGTCGCTGTTTTGTACAGCCAGCCTACTCACGCCTACTTCTCTGTATATTTATCGCAGTTCTCCCGATTAACACATAGTATCCATGGCTACAATCAGGGTCGGTCAGACGGTAGAGACGACCGGCGAGCAGCAGGGGATAGTTCGATATGTGGGACCTATCCACGTATCTGATGGCACGTTTGTGGGCATAGAGCTGCCCACTCCTACTGGCAAAAACGATGGATCTGTACGCGGAGAGCGCTACTTTTCATGTCCACCGGGCCATGGCTTGTTCATACGTGATTCAAGTATTGCGGCTATAATATCACAACCAGCTCCACCGCCGCCTTCTACCCCCAAATCAGCCGCCCCAAAACCGAAACCACCGACGACTACGCCCAGAGCTCGACCTTCGAGTGTCATTGCTCCGAAACCTGGCCCTCCTGCCAGGCCAACAGTAAACAAGCGACAGTCCGTTGCAGGCCCTCCAGTCCAAGCCGGCCTTCGCGGACCCGTCCGTAAAGCCAGCGTTGCCAGTATCTCCAGCAATCCTCCAGCAGAGAGCTCCCGCCCCGCCCCGCCGGCATCCCGACCAAGCATCGCCTCATCAGTCGCCAGTAATCCCACAAAGCCGCCTCGAGATGGCAATATCGAAACGCTACAAACAAAGATTCGGCACTTGGAGAAACAACACGCAGAGGACCAAGAAAGGCTCAGAGAACTCACACAAATCAGGGATGAGCGGGATCGGTTTAATGGTATCATACAGAAGCTTCAGTCTAAATGTCAGTCCCAATATGGCGAGATGCAAGAGTTGAAGGATGCGCTGAAGGCCGTTCAGCAGGAAAATGAAGCCCTCACCAAAGCTCATCAAGATCATGAAGTGGACCTAGAGGATGCGTTGGTGGACAAGGAAATGGCAGAGGAGAGGGCGGATCAGGCGGAATCAGAGCTGGAGTCGTTGCGCAAACGGGTAGAGGAACAGAGCTTAGAACTCGACATTCTCCGAGACGAGGCCGAGCTTTTCACAACTGAAATGTCTGAAGAGCAGAAGCAAGAGGCCGGTTACTATCGCTTGCAACACGAAAACGACCGCCTAAGAAATGCGCTCATCACTCTCAAAGAAATGACAGAGGAAAGAGAACAGGACCAGAAGGCAAGGATTGCCGGACTGGAAGCCGATCTCGCGCAGCTTGAACGCTTGGAGCAGGAAAATGCCGCTCTTCAAGAGCGTGCTGCTGAATCCGACTCACTTGTCGACCATTTGAAGCAACAACTTGATGCCGCCAACGAATACGAGGATATGGTAGGAGAATTGAGCCATCAGAACCAAAACCTGCAAGATAGGATTGCGGAGCAAGAGATGATTGTACAAGACCTCGAGAACCTACGAGAGCTCAATGACGAGCTTGAGGTTCAGCACCTTGAACAAGAGGAGGATATGATGGCGGAGATTGAGATGAAGGACGCTGAGCTTGCAGAACAAGCACGACTGATTGCTGACCAAGCTGCCATTATTGCTGACAACGAATCCCTCATCACTAAATTCCGAGACCTCGTCATGGACCTGCAGACAAGAATGGCAGACGCCGAATCCTCTAAGAACATGACAGAAGCTCAAGTCAAGGACACTACCGGACGATTCAACCAAGTCATGGATCTGAACCGACAGCTCCACGCCGCCACTGTCTTGTCTACCACACGAGAGATTGAGGCTTCCTTGATCTCTTTGAAGGCTGATCAGCTTGCGGAGAAGCTTGAGATCTGGAACGAGACGGAATCGAAAGAGTTCACTCGCAGCGAATCTCTCCAGGCTTATCTCACTGCAGAGAGGATTGTTGGCAAATCAGAACTACTCATGAATGTGCTACGGAGCACCAGCCGCCAGATGGGCAATGGCGGCCGACTGGACGATGCTTTGACTAGACTTGTCTGTGGTCAATCCGTTGCGCATCTCGAGATGATTAAAGACGGCAGTCACCGCCTTTGGTCTGCTATCCGTAGCCTGACCCTCGCCGAGTTTGCAAACATTGGACCCACCTACCAAGAATTGATCACTGTAGAGCAAGTTCTCGATCAAGGCCTCAATGCTCTCAAGGCAGACACAGTCAACTTCGACGACTTTGCTGGAGCTCTTGAACGTTCCACCAAAACACAGGAAGCAATCCTCTCGAGTCATCAAGATATCCTGGCTGAGCGACCAGAAGGCGAGCTGGTGTCTAGAATCACTTCCATTCACGCTCGCCTCGATTACATCGCCCATATGTACGACCTGGCTACGTTTACTCTTCAAAAGCTTCCCGAAAACATACTCGAGGAGTGCGAGTATACTCCAGAGCATTTCAAGACACCAGTGGAGACCACACAAGGTGCGCTTGCGGCTGCGACCAAGTTGCTCAGAGTCGTGGAGGCTTTGACTGCAGACAACATGTATCCCCGCCTTCCGGACGGCCTGGAGGAGGCCATTCGATTCGACGAAGGATTAGCACAGGCTGCGCATGGAATTGCCAATTTTACCCGAAGTCTCGTGGAGGAAGTCGCCAAGTGTGTCAATCTCTCCGATCCAGAGTCCCTCTCCGAAAGTGAGATGGCGGCCACGAAGGCTGTAATCGATGATCTGGATTCGAAGCAGCAGTCCATCTTCGTAACTGCTGGATTGAATAGTCTCACCGCCAGCTTGCGGCACTGGACTGACCACGCCTCGGTGCTCTCAAATAACGTTGAAATTGAGCATGGCCCCACACCATGGGCCCAGAAAGCCAAGGAGGTCGAGGCTGCACGAAAGAAGGACGACGAGGCGGTGCGTCAATTGCAGGCCCTCACAGCCGAGCACCGTGCTACTGTTCTCAAGATCCATGAGCGCGAGCAAATTATTGCAACAAAGGAGCTCGAGATTGAACACCTGTCGGCTAAGATCCGGGATGCAGCAACCAAGACTGTAGGCCTCGAGGCCCTCCAAGAAGAGCTCGCTTTATGCCACGAGCAGATTGCGGAGCTTGAAGAGCAGAACAAAGCCCAAACCTTGGATCTGGAAGCCCTGAAGGAGCGCCTAGCCAACGTCGACGAGTCCCGTCGCAACGACCTAGATCTTACCACCGAAAACACCACCGCCCCTATCGAACAACCCCAACAAGCCGCCGATCCGCGAAGTGTCCCTGGCGGCCTCAAGACCTTCATCGACGCCCTGCAAAACGAGAACCACTGGCTTCGTGAGCGCGAGCACAAGGGCGCCCTCGACCGCAACATGCGCGAAATCTTCAGCAACATGGAATACGCTCCCCACGATGCTCCGAACAAGGTGTCCCTCGCAAGTCTCGACGCCCTTGAACTCCTATGGCTCGAAGACGACGAGTCCGAAGACATAGAAGCATCATCGCGAACATCCAGTCCTGTCCCCAGCGGCGAGTCAGACTTGACATACCGCATTCCTCACAGCCAGGTCTCTACCCGACCGAAACTCTCGGCTCTCGAACTCTCGCACGTGACGCTGGGATGGGAGACGCGTGCGAATAGTCACAAGGCGGTTCTGGAGCAGGCGGAGGAGGAAGTCATGTTCTTGTCTATGATACGCGATGATGAGGATTTGACGTGGTAGATGCAAATATGGGGGTTCGTTTGAAAAGTAATAGGGACGTTTTTAATTTTGGTTTGTCGCCATGGAAGAGAGACAGAGAGAGAAGATACCCACCCCTTTTTGTTAATGCAAAAAAGGTCGCACTGTAGAGTTGAAAGAATCACGATATCAATGATCGATTGTAACTTAACCCGAAACTCTTGTTCGCATTTTTTCCCCACTTCCGTAAATCGTGATATAGCATTTTCGTTTTAAGCCCGAAAAACTCCGCTTCAACGCTTAAAAAAAAACTCCAATATGTAACAAACCGAAAAAGAAGGAGGAGCAACTTAATCAACAGTCCCCCACTGCGCCGTCCCAGCATTGCCACCCCCTTCAATTTGCCTGACCTCCCTCTGTCTTCTCACATTGCGCTCATAAAACTCTTCCTTCTCCGCTAGCATCTTGCGCTCGACACCGGCACGATGCTCAACCTCCATTTTGCGCTGCTCGATCATTTTCAACTCTGCACTCATAGCATCCCTTACCTTCCTCTCTTCGACCTCCGCGCGTCTGGCTGCGGCTTCGCGCTCCTGTTCAGCTAGTAGGGCATGCCACGCTGCCTTTTCGGCGCGGCGAGTGCGCTCGGCCTCGCGCAGGCGCTGGACTTCGAATTCGTGTTTCTGCTGCTCCAGCAGGGTGTATTGTTTTGTAGCTTTAGCCTGGCGGGCGAGATCGGCGTCTAGGGCTTCTGATTTGCGGCGTAGAGAGTCCTTGTGGGAGAGTTCATGCATGGAGCGTTGGTGTTCGAATTTTTCTTTTTCATGGCGGATGCTGAGGTCGTGGTCTTTTTGCTTGTCGACGAGGGCAGCGATGGGGGCGGGGAGGCCTGTGGCGCCAACGGGTTGGAGGGCTGAGGACGAATAGTAGACGGGGATGCAAGCTTTGTCGCGGAGGAGGTCGAGGAGGGCGGGGCGGATAGGGGTGCGGGAGGGGGTTGGGAGGAGGTCCACGTAGGAGTAAGGGGAGTAGTGGAGGTTGGAGGCTGTGTCATGGTAGATGTGGGATGGGTCGTTTAGGTCTTTCCAGATGTCGGTTTCGAGAAGGGTTTCGGTGATGGGGAGGGCGCTGTAGGGGTTGTCGAGGGCGAGGATGATGCTGGACTTTTCGTTTCGGGCGCGGAATTTGGCGTTTGCGCCGTTGGAGAGTAGAAGGCGGATTGCCTGGCGGAGTCGGGAGCGGTGGGTGGAAGTTATGACATTGGCATTGAGACAGAGTTCGCCGAGGGCGTTTCTGCCGCCATGGAGTCGAGACGGGTAGTTTGGATCGTGGCCATGTTCGAGCAGGGCTTTGACAGCCTCGATATTCAGTTCTCGTGCTGATTCGTGTATGCTGCCATCGTTTCCTGCGGTATGTGGGGCCAGTGTTTTGACCAAGGCCTCCCCAGATAGACTACCGCTGGCGTAGAACAGTGCAGACTTGTTCCACTTGTCTCGGGCATCAACGTCCGGACTTCGCTCTAGTAGCGCACTAAGGATACCATGGCGTCCCTCTCGCGCGGCAAGCATAAGCGCCGTAGTTTCCGAGACGGGCGAGATGTCGCTCACGGAAGCACCGGCTTCCATCAGTGCGGAGATCACGGCATCTGAGATGCGCTTTTGCGGTTGAGCTAGTGCCCAGTAAAGTGCGGGGACTGTCTCCGGACCGGCCGCCGGGTGGAGCACTGTGGGAACCGATACATTTGGATTCAGACCGTGACTGAGCAGAAGCGTGATGAGAGCAGCATTGCGTGGGTAGACGGTCATGGCAGTGATCAAAATTGGCATCTTGTTGTTACCAGTTGCCATGTCATCAATTGCGAATCCAGAATCAAAACATGATTGTATTGCCGAAAAGACAACTTCGTCTTGCAATTTGGAGCTTAATAACGCTGGGACAATGACATTGAACTGGGGGTTGTGAAGCATGAGCTTCTCAAATATGGTGTGACTGTGCTTTTGCGTTGCAAGAACGAAGCAAGCACCGTCTGCTGTGTTGACATCGGCATTGTGAGAGAGTAGGAGATCTACCAGGGGCTCAGTGTTGTTACTATCGTGCTCACTGCTCAGAACAGCACGTAGAGCAGCGTCGATGGCGGGTTGGTCGACACCACGATTGAGAAGCTCTTGCGCTAGCTGATTGGCATTCTTCTTGTTCTCGGCAAGCGAAAGGTTCTTGTCAGTAAATAGTGTTTGGAAGGCTCGGGTAAGACTAGGTCGCGATGCTTGGTGTTTCCCACTGAGAAGCAATGCCGTTAGCGAACTATCACCCGAGGCCACTGCAACACTCAGAGCCTCGCCATTGTTGTGACTCACAGAAGCACCTTGTCCCAACAACAGCTTGGTACTAGTTGTGTCCTTTGTCGAGACAGCGTGCCGTGTTTCAGCAGCGAGGGCCTGGTCCAAGGACTCTTGGGGTACTCCGAGCTTCAGAAGTGCGTCTAGGATCGGAGCCTTCTTCTGAGGGTCTTCGATTGCAGTGGCGTGTTTGAACGCAACGCTGAGAAGACTTGGGCTTGCAGTGAGAATCCGTTCGATGATGTCGATGTTGCCTGGGCCACCTTTAATGGCAAGTTGTAAGGCTTGACCGGCTGGCTCGTCCTCAACTCCCTGGCTTAGTAGTAATTCGATGATTTCAAGCGCTTTAGCATGTCTTCCAGCATGTGATTCAAACACTAGGGGAAGGGCCGCCGAAGTCGACGAGGGTTTTGGTCTCGCATTGCAAAGGAGACGCAAAAGGGACATGTCAGCTTGGGCGACGGCCAGGGAAAATACTCTGCCGTTATCATAATCAACGCTTGCACCTTTCCGAACCAAATCTGTTATGAGGGCCCCGTCTCGCGCAGAAGAGGTATCCGCGATCGCATCGACGAGAGCATGATCAACACCAGGGCCACGTGCGCCATTTTCAAGCAGCAAGCGAGAAAAATCACGCCGCTCAGATACTGTGAATCCGTTTTGTAGAAGTCTGAAGACTTCTCCCAGAGCCTCAGGGGATGGCCGTGTATTGAGAAGCAACTTGAGGGCTTGAAGGTCCTTGTTGAAAACGGCAGCATGTAGAGCCCCGCCGTCGCCCGATTCAACTGGTGCATCAGCTCCAAGAAGAAGCTCTATCAGCTTATAATCTCTTTCTTTGGTGGCCTGGGTAAGCAGTGGACCAAGCGGGCGACCTTTTACACCCTTTTGTAGCAATGCACTAACTACCCGGAACCTATCCGGTTGTGGCATGTTACGTGGCAGAGCATTTAGTGCAGCTACTGCGTGTTGTTGAGCCAGTGGAGTCTGAAGGATAGCATCCACTATAGCCCAGTTGGAGTTGGCCAGAGCCTCTCTCAAGCACTCTGCTTCATTTGTCGTTGTGGAAACCCCATAGCTAATCATCATCCGTGCACCAGCAGTATCATTTCCACGTACAACGCAGATGAGGAAATCAGACAAGCCCCTGCTGTCGGGAGGTAGGCCACAGCAGAAGAGAAGTTGAAGAAATTGAAGAGTTGCCTGACGTGTAGGAAGCCTCATTGTCGTGTCGAGTGAATGTTGCAGGTTTGATGGAGTTAAACGAATAGGACCGGCAACCAGAGCAACGGCAACTTTGTAATACTGTCTTCCAATGGCCATGTTTAGAGCGCTTGCCGTATCGAAGTTTGGGTCGGCGCCATATGTAATTAGTAGAGATATGGTTGCGTCAGAGGTCTGCTCGACAGCAGCAGGCAGACATGATGATATGATATCGGGGCGGAGAGGCTTTGGGGCTCGCAATAAAAGTCGAACAAGGTTGAGGTCGTTGGACCGCACAGCGTTAGCCAAGGCATTTGGGAAGTTGTTCAGGTTGGCACCGTGCCTTAATAGCTCAGTGATACATGCATGGTCGTTTGCACTGAGGGCGGCTTTGAGTGCTTCGTCCAAGGTGGTCTGGTCAGCACCCGAGCTGGCCAGAATATTGACGCCATCCGCCTTTCGTAGGCTGGCGGCCTGCTGCAAGACAGTGCTTCGGCGGCGTAGCGAGGTATTTGCCTGGGCTCCGGATTTCTTCTTCTTGTCCAGGGTTTCGATGACGTTGACCTTGGCTCCGAGGCTAAGGAAGGCCTGAATTAAGCCAGGCCCTGTGGCTGCATCGCGAATGACGGCTGACAAAGCTTGGTCCAGCTCATCCTGGGAGAAGAGGGCGGCGTCCTGGGATTTATCCTTGTCTTTTGAACTCTTAAAAATGCTCTTCAACCCCTTCTTGGTCTCGGCGGGTTTGGCTCTGCGCTCCAGAAGAATGTTTCGGGCCTGTGCATGGTCCTCTTCGCTGGCAACAATGGCAGGCTGGGTGGGTGCGGGTAGAATGGCTTGGCGTTGGCCAAGGGGCGTCACTCCTGAAGCTTGAATGAGTTCGTTCAAGCCAACCCTTCGCTGCATTATGGCGATTGAAACACTGTCCAGAGTTGGTAGACACGGGATGAGCGGGTGCGCGTCTACATGTAAAAAGACATAGGCTGGTGAAGCATTGCGTGGCGGGTACACGTATAAGTTGAGGCGGAGCGAGGTACGCGCAGTCTGATTTGACCGCCAGCCACCATCGGCATGGTTGACGACGCCCACAGGACCCGAGTGGTCCGTCGCACTGCCCGCCTCGCCGGACAACTGGATGTATACAACATACGTACTGACCCATACAGAAGTACATACGAGAAGGAGCGCAACGATGCAGCGAGCACAGTTGTCAGCGGGGGCACGATATGTCCCTATTCACCTCGTGGCATGTCAGCAGTGTGGCATGAATGCCCAACACTCCCTTTCATCTCAGCCACCTCCGACACTTGACGTCTGGAGCACCCGCCTACAATCCCTACTTGGGCACGGCACGTGATCTTCAGCATTGTACCAAAAGCACTAAATTCCCCCTCAATAACGGAAGTGGATACACCAACTTGATGTTTACCGTTTTCGTCGGCCCGTCCATCTAGACCCACGTTTGAGATTCACGGCTTGGTCTGCTCCTCTTCCCCAGGCACCGTTTCAGCTCCGCCTTCACACATGCAACTATTTTCGAAAGTCTGGGACCCTTGCGCAACTGCACCGTTGTCAGCAACATTGCGGCACAGCTGTATGTAAGTACAGACTATAGTAAGCGGTATGTCACTGCATCTCTGCTCGCCGTGCAGGCCATGCTATAGTCTGTAAATGAATGTTGGAAGAATTTATCTTTGGTCGACAAGACATCTGCTGTCTATAACACCGCTGTTATTCATTGAATCTCCACAACCACATCAATGTTTTACGGGCGTACTAAACATCGCCGGGAGACCCACCTGTTGTCTGTCTGTGCGACGCGGATCCTCCGTGTCCGTATGGCAGGAACTTTTGTTTCAACCGTTCATCCCTCGTGTATCAGTTGCACAAATCCAACTTTTCCTTGTACAAGTATTACCCACCGGGTCCAGGGTCTAACTCTATTCCAGACTTTCGAAACCTAACACCAACTTTGGTATACATGTCAAACGTTCCGACAGCCAGATCCCCCGCGGCCTCGGCCTGTAGATACGCCACAGTAAGACCGTTATGAGGTTGACGAACAGCATATATAAGGCAGGCCACCTGCTGTGAGAATTGATCCACAACAACTCAGTCATTCAGCACATTTCCACTCACAGCCTCTTTCACTCTTCGTTCGCTCTTTCACGCTCAGGCAGCTCTTCCCTCGTTCCAGCATCACAGCATCGTTGAAAAGCATTCATCAACGCTCGGCCAATATCCATACCCTGCGCTTATACGCTAGTCTTTTATATACACAAAGACAATCAGCAAAAAAAAACCGTCAAGATGCGCACCTCATTCTTTCTCACCGCCGTTGCCCTTACTGGCTTTACTGCGGCAACACCTCTGCGTCGCCTACCATTCCCCGCCACTGGAGGTGTAGTGACCCCTCGAGTCGCCGTTGCCCAGGAGGACATCGCCCAAGCCTGCAACAAAGCTGCCCTCCAGCTGCCGGCATCTGGTCTCGCCGCACCATCTGGAAATCCCATCATGGTCGCTTTGGGTGTAGGAACTCAAAACTACACCTGCGCCGATTCCAGCTCCGCTCCCACCCCCATCGGCGCCGTAGCCCAGCTTTTCGACGACACCTGCAACGTAGCTGCCAATCCTGCCACCGCCACCAGTGATCTTCCTTCCTTCGCCCTCGCAGGCTCTCATTTCTTCCGTGACAACACGACACCCGAGTTTGACATTGCGTCGCTCGGTAACACGATCCTCAAGAAGGCGCAGGAGGTTGATGCGCCCAATCCGGCTAGCGATGTCAAGTGGCTCAGACTTACTGCCCAGGCTGGATCAACGAGCACCGTCAAGGAGATTTACCGTGTGCAGACTGTTGGCGGAAAGGCGCCTGCTACTTGTGCGGGTAAGGCGGCGGGCGAGGTTATTACTGTGCAGTATAAGGCTCAGTACTGGTTCTACTAGGAACAACTTGTATGACTAGGGACTAGCGACGTCGAGTTCAAGTTCAAGGTCCAAATGAGTAGGAGATGAGGAGTAGAAGGTGTTGCTGCCTGGTGATTTTACCCCTGTATTGAATTTTCTTTTCTTTCCTTGAACGCTATCTTTATGAAAATGTTTAGGTCCTGTTTTTTTGTTGTATGAATATACATGTAGCAACGTATGCCAATTATAAAACTAAGATTATCGTTCTATTACCCATGTCCCAACTCCATCTAATCTATGAACTCAGATAACAATACAATGAGAAAACCCCAGAACAGTTATATTGACCCCCTTAACCGCCTGACGGCACCCTCACACACTCATTCTCTCGCAAATCTCCAACAGCCTCCCCATATTCTCGTCATCATACGCCCAGACCACGTGAACCTACCCTGCCAGCAGTAGTTGCTCTTAGAGATAGCGTACCTACCGCTGAAGCTATGCTACTCTATACGTATCGTGGTATCCCTATCCGCGCTACTACCCGCGCTACAGCGCTGTTATCTGTAGTTTACCTATGATGCAAAGCGCGTTCTGAGACTGTATTTCCTAAGAACCCGTGATTTCATTGCCGCAATGTAGAAACCTCCTGATACGAAGATCTGTACTTACATAGAACAGTCCCTAATTCGTCGACTTCCATGGAATCGGGCGATGTGCCTTGCAAATCCAGCATCGCTTCATTTCTTCGAGTGCCTTAGTTGGCTCTTAAACCAAAACCTCTTCTATTCGAAAGTGAATCCTTTTTCTATTACACATGACACGTATTACCTAATATTCCGCGGGATATACTTACCGTTAAACATTGCAACCGCTCTATCGCTCCATATTTTATCCAACCAGAGCTTGTCATGCCCAACATCTCACCTAAGATTTCATCTCCCGCTGAAGAACCGAAATCATGTCATAGTTACCGCATCAGTCCATCTTCGCCTTGTAATTAATGGAAATTAATGTATTGCTGTACTTCTGTTGCGCCCTGGCGAATTATTTTCCGGCACATAGGGGTAGACATCACGCTATTCAAACATGCTGATATCTCATGGCCACTTGGTCTATATATCCAATTCGCATTTTACCTTGCATTCTACCTAGTCTACTTCAAACATCTACATACGAAAATGTACTTCATGCTCTTATTAACCTCTACTCTTGTCGGGCATGTCATTGCGTCGGTCCCACCATTGAGTGTGAAGTGCGTTACAAGGTATACAACGCTCTATAATGTGTGCCAGCGTGCCACTGTTGGGGGCAAGGTATTACTGTCGCTTAGTTTAGCTCCTAATATCTGCTAATTTCTCAGGTTACTCATATCTACGATGGCTCGGCCAAGCAGGATTCTTTCTCGGGTGTTTGCTCAGGAGCTGCTCCTACAACTTGGTCTCCATCTGGATCCTGTCATTTAACTGGCCCTGATAAAACTTGGGCATTGAATTTCGCTGTAAGCTTCATGAAGTAGCTATGCGATTTGTTCTAACCTCGAAGTAGGTAGTCTGTTGTGGAACCTCAACAGATAAGGCGAGGTAGTTATAGGCAGTAATGTCCATCTAATCGGGATAGAATAACTGTCTTGGTAGAATACAAGTAGCATTTTTTTTATTATAAAAATACTACTACGTACTATCCCGCGCTTAAGTAGTAGTACTTGCATCACGCCTTGGACCCACTAAGACGACATCATCCAGACCAAAGCCTTGCACACAGCATTCGCATATCATTATGACATAAAATGATCATCGATCATATCCAAATATAAAAAATAATAAACACAAAGAAGGAGCACAAAAGTAGTGCAATCATCCCGACCCCCATTTTTACTTGGAGAAAATCACACCAGCCTGATCAACACCATCCGCCGAGCGACCCAAAAGCCCAACAATGCTCTTACCAGCCGGCGCAGTTCTCGTAACGCAGTCACTCGTCTTAACACCGGTAGAAACAGTCTTTCCAGCACTAGTCTTGAACTCGACGTAGAAGAGACGGTTACCTCCGTTCCTCTGGCCCTGGCACATCGTCACAGCCGTCAGCGTCTCTCCACTCGCCAGCGTCAAGCTAGTCTCCGTGCCACCAGTACCGCCGTGCGAGAGAGTCTGACCAGAAGCAAGCTTCAACGCAATGCTATCGACGCGGTCAGCACCGCGAAGCGTGACGGAAGCGACTTTAGCGCCGCTAACACCAGCAACGGTGTCGAGGTCGTTAAACCAGTTTCCGCCTTCGCCGCCGAAAGCGTCGGAAAGGGTGAAGCGGTCGACGGCGGCCCAGTCAAAGTCGACGAGCACGCCGTTGTGGTCGCTGAGGATGTCGCCGTTGTCCTGGAGGAACATGTGGCCTGCGTAGTCGAACTTCTTGGCTGTGAGCTTGACGGCGGCGGAGCCGCGGTACCAGGTTTTGTCGACGATTTCGCACTCGTTGGTGGTTGAGGGGTTGGAGCAGAGGAGGGCGTCTGCGCCTTTGGCGGGTGGAACGCCCTTTTTGATGAGATCGACCCAGACGTCGGTCATGCCGTTTTGCTCCTTGAAGACGGCGGGGATGTCGTTGGTGCGTGTGTAGCGAGAGTTTGAGTCGCCGAAGACGATGACGGGGTTGCCGATGGAGTAGGTCTTGATGTAGTCGGAGACTTGGCGGAGGTTGTCTGCTCGGGCTTTGTTGTCGGCATCCGTGGTGCTTTGGGTTTGTTAGTTGCTAGTTGAGGCATTGATGTTTCAATTGAGACTTACCCAGCGTCTGCGTGCAGGTTGTATGCGTCAATGACGACGCCCTCGGCGAACTTCACTCGCATGGCAGTGAAGCCCTTGGGTGTAAGGCAGTCTGCGCTACTGTTGAGGGAGTACTGTCAGTGTCAAGTTTCACCGTTAGATATATTGAACTTACTCAAAAGTACTGCAAGTGTTCCATTTGATCCTGTTAAAGCTGGTAAAAGGATAGTTGCTCAGCGAGTTCAGACCGCTGCCAAAGGGTACGCCACCGCTAGTGGCCGTTCGGAATGGATGCTTGTCGCTCGCATAGAGGGTAGCGTGGTAGTTGAAGTCCTCTTGAACATGAATGAGCGAGATGTTGTACTTTGTGAAAAGCTCTCCGATACGAGCAGTGTTGGTCGTCTTGTCGCCAGGGACATCGTTGCCATTGAGGGCAGCGGGAAGGCCAGCAACGTTAAATGTGAGAGTGTTCAATGTGCCCGAAGTCTGAGCGAGGCTTAGAGGGAGCAATGAAGAGAGGGCAACGGCCGAGGCAAGGATGGAATGCATCTTGAAAATAGCGAAGGACTGGTCAGGTTTGCTGTGTAGAGGACAGTCCTCAGAATCTGGTGATAGATCATCGCTCTTATACAAACAGAAATATTCACGACCATTGTAAATGGCCGTATGGGTGGGGTTCAGGATAGGTCAGGCGCACTTAGACGTCACTAACGAATAGAAGTAAAGATTATTGGCATGTGCGTTAAACTGACTGCGCCTTGTCCGTCGGAGGCACAGGTATTGTCGGAGAGGGATGCCTTTACAGTAAGGGCCAGTACATGTCAATCCAGTAAGGGCTAGCGTGCCCGATGTTAATGCGACATTGACCGGGGTCCGAGCACACGTGTTTATGGTAATGCACTATTGTGGAAGGACAAACTGGCCTCCATGCCGACCTCCAGGAACCATTACATTGACTCTATGCGTGTGCGCCGTTTCGACACATCTTGGTCCCTTGCAGATAAACGTCATCACAACTTTGCTGCACCTCCTACTCGTACCCACAAGCCCTCGGCTTGAACGACGGGCTTGCCCTGTCGATCCCTCATAATAGCTCTTATCCGCATCTTGTTTCCCTTATCTTCCAAAACGTCGGTCTCAATGCCTACGATTCCTGGGCAAAGTACCGGGGCTAGCACCCTGATGTCCATGCTTGCCGTTACCAAACGGCCCTTAAGAACCTCTTGTGCCGATTTACCGTGGAAAAGCTGAAGTCGCCATTGCTCCTCGCCAGCCTTCATGAATGCAACGCCGTGCTCAACCACCGTATTCGCAACAACAATGTAGCACATTGCTTCGTCCATGAGCGTGAAGAGTGCGCCTCCGTGGCAAATACCGGGAAAACCGTTTAGGCCCGTGCCAAACTTTATCAGAGAAATCGACTTTGTAATTTTTCCGCCGGGGTTACTAGGCCGCTCGTGTAGCTCGACCCAGTGTTGCACACCGTGGTTTGCGCGCATTGTGTCGCGACAGAATCGGTCCGTATCTTCCCCAGGCTCGGACCCTCGTTCGCGGTCGCAAACCATCCATTGGGGGGATGTAAGGTATGGCGTGGCCCAACTGAGAGGCGCAAAGGCTTGGAGATGTTCAGATGTGGCCGTCATTATCATGTGCAGTGGTTGTCGGCTTGTCACAATCAAGTTGACACGCCTCCTGAGCGGTCAATTTATTCATTTTCGTTGCGCCGATAGGATTAGTATACGATCAGTATGTTGCATCTATTTTTGCAGCAACTGTTTAGTGCTGATGGCGCGATTCTACTTAGTTGCTGTTGACTGATCAGCTATGTAAGTAGAACGGGTGTACCTAGCCAAAGAAAGTCCGTGTTCGGCATGCGGTGAGGGCGGCCGACACATGACGGCTTCTGTAAACTGATAGCTTACTATTTCGGCTATCGTATGACTCGCGATGCCTTGGCCTTTTGAGGAAAAGGCGTCAGATCGACGGCGCTGTTTGGGTGTAGGAACATGTAAATGAGAATGTAACAATGCGAAAGCAGGCAAAGGTTTGGTGGGTCCGAGCGTGCTTTGTCACCTTGACAACTAATCAAGGAAAATAACTACTTCTGGAATTTACTAACTCCACACGGATTTAGCACATAGGCGCCGTTGGTTGGTTCGTGGCTGTAATGCACCAAACTTGCGGGGCAGAACCATCCAGGCATGATGCCGTTTGCAGGTACCCGCAGTCTTCAACACTAGCTTACCGTCAGTCTCGCCGATAAAATGGGCACTGTAACGCTCTTATCTCGGCATTGTTTCTCTCCGTCTAGGATGCCCAGACCAGACTCATGCGAGTATACAACTATGAACACATTCCAATGGGTCTTGACTTGAGCGTTTCATGTTGATTGCCACATATCCGAAGGAGCTGGTGTAGAGGATATGTACAAAAGGTACTAGCAAGCGTCTTGAAACAGCAAGCTTAAAATAGACGAGAGTATTTGAAAACTTTGAAATTCAGGTACAGTGCTGACCGAAATCGGTTTCCAGGTCTTGTATTTCGGCTTGTGCTGCGAATTAGCTCCAGTTACACATTGGGGACCAAAGTATTCCCCACATCTGGGTCTATAGCAATCCAAACCGGCCCTTCTATCGAGCTACCCTCTGCTTGCCTTAGCATCTTATGCTGAGTGTCCTGATCTAAAGCCTGTGCCTTGACATCTATCTCTTATGTCGTCCAACGTGCGTACTTACACCACAGCAGCTATTGTCTACATGCTACGCCTCAATAATTAGAACAGTTGTTGTTGAGTCATTTAAATTCCAAAACAAAGGATTTTCTAGAGCACATTTGTTGGATATACGAGGAACGCTGCCTTGTAAGGTGACGGGTGGGGAGGTTGATATTATTTCAAGTGAATAATGAGCTACGAAGCACTAACGGATTGCAGTAGCTTAACTACGCTTTCATGCCCCCTGTCGGCGGCCCGCGATAGCAGCATCTGGCCGTATTCATCCCTTAAGTCGATCTTAACCTTACCCATATCTAGCAGTAGCTTGATTACGCCTTCGTACCCGACTTCGGCCATCCGCAATAGCAGCATCTTCCAGTAGGTATCTCCCAAGTTGGCCTGAGGCTTGCCCGTGTTTAGCAGTAGCTTAAGTACACCTTCGTGCCCGGCTTCAGCGGCATATTTTAGCGGCATCCAGCCAGAAGGATCTCCTAAATTAACATCAATTTCGCTAATATCTAGCAGTAGTTTAACTACGCCTTCGTGCCCGTTGTCGGCGGCATGGGATAGCGGCGTCTGGCCATATCTATCGCTCAGGTTAAACTCAACCTTGCCTGTGTCTAGCAGTAGCTTAACTACGCCTTCGTGCCCCCTTTTGGCGGCATGGAATAGTGGCGTCTGGCCAAAATTATCCCTTGAGTCGACCTCAATCTTACCTGTGTCTAGTAGTAGCTTAACTACGCCTTCGTGCCCGCTATCGGCGGCATGGAATAGCGGCGTCCAGCTGTGTCCATCCCTCGATTCGAGGTCTGCAAAATGAGTAATTGTCGCAGCCACATCTTCAATTCCGAAATATGCACATAAATGCAGTCCAGTCATTCGCCTCCTAAAATGTCGACTATAGGGATTTTTCCATCGAAACTTCCTATGCCATCCAAACTTCCTATGGACCTGCATTGCTTGAGATGCAGCTTCCATATTCATTTTGTGATGGAAAAATTCAATGACTTTCGAATGTGGGCTCCGGGCCTGACGGGCATGGTGACCCCAGTAGTGCGCAGCATAGTCGTATAATGGGTTCAGTTGCAGCCGCTCTTCAAAGCTAGAGTCTGTGTCGCAAGGTCCGCTTCCAAAGACCGCGAATGAGAGATAGGTTACACAGATCGTCGTGATGTCGAATTCTGCAGTTGGAAACCAGTCCTTTTGTGTCCGTTCGAAGTATTCTTGCGTTGTGTAATGCACTAAGCGAATAATGCAACTCCCCTCATCAACAGTGACTAGTCCAGCACATACCGAAACAATATCCTCGATGTCTGATTTGTTGTCTTCATCGAATTCTGCTTGTCCGTCTTTGACAGCAAGAGCATGCTGAAGCTCTATGGTGGTTAGTGGCCTCTTTGCGCAAGTGATCCACGACAGAGCTTCCTTCGCAAGCACTGCTTCGTCCGGTAGCTGTCCCTCGATTCTCGTCATAGCATCAGAATATGCACAACTGTATGATTCTGTTCCGGTGGGCAAAGTCTTCAGAGCATCTCGAATAGCCGTTCGGGATCTTTTTCCTTTTAAGGAATTGAGATGAAGTTTTGCAAGTAGAAACCTATTACAGTTAGTAAAATCTTCAAGAACAGGGTAAGAAGCTACATACATGCCATCGACAGCTTTGACAATAGCAGAGCTAATTTCCTGCTGTAAATCCAGATCACGTCTGACAAAACGCGGCAGTTCGTCGATATGTCCTTCTACATATCTCTCGATGTCTTCCTTGCTGGCGCGGATTTCCAACCATGTGTCTCGTTCAAATCTCTCTGTGATGTCCGGAATGAATCTTGATGTTGCGAAAAGATTCACTCCACAACTGGTCTGAAGTTGTGAGAGTTGTGAAAGTAGCTTCGCTCTGCAACTGTCATTGACTCGACATTCGTCCAGCGCATCGACAAGGATGAAGACTCGCGAAAACTCAGCAGCCACCGAATGGAGGGCCGTTGAGATGTTATCTATCGAGGGCCGGGCCTTCATAGATTTGTATTTATCATAGAGAGACCTGACAGTTTGTGGGAGAGAAGATCTTGCTTGAGCTAGCTGCTTCAGTACGCTTGCGAGTAGGTCTTCCAACGTTTGCTCCTCTTGCCGCTTGAAGTTGCAGTAGATGTATGCAATACCATTGTTGCTCTCGTCTTTGAAGCGTGAAGAAAGCTCGTCTACTACAATTGATGTGAGTATTGTCTTCCCAGCTCCTGGTATACCTGGGCAGAAAAGTGTCTGCTTCTTGGTCCCTAGCCAGCTTTTGAATTTCGCCGAGTCTAGAAGCCATTTCCCAGATCCAGCCTGCCACTGCTTGAGGAAATCGTTCTGCTGTGGAGCGTAGCCAGTTGGTGTTAGCCAGTCAAGGATGGCTTGCTTCTCCTTGTCTTCTTGGTACCGCACTAATTTGAAGGTGTTGTCTCGAGTAAGCCGCCCGGTTAGTGCGGTGAGTAGATCAATATTGACGTTGACATCACTCCGAAGATCGCGGATGTCCTCTGGCTCTACAGATAGTCGCTTCCATGCTCTTTTCAGCTTGCCGCCGACACTCGTTTGCGGTGAATCCAGCACGATATACTTGTCTACTGTGTGTTGCAGCTTGCCGAGCGTATGTTGGCAACCATCAAGAACATCTCGGAGATCTGTTTCCTCTTGAAGGCTGAGTTCGTGTTCAGATACCGTTACTTCAGCATCGTTCAGGACAATAGAAAGGCTTCGGAGCCTATGTGTCAACTGTATCAGTATAACCCTTTCATCTATAGCTGCCACATACACATTGGATATGTCCTTAAACTGGCTTGGAGCGCCAACAAAGTCTTTCCTGATCTTGTTGACCAGTCCAATCACCGCCAGAAAGTCGCCAACGCTGAACCCAAAGCTCATTACTGCATTTTTCCGAGTGGTTTGAATGTGGATAGAGATGTTGGGATGGTATCGCTAGCCTGATAAGAATGTAAGGTTGTTCAGCTGGGCGGGGCACTTGGCATTCTGTAGCACAGCCCGCTGGCGCAGCACGCAAACTGCTTGACACCTCGTTTTATTCGTCTGCCTAGTCGGAGTGCCAGGCTGATTTGTGACTACAGCTGCACCATTGAAGCCATATGGAACGATGAGAACGTTTGCTGTGAGATGGAATAAACATGTAAAAACTGGCAACCGATTCTGCTCACGACTGTATCAAATGGCTTTGCCACCCCACTCGTCTCCATGCCCATAAGATCTGCATGTATTAAAAATGTCTTCCAGTAAATTCACCCTCTCCATGTAACTACACATCATTTTACTCTAACGCATTCAATTTCGTATCAAGAAACCGGGCAGCCCCACTTCTCTAGCTAAGTAGTGCATGCATGAACTATGTGTAACAGGGTTGTGCCTCCAAGACATAAATCTCTAGCGAATACTGCAAGGCGTGTTTCAAGTTGCCTAACTCAACTCTCTTGTCTTCATTTACAGCCCCAGATCATGGAACTAAAGTATGCAGCCGTTCTCTGGACCGGGAAATGAAAGGGAGCGAAGTAAGAAAGTAGTATAGTTTCACAACCTGCAAAGGACAAACTTCGGTGCTTGGAACATATCTTTTTCCACGACAACTGTTTATCTCATCTCATCTCGGTGCAGATGGTTTCGCATGGCATGATTACCCCGCCATGAACTAGGCACTTTGAAATTATTTTATCCATTCAAGACCTTGGCATGAACAAGGAACAGCCGTATTCTCGTCCGTTACTACTACCTTTACTCATTATCCTTTTTCTGGCTTAAAAATGTTATCCTCTTGGCTGCATCATCACTTAATCCACACAAGTCTTTGAACTCTTGCACTTCCTCGCCCTTCCTCTTCGTCCTTTCGGCAAACTCATGCAGAGGACAACTCTTGCCTGGCCCGCTTTGACAATCCGGTAGGGCCGTGATGCCGTCGTTGATATTGAGTCTGACGAATTTCTCTCTCTCGCTATCATCGCCACTGCCTGTTTTGCATGAGAGTAGCTCGAAGATGATGCGACCGCCCATAGGTGAGACTTGGGACTTGCGCCATTTGCGGTCGTGAGGGATATGTGTAATGGGGAGGTGTTGTTCGTCGTTGATGACATCAAGCGCGGAGATCATGGGTGCGATATCGCCATCATGAACACTATGTTTATGATCATGTTAGTTTCCGCTTTCATGTTCTCGATTGTAGTGGGCATAAAAGGATGAGGAACTCACAAGCTGAAGAACAATGGACCTGCCTCTTCTGGTCCTTGCACCAACAGATTCGTCGTAGCATTCACCCACAGCCACCCCATGCTCTTGGCATACTTTTGTCCTGGCCCGGCGCGGTAGTAGTGCAAGATGTCTCTTGCGTACTCAAAGCCGAGAAAATCTTCTTGCGTGAACACATTGCACCAATCACTCCGTCCGCGAACCGTGGTTTCAAACCCACACATTTCCTGCATGGCGTAGATCTCTTCGTCATTAAACTCCATACCCGTTTGTTCGAGAAGGCGTTTGCGGATAGGAGGCATGTAAGTAGAGCGGTATTTGCGCATAAGACGATATCCCTTTGGCTGGCCATTCTCTTTGTCTTTCTTGTTGGCGATACAAGTCCGTCCGGGTGTTAGCGTATCTGCACCGAGTGAGGAGTGCTCTGATATGACTGAGAGGTTCGCTGTATTTTTGCTAGCATAATCAATTCCGAAGAAGCCTGCAGCAAAGTGTTTAGCTGTTTCAATCACACGGTTGGAGCCACTGGCCCAAAAGGTAGTAGGATGATCCGGATGAATAGTCGCAGCTTGGTCAATTAGATTTCGGTAGCGAGTACGAAGGCGAACTCCTGTAGTAAAGGAGCCAAGTGTTCCGGCAAAGGGACCAGTGGATGTGAGTTGCTCCAGATCTTCTTCATCTATTTTCATTTAGTAAGTGCGAAATCAGACTTTGAGTGAACAAAGGACATACCTGAAGACCAGAAAAGTTCCCATTCATTGAAAAACGATAGGTTGTCGGTAAAAACCTTGCCCGATTCTCTCATACGCTTAACGACAGCTTTCTGGGCTGTAAATATGGTAAGCATATATCAAACCCATAGGCTATATGCTCACTCACCACTGCCAGCTCTTTTCGTCGGATACCGCTCAGCATGCCGAGCCATCTTCATAAAGACGTTAGCAACTGCAGGATCAGGGCTACTTATGGCCAATAACCCAACAACAATAGTGAGTGGACACATACCATGTGAACCTGCACCACCTCGCATCCCTCAGGCGTTGCGACGCCCCCCTCGACGACATCAATTACCTTCTCAACCCACGGCCCATTACCACCAAGGTGATACAAGATGTTCCAGCCCTCTGTCAGTAACCCTGCACTATCCTTGCTCTTATCGCCTCTGCCATGGCCGCGCTGTGGGTGCCACCAAGCGTCCCAACTCGAATGATGAGGTTTCTCGGCGCCTCCATAACCCAGATAGCCAGGATATGTAGTTACCGTTGGGCAAAGAATTTGAGCATAAAGCGAGGGACCGATGGTCGACAGGAACGAGATCTGGTAGACGCTGTATCGTGCTGAAAGTATAGCTATAACGACGGCTGCTGTGAAGGCCCAAAATGTAGACGATGCCATTGTGGCCTCAGTAACGATATGAATAACGTGGACGAGAATTAAAGCGTATCATGAAGAATTGATGGTTTTATTGCATTGCTGATCGTTTGGGAACTGCGTTTTGGGCGGTGAGGAGCCTTTCGAGCAACCAATTCTTTCCTGCCCGAGTGTGGGTCGTTGTGTCTGCTCCTTAACACCTGTCTTATTTACAAACATGTTTACATGTCCGCTACAGGCAGGTAAATCGCAATGGTCTTTCCATCTCCAATCAATACCACCACACCTACTTCCCACTTCACAAGACGAGGAAAAGAACACGAGTAAGAGAGTAACAACGAAGTGCCAATGTTGGTTGGCCCAAACGCGGGTAGTGGGGAGCCTCGGCATGTCAACCCTCGCGCTCGATTGGCCCCCCACACCTCCGCGTCGATCGATCGCGTCCTCCGCATTTCCACGCATCATCCCATCTCCACGGTTGCAACAAACCATGCAAACAGTCCCATTCGTGTAACACTCTAAAAAATAATTCAACAAAACTCATACCTTCCTCCCACAATGACGGACACAAAAGTGCTTTCCAAAACAGCAGAAACAACAGACTACGAACCAGACCCAACGTCCTATTCATCCTACCAACGCGACATCTACTCCTCCCTCCATCCACCCAAATACTCCACCAAACCCTCACAATGGGAAGCCAGCGCCCGCGCCGCAATTCCCTTACCCAACTTCCTCTACGTTGCAGGCTCAGCCGGTAGCGAAGATACCTACCGCTCCAATATCTCCGCCTTCTCGCGGTACCGCCTGCTCCCCAAGATGCTCGTCCCCGTCACCCGGCGCGACATGAGCGTCACCCTCTTCGGCACCAAATACCCCAGCCCACTGCTCGCCGCACCGATCGGGGTCCAGGAAATCCTACATCAAGACGGTGAAGAGGCCACAGCGCGCGCCTGCGCCGCCGCCAAAGTCCCCATGATCCTGTCTACCGCTGCCACTCGCAGCATCGAGCAAGTCGCCGCCGCCAACGGCGAAACCGGCGACCGCTGGTTCCAACTCTACTGGCCCAAACCCTCCGCGGAAGCCTTCACCGCATCCCTCCTCTCGCGCGCGTGGGGAAACGGATACAAAGTCCTCGTCGTAACCCTCGATACCTTTGTCATCGGCTGGCGTCCCAACGACCTCGACACTTCGTATCTCCCCTTTGTCTGGGGCCAGGGCTGCCAAGTCGCCTTCTCCGACCCCGTCTTCAACCAGCTTTTCGCCGAAGAACAAGCGCGCGATACGCGGTCGGCGGCCGAGAAGGTCGCGGAGATATGGCAGATTCTCAAGAGACCGGGGAGTATTGGGGGTGCGGCAAAGGTGCTTGCGCATGCCTCGGTGATGAAGAAGGCCATGTTTTTTACGAGTCTAGTGGCGTCTGGTACGTATAGGGATTGGAGTCAGCTGGAGATTCTCAAGTCGCTGTGGAAGGGGCCCATTGTGCTCAAGGGGATTCAAACGGTGGAGGATGCGCATCGCGCGATTGAATATGGAATCGATGGTATTGTGGTGTCGAATCATGGAGGACGCCAGCTTGACGGCGCTATTGGGTCGCTTGATGCGCTGGCGGAGATTACGGCGGATGAGAAGGTGAAGGGGAGCGATTTGACGGTTCTTTTTGATTCGGGGATTAGGACCGGGCCGGATGTACTCAAGGCGCTGGCGCTGGGTGCGAAGGCGGTGCTTGTAGGCCGTCCGTATGCATATGGACTTGCTATGGGCGGCGAAGAGGGTGTAAAGCATGTGCTGGATTGTCTACTGGCTGATACTGATAATTCGCTTGCGAATCTGGGCAAGAAGAGTCTCGCAGATCTGAGCAGAGAAGATCTGAAGATTCTGCAAGAGGTTGCGAAGTTGTAAATATAGAAGGCATCACATAGTGAGAGAGGTCATGGGTACGATAGAGATATGTGCATTATCAAGCGAATGAGATATGTATGCTATGAACAAAGGAGAGGAAAAGGAAAAGAACCTAAAACTAAGAACTACGATTATGTCATGCGTAGTAGTACTGTAGACAAAAAGAGATATAAGGAAAAAATAAACAGTAATACAAATGGCCAAACCCGGGCCATGTCTCCCCGCTTTGCAACGCCTGGAGGATGTGTGTGCTCAGAACGATGAAAAGAGCATCATTCACTATTCCAAAAAGGAAAAAAAAACGCCCGCTTGACGTACTTACAAAACACCTCTCAACGCCGCATCTGCCGCACTGTTCATCATGTGCGGCTTGTACATCCGGCCCTTTGGGCAAAACTACCTATCTTACACTGCCTACTTCTTTTTGCTATCCTGGACCTCGGCGCCAGAATCAAATTCCTCACGAAAGCTTCTCATATCCTCACTGTCGGTTCTACTCGCAGAAGGACGGTGAGAAACGCGAGGGGAATCGGGTCCGTCTGAAAAATTGCCCACGCTGCTTTCACGCACGCGTTGGGCCACGCTGGCTGCAATCTTTTCGTCCAGCATGTTGACCAGCCGCTCAGAGTACTGGTCTAGCAGCTTGATCATGACCGTTTCTTCAAAAGCCTTGGTTTTGACTCGATCACCAATGGCTCTTGCAGTCACAGCAAGCTCTCTCTCGACCTCCTTTGCGAGCTCAGGGCTCATGGTATCGGTAGAGTTTGCAAGGCGCTTCCTATAGGCCCGGAGTGTTCTGCACAAGCTCTCTGTCGATCCATCAATAGTCCCGAATTCACGGGCAGGTGCTTTGTTACGGTTCCTAGCGTCCGTTGATCCACGGCGCTTGGGTCGTTGTGTGTTCCTGGGACTTGGAGGGGACGGCGAACGATTCTTGTTTCGCCGCCCTGTGCCCTTCTCTTGACAAGTTGTTTGCCCTTCCCGCGCGCTGCTTGGTATGGGAGAAGGCTCTAGCTTGGGAGTCGAACCTAAGGAGATTTTTGAGAGCTTCTTTCTCAGTTTCGGTGACCTGCTCCCACTCGGTGTCGAGTCTCCTTCTTGATTTGAGCGCTGATAACGCGCCAATTCTGACTGCGACAGTACGCGCCGTAGAGGTGGCCTATTGGACAACAGATCCTCTTTTGATGGCGTATTTGGAGCAAGTAGGTCAGGAGCCTTTGGCGGATCAGGACGACTTGGTGTTTGGATGCCAAGATCCCACACAAATATAGTCCCGTCTACTGCGACAGTAACTAGCGACTTTTCGCTTGACTCGTCTGCTAAACTTTGAGGCGTATTTACGAGTGCAATATTGGAAACACCCTCGGTATGGCCCCAGTCACGAGCAACTAGCAGCCCGTTGTCATCGTATACACGTATCGATTTGTCTGTGCTCGATACGCCAGCGATCAATGGAGCGCCCCAGCCGCGAGATATATGGACCAAGGACGACAAAACAACGGCGTCTCCTCCATCTGTATCACACGCACGGAAGTTGCTGAGGCATTGACCTGTGCGGATGTCGAATTTGTGCACCTGACGATCAATGGTAGAAACTAGAAGGGTATCGTCCAGATCGACATCCCATGCCGTAGACACTGGTGTAGCCTTTACAATAATGGCCCGTGACATCACGAAGGCGCGATTGGTTCCATTGGCATCTTCGAGCGACAATCGTTCGCGAACCACCAGACTTCGGTCGCTTGAGGACGACACTAGACGTGTGCCATCGCGTGAAAATGTAACTCCATTCACTGATCCGACATGCTCGTCCAGTGTCTGCAACAGCTCCCAAGTCTCTCCAGTTCGTGTAAAGACTTGCACGGTCCGGTCTCGACTGGCCGAAGCGACAAATATCTCTTGTTCTTCTTCGTATATGGCGATACTGGTGATTTCGCTTGCATGTGCTTTGAATTCCAGCATGCAAGTCTTCGTTTCACAGTTGATGAATCTCAATACGCCGAATTTGTCTCCTGCTATCAGATGTGTACCGTCAGCGGTGACGCGTACAGTCCTCAACTCATTGGGAACAGCCTCAGGATCGTCTAGCTGTTCAAGGTAGACTTGGAGAGAGTCTTTACACGCGCCCTGACTCCAGAAGATTACTGTCCCGTCGGCAGCCCATGTATAGTAGGAAGCATCGAAAACATTGGGTTGAGCGAGCCCTGCGTGTACGCCAAGTACCGCTTTGCCATGTGCTGGCAACGTGCGAACTACCTTACCAACAACCGCATCGTCATCATCGGAACACAACTGTGACAAACGAATGGCCCGTTGGGAATCAACGGTGACAACGTAGTCTTTCAAGCAGGCAATGACGCCAATTTGTTCGCAATCGGTAACTGGGACGGTAGGTGACTGAACCCGCGGAGGAGGAGACGGAGGAGGAGTTCTTATCCCTGTAATCTCACTGATGTTGAAGGTCTTTAGTGTTCCTTGGCTACCGACAACATGGAGTCGACCTTTGACGTCTGCCGCTAGTGAGCTTACAGCGAATCCAGCATCTGCCAGCTTGCGGAAGCGTTGGTCTGATTCTGAATCGTCAATCAGACAAATATCTCCCTTGTCGGAAGCTACAATAGCCTTGTTTCGGGCTATGGCAACGACGCTGGTAAACGTGGATTCTTTGAGGCTGTCAAGAATGCAATTCCTCCCTGGCAATGTCTTGTGCATCGAACTAGAAAGGAATGAAGCATCGCT
The DNA here is from genome assembly GCA_026262445.1 of Bipolaris bicolor. Classification (NCBI taxonomy): domain Eukaryota; kingdom Fungi; phylum Ascomycota; class Dothideomycetes; order Pleosporales; family Pleosporaceae; genus Bipolaris; species Bipolaris bicolor. Next base: position 266,199 of record JAODYD010000020.1, read on the forward strand.
CTGGCGGCCTCTGGTAATGCGCAGCGTGGTGTTGATATCATCAATCTTCCAGACTTTGACGTGGCGGACGCCAACGGTAATCAGTTTGTTTCCCATCCATGCCATCCGGTTGATTCGACTGACACACTTGTTGCTAGCATGGAGCGTGGCAGCTCCGGAGCGCGAGTTGATGTGCCAGATGTAGAGGAAGCCATCGTTGGCTGAGCCTAGACTTGCAAGGAAGCGGGAATCGGGGCTGAAGGCTACGCAGTTCACGCCAAAGGTGTGGTCTGTAAGTGATGAGAGAGGGGTATCGCAGGGGACATCTGGGGAGGCGGAGAAGATGAGGACGCGAGGTTTGTAACCCGTCTGAAGTAAGTTAGGATATGATAGAATCAAGTGTAAGCATGTGACTTGCCTCTCCTACAGCAAAGTATTTGCCGTCGGGGCTAAAGCTAACGCAGGTTGCTGCCTTTATCTTGTCCCTTGTGGTCCAAGCTTTGTTATTGGGGGAGTCGGCCCAGTCTTGACTGCTGGGTGACGAGGCTGACGAAGCGCCAAAACTGGTGTCGCGCAGAGAAACAGCTGTGCGGTTGCGGCTCTCATTCTGAGTGGGTGTTGATGGGCCGCCATAGATTGATGCTGAGGGGTTGATGGGATTGGTAGCAGGCCGTGCGCGATAGAAACGCTGGGTGACATGACCGCGATCATCTATGGCAGCAATGACAGCTGCAGCGCCGGCAGCATAGCCAAAAGTGGAACCTGAGGGCAGACTATCAAAGGCATTGGGTGAATTGGTCGTGGTTCCGATGACCTGGCGCAGCGATAGGTTGACTTCGGCGCGCGCTTGCTTGACGGGCGAGGCGCGCGGGGTGGTCTTGTAGAAGGGAGAAGGAGAAGCAGTCAGCTTGATGCCAGACCCAACCGCTGGGCTCATCCGGGAATTGGAGGGCGTAAGCGACATCGCGGCCTCCAGGTCGATGGTGGATGAGGTATGGGATGGCTAGCAGACATGTCAAAAAGGCGTCATGGCACTGGGTGCGCCTGCTTGGAGGAGGTGGGTGAAGGGCCCGTCGCGTGGTTGGTAAGGGAATCAATGGTACGCGGCTAACTAAGAAAGGGTTGACCCGAAGCTATCGCGAAGCGACCGCGCACCTAGAGATGACGTGGGCGGGGGAGTGGGCGAAGGATATAGATATTGTCGAGGACGGTGATGGAGATGGCCGGGGGCCCTGCAGGGCAGTTTGAGATGGTAAAGTAGGCAGGCCAGCGCCTGAACGAGTGAATAGGACTCAACAGCCAACTCGCCCGGGCGGTCAACACGCAGAAGGAATTGACGATCGCCATGGTGCACGGGCCACAGTCAGGAACAGCAGGAACAGGCGGAGGGGCGGCGGCCAATCAGAGCCACTCGCTTAGCACCCCCGACGAGGTGGGCCCTGCCCCCCGAACCTTGGACCTTGACCATCACACAACCGCATGCACTCCGTTTCAGCCACTCTGATATTCGCGGGGCTGGCCTATATTCTGCCCTCCATGACATCTATAAGCTTTGTGTACCGATGTGCACGATACGCTCGACGATAGCACATCTGGCGGCCCTCTCACCACACCACGGCCGCCACACACGCGTCTGCCCTTCGGTGCCATTTGGCGATAGGCCTCGCTGCGGGCATGCGCCTACTAAGAGTCCATGCACCACAGCGCACGACGTGGCATAACAAAATACAAACACGCTCCTCTCCAGGATCCACGCTGCGCACCAATGACACCGGCACTGTATTCGATTGCGACATCTGCTGGCGCTACATGCGTGCCCCGTGCATGTGCGGAGATGACCACAGTAGTAAACAATAGCATGATGTAGTAAACACCACGAGCATGAAATGGCAAGCAAGGATGGCTGGCGGAGAGAAGAGCACGCATCGTGAGCCATCTCTCCAGACCGACAAGTCATCTCAGCTCCCTCTCCACAATCTCTCCGAGAGGCCCCCCTTCTTTGCATCTCCACCGATGCGTGAGCCAGCCAATCTCCATGTCTTCGTATTTGTGTCTAGGCCCTGGGCATGGGGAGCTCGATAAGCGGCCCTCAGGATTTATACCTCGTCTCTGTCAGCACAGCAGTGCATACACATGTACATACACACATACAGCGCCCAGCTCACAAGCCCACCAGCGGGTCCGACATGGTGACAGCAATCGCTCATCTTACTTCGGATGCCAAGCCATACCACTGCGTCGACCCTTTATTCTACTCACCATGATTTCCTCCCTACATGCGTCCTGTGTGCATAATGTAATCATATGTTTCGCTATATGTCTGCCTCAGGTTGCTCCGATCAATGCAGTCTCTGTAAAAGCTTTTTGACATGATTCGCACACACCATACCTTCTGCACCTGCAATCTACCTTTTACTTATTCCAGTCCGAGTTTCCAGGCTATGTAGACTGGCCGGTTACGTCATTTGCGCAGTATGTTTTGACACGATTTTCAGCATCGCAGCCACCAACAAATATTCACTGGTCCCGGACATCAATGCTACAAACCGAGTAGTCCGTTTCAAGTTTCTGCGATTATATATCGTGACTAGGGTGCAGCGGTACCGCAGGGCGGGTGCAGCCGCATGTCTTGGCTTGGACCCTTGTTCAGATAATGAAGAAAGTTGACGAAATTGCCATCATACCTAGCCCAGTGCTCAACCCTCGCTCAAAGGCCATCAATTCCTGTGGCCTCCTCTCTCTTCATATCCGGGAGTGCCTTCGACGTCCGGATGTACGTGATTCGGTCAGCACTGCGAGCGTCCACGAAAAGACCTCCAGCGCGCTTTATCCGCGGTCGACGCTACCCATCCATACCACGACTACGGCCTTTCCACACTGCGCGCCCCCTCGCGCAAGCAGCAAACCCCCCACCAGCTCCCAATGGCACACCCACAGATCAGCATGGCGTTGATTCAGCGAACCGAGACAAGGCATCAGCCGCTACCGAAGACGCAGCAGACGGCGCGGTAGCCGTAGAAGATCCCGACATACTAGCACAAAAACTTCAGCGGTCACGAGAGACATCGCGCAGGTACTCTGCTGCCCTGCGACGCCAACAGCGAGGCAAAAAGGCTCAGGGGCTACCGCCCGTGCACATACCAGACTGGTTTCTAAGGTGGAGGGTAATACGGCGGGAGGACCTACCTGAAGACCCACAACCACTTACAGTTCTTTCGGTCTCAGTTACACACGCTGAATCAGGAGAGCATGCTGCATGCGTAGTGCCTACTCAGCCCGAATCAGACCCAGCCCAGCTCCTCTCGCGATTGGTACGTGGCCTGTGGAGTCGGCGATTGGACGACAACGAGAAGCACAGGGTCGACAAGTACCTCGAGGAGATATTGGTACCGAGGGATCAGGCAGAAAATCCAGCGTCACAGTCAAAGAATGACGAAGCAGTGGCGAGCACAGAAGCTGGACGCCCCGGCGACGTACCTGCTGCCGCAATCACAGACGACGGTGCTTTCACCGAAGCCTGGGCAAAGCTGAACAAGCTGCAAAACGACCCCGACATGGACCCTCGCAAGAAGATTGAAGCTATGAGAAAACAGAGTGCCAAACTTGAGATAGCTGCAAGGAAACGAGAGGTCGCCAGGACCAGGCAGATGGGCACTTCCAAACATCTATCCTCCTTAGTAGTTGCCGAAATTCGTGCCACCATGGCTGCATCTCTCTCTGCATTACAGCCAGCCGCCAGCGACTCTTTCCCTGCTGCCAAGACAAATCTAATCCTTCATTCACCTGCGCCTGAACATGAGGAATCCATCGATGCATGTGTCTTGTCTTGGGCTGTTGAGACGGGCGCCGACGTCCTCTTATTGAATGCTCAAGATCTTGCTCAGCTCGCCGCCGACTACTTAGGCGAAGGAGCAGAGCCATCTCCGCATTCGATCAGGGCGCTGGGTTATGAAACTTATCGGCTGAATGCAGACATAAACAGCTTCGTGGCAGACGTGCAGGAAGCCGGTGCCGAAGACGAAGCAGAGTGGTCACAAGCCTCATCCGTTGAACAGTCGGATCCGAACGCGATGCGTCCTCGTGCTATACCGCTCTCTATTATTGCACTTACACCGGCTTTGCGTACCATGATTCAAAATCTACAAGGACTACAACTCGGTTCGGGAAATGCATTTGGATCATCTACTGCTGCTTCAAACGAAGATTCTGGGCGTAATCAAAATCACGCTGAGATGCAATTGGAAGATCTCAAGCTGGCTGCTCTTTTGGAAACTTTGATTGATGCGAACCACATCAAGCAAAGTCGAGGTATCAGCGGCAATGAGGCTCTTTACCGTGTCCGCCCTGCTGGTCAACAACAAAAATCGGCCAAAAGCCCGGCCTTCTTTGACTATTCCTTGGGCCAGGAAAGCGCCGAGCTTGATCTGAACTCGACATTGCCAGCTGGTGCCAGAGCAGACATCAACTTAACAGTCAAGATTGGTCCGGTCTCGGAGAAACCCAATGTTCCAGCAAATCCCAAAATTATATTTGTAAAGGACTTCAAGGAGCTTAACGCCACTCACTATGGCGGTCGTATTATTCAGCGACTTGAGGAAATTGTTCGCAAGCGACGGATTGCAGGCGAGAGCATCATGATTGTAGGAAGTACTTGTTCACGCGATCTCACGCCCGAACTGAACGCCAGGTGAGGAAATCAATTCTTGTGCTTCGGCGATGAAGCTAACAGACCACAGCGGCGTCCGTGGACTTCAGAATGAGGGCGAAAGTAGTTTCTTCAGAACCATTGTCGTGGCAGCAGAATCCGGTAGTGCCACACCAAATTTTGACGAGGCCATTGCATCTCTCGGGACCAGTATGGCGTCCTCGGCAGATATTTCGTCGCACGAAAAGATCAAATTCCGAAACATCAATCTGCATCACATTCAAGATATGCTTCGGTCTTTGGATCCGTCTGCCGCTGCTGGCATCTCTGATATGGAACAGAGCATATCGAGCTTCCGCAACTGGGCGCCTATATTTTTGGAATCGCACTTTAATCGGGTGCTGACTTACGACGAAGTTCACAGAGTAGCCCTGACAGCTCTCGGTTTGCTAGTTTCTAGTCCGGCACAGAAGTCTGGGAATGCACTCGGCCAGTTGAGCTGGGCGCATGTAGCCCTGGCCATAGGCTTGCTGAAGTCCAGTGACACTGCCAAGTATACATTTTTCGAGAAAGTGGCCGAGATGTCAAAGCGGTCCAAGAATACGCTAAACAATATGGAAGCAAAAATTGAGCCTGACCCTGCACGGAAACGTATGGATGAAAAGGCTATGCAACGTCAACACAACCTACAAAAAATAGCGGCTACTGCCAACAAGCATGAGAAGCGACTCATGCCTGGCATCGCAGACCCCGATCAAATCAAGACGACATTCGAGCAGGTTCACGTGCCAAGAGAGACTGTAGACTCGATACGCACAATTACTTCTTTGTCGTTGCTCCGGCCTGAAGCATTCAGTTATGGTATCCTAGCGACCGAGAAGATTTCGGGTGCGCTGCTGTACGGACCTCCAGGTACCGGCAAGACACTTCTTGCCAAAGCTGTGGCAAAAGAGAGTGGCAGTTCGGTACTTGAAGTATCTGGAAGTCAGATCATGGACAAGTACGTTGGCGAGGGTGAGAAGAATGTTGCCGCCATCTTCTCGCTGGCACGCAAGCTGTCGCCATGCATTGTATTCCTCGACGAAGCAGATGCTGTATTCGCATCAAGAGATGCAATGCGAGAGCGGGCGTCTCACCGCGATGTTCTCAATCAATTTCTGAAAGAATGGGATGGCCTCAACGATCTCTCCGTGTTCGTCATGGTAGCTACAAACCGGCCTTTTGATCTGGATGACGCCGTCATTCGTCGCCTGCCTCGCCGCCTACTCGTCGATCTGCCTACGCAAGCCGACCGCAAAGAGATTCTGCGCATCCATCTCAGGGGTGAGCAACTAGACGAGTCTGTCGATCTAGACGACATTGCAAAGCGTACACCTTTCTACAGTGGAAGCGACCTCAAAAACATTGCCGTATCAGCAGCTCTCGCCTGTGTCAAGGAAGAAAACGAACAAGCTGCCCTGGCCGCCGCAAAAGCCACTTTACAAGAAAGCGATGACAGCACAGAATCTGCATCTAGCAAGACTGACTCTGCAGCCACTTCGTCGTCGTCGTCACCTAAGCCCCCACATCTCGTTCGCGGCCAAGTCTATAATTTCCCCGAAAAGCGCACACTGCATGCCCGCCACTTTGACAAGGCGCTCCAGGAAATCAGCGCAAGTATCAGCGAGGACATGAGCAGTCTGAATGCGATTAAGAAGTTTGACGAGCAGTATGGTGATCGCAAGGGGAATAAGCGGAGGAAGGACTTTGGATTCGGTATGGCGCTTGAGCGCAACGAGAGTGCTGCCAGGGTGAGGGTGTAGAACACCCTTGTTCCTTAGGAAAAGCATGGGTAGAGGGAAAGGGAGATGGGGCTGTTTGATGCGATATGGATTGTATGAGTATGGATATGAATGTGTGGGGATCGGGGCAGTGTAGTATATATGGGAAAATACTAGTATTATGGTATCATACACATCTACGTCCTGTTTCTTTTTTGTGTAGACTAAATCTATAATCGACCAGTCCAAGCATTATACTGTAGACTACTATACACCGCTGATGCACTAAGTACACTCAGATCTTACACACACGCGCACGCGTTTCTTACTACCCTAAAATACACCCACCCAATCATGATCCCCTCCCCCTCATCCTATCTATTCATAGCACAAAACACAACACACAGAGACCGTCATACCGTCATTCCTCCCTTGCTCTCTTCGCTTCGCAACCGACCCTCGCCACTTCCCCAGCACCGCCACCGCTCCTACTCGGAACCCTGATTTCCCGACCGCGTCACTACGTATCCGGACCAACCACATCACGTGCATCTGCCGATATACTTTCCACCAGGGGTTATTCGGTATATTGTACCACTAAGAAAAAACAACTCAGCAGATCTTCAGTCCGAGTGCAAACTGGGTAAAATCACCCATGTTTCGCTGCGAGAAACGAGGCTGTGGCGCCATTCTCTATCGCACCCCTCTACATCACAAACAGTCTTTTTACCAGCGCAATCACTTCTTTGCAATAGAGAAGTGCACAAGGCTCTGCGAATATGTAAATAAATCACAATTATTTCATAGTTGTGCAAAAAAAACTTTTATGGTCTGGAGGATGGGGGCGGTGGGCTCAGCTGTGGGCTGAGAGCTGAACCGCTGCGGGATGGGCGGTCAAGATGGCGGCTGAAGGAGTGTGCAACGGCTGTGTTTGGGGTTGGCTTCGGGTATTGCTCCAACGGCTATCCCCTCTTGTTACTTGTAACATAGAGTCATGGTGGTGGGGTTATTACCTGTTAGAGTAGGAGGCTAGCTGTTGTTTTGGTAGGATTTTAAGAGGACAAGCAAGCGTGGATCAGCCCGCTAAGCCTGCCACTCTTGACATGCAGCGGTATCAACGTTGCATATAACGGTACATCACGCCATGTACCCCAGGTTTAGAGTTGCATCTTGGTATTACTGAGATATTTGTAATGACGAGGTCCTTGCTTGTAGTCTTTGGATGGGCTGAAGAGGGATAAGAGTATTCTAATGATGCTTTCGGTTAGTTAATTGCAATTCACATGGTGTTGTATGGACCAAATATTATACAATGTTAAATCGTTCAAGCTGATGGCTGGTTAGAGCTGTGGATGGGCACCAGAGGATTCTCGGATTGCAACTGCAGGTGTAGACCCCATGAAGGTGGCATCACACCACTGCTGAAGGAAAAGGCCTTTATGGTAGGTGCCAACACTCAACTCTCGTGTAAGCCCACTTTGATCCCTGGACTAGCTCAAATTAGATTGAATACCTTCTAAGTGTCATGTTGCATAGATCTTCAGTGTGTAGCTGAACCCTCAGGAGACGCACCACATCAGCACTTTGCCTGTATTGGAGAAGACAGGACTCACAAAAGACGAATATGGTAATAGAGAACAAAAGTGCAAGCAGACTCAATACGTTTGAGCTGAAAACCCAGCGAATATAAAGCTTCTCTCCATTTTCACCTGAACTTACATACCATCATCTACCACTACAGCATCTTCCACTCCACCAAGCTCTATCTACTGCAGCTACCCAGCCAACCAACACCGGCATCATGAAGCTAAGCACGTCTATCCTTTCTATTGCCGGCCTCCTCGCCACCCACGCTGCCCCCGCCGTCGCCGGGAAATACGAGCAAGCAGTCTCCTTCGCCACCTTCAGTAGTACAGGATGCAACGGCGGACAAACCGACTACCTCGTTTCCGATGGAGTCTGCAGAGGTCTCCCAGGCAAAGGTCTCAAACTGTGGTGGAAGCAACCCGGATGTGAAAGTACGTGATTATTACTACCCTCTTGTCTAAAACAAAACCGCCAAAGGGGAATGTTGCTAATAAACATTGAAATTAGTTCGAGTTTTTACTGGAAACAACTGTGACGGCGATGCTGCAAACTTGGGTATCATTGATCGATGCTGGGATGTTTCTTTCCGGTATTCTTACCAGGTCTACTGTTAGTTGGACAGCCACAGCATTAGGGATAGGGGGGTCATCGACCGAAATTCATCTGCAAAAGCTTTTCTGAGCTGAATATCGGTTTTTTGCGATTACGGTTTTAGCGAGGTGATTACAACAAAATGGTATTGGTAGAGGACCGCTTAGATCTATCATGTCCAACTTGTTTTCGCTCATTATGCCATTTGGGGTGGTAGAGGGAATGATTTGTTATCTTCAAAATTTGTCACTCGTTTGGATACATATAGAAAGGTAGAAAATGGATGCATAGAATAAATCTTTCGTTACATCAAATTGCTACCCTTGTATGCGAATCATCAACTACGTGGACTGAGCTGTCACCAACGCCCCAACAGCCTACCGCACCGGCGGCAAGTGATAAAAGCGCTGGAAGCCTCCATGCGTTAAACTATGTATGCGAACATTTTTGCCCAGCCTATCGGCGTTGTTTAGGACCATAAGTCCCTAGAATAAGGAGAATCGAGCCAACCACAGTCTTGATGTTTCTAAACATCACCACTTATATCGCAGACCCAATAAAGAATTCGGGAAGCCAATGGTGCATTTGACTGGCTTAGAGCTCTTTCGCTACCATGCTGTAATCAGTAGTGCAACATACGTCTCACAGACATGGTGCGCATAGCCAGACTGAACCCTCAAGCACACTAGCGACTTCTCCCAGCATCTCATTAACGACAAATTCCCGTAGGTAAATTACATTTAGAGGCTTAGACAGTGTTTATCATATAGTCTAACATGTGTGTCATATCAGTCTTAGGCGAACAAATAAAACAGAAACTGAGGCTATGCCTCCTATAGAACTAAGAACTACGAAAAATGGACTAGATATCCTGCTCGAGATCTTTCATCTAGAATGCTATTCTCTCAAGTCACATAGACTATCGGATGTAGTCCTCATCTCCATTGACTTCGAGGGCATCAACACCATTAAGAGTGGATTTGCCCAGAAGAATGATTGCCAAGTTGGCCTCGCCATTCTCGATACCAGAGAAATTCACCAAGTCTCGCCAAACAAGCTTATATCGACTCACAACTTTGCCACGGGATCACCCTCCTACCTTAGAAAGGCTTCTGAAAAGTTCATCTTTGGGGAGACAACCGCAATTCGTCCATCAGATATAGTGGATCGCATTCAATCCGTTATCCCCCCAGATCGGAATATAGTGTTTGTAGGCCACGGAATCATCAACGACCTCCAGGCTTTACGCGCCCTCGATTTCCAGTCCCCAGCACTTCTATCGGCTGTTCTCGATACTTTCCAAGTGGCGAACGAGGTCTTTGAGTTCTGGGCTGGTTCTCTCAGCGAGTTACTGCTTTTACTAGGATGTTCCTTGAACCGGCTCCACTGTGCCGGGAACGACGCAAATTCCACATTAAGAGCTTTACTTCTTTTGGCTACCAAAGGGTATACTAACTAATGGTGGGAGCGGGAAGGAGATCACGACACGCTCGCTATTTTGCAGCAAGTATCAATATGTCCGATTCCGCATTGGGTGGACCCAGAGGTGAGAGCGATGGAAGAGAAAGAAAGGAGGAGGGAAAGGAGTCGGAAGTACCAGGCAAAGACGCGGAGTAAGGAAGAGCAGGAACGAATCCGTGTAGCGAGAAAACTTAAGAAGGAGTGTATCACGGATACTCTTTTCTAAGTAAACAATGAATGATGCTATCGTTAGTGCACGGTAAGTTAAACGAAATAAGTCTACCTGCTATCTTCCTTGGAGCCGTTGTACCAACATCTCTAATATATGTACGTAGTCTTGGAATTGCGCAACATAGAAAGGCGCGACAGATGACTTACCACCACCTTCATGTACAGATTTTCATCGTAGCCAACGCTCTCAACTTTCCTACAAGTTTTCCTTATACCAAGTAAAGTACCCATCCTTACCAAAGCACATTGTTAATCCTAACATCACTCATACTCAGAAATCAACCTCGGTCTTATCTCATTAAGCACCTCACTAATACCTTAATCTTAGCCTTAGGCAGCTACACATGCTACTAATGCGAAGCGTTAATAGCCAGCTAAGGTGGCTATGTCCTCCCCAATGCAATTACCCAATCAAGCCTAGCTCCGCCCCATTGCCACCCCCGCCCCACTATGACTACCTCTCGTCCCACCACACAAATATAATACCAGGGATATTTCGGTATATAGATGGAAACAGCCAGTTATGTGTCCGTCGGATAATTAAGACAGGAACTTTTTGCTGCCGAAATCTGCAGGTGAAATAGAGTGATATTATGTGGAGAGAGGATGGGCGGGACGGGTGGCGTTGTGGCGGGGGCGATCAAGCGTGAGGGGGGGCTGTGCTGGCCAAGTTTACGTGAGTATGAAGCCATCTTCGCCACAGTCTTGGGAGTGTTGGGACGAATCGCATCAGTGTGTGCCTGGGGGCTTGTACGTCTAAAAAAAGAAAGTAGGGTGTGAGGAGAGATCGAGGCTTGGGGGAGAAGGGTTTGAAATAGTTTGTTGGGGTACGCAATATTTGCTTTCTGATCTTTTTTTCGCTCGACTTGATTGATTTGAAGCGTATATGCTTTACCAAGGGTATTAGTTGAACAAAGTATTGGTTATGAAGACTGCGTAGTTGGAATTTTTTTTTCTTCTTTTCTCTTTTTCCTTTTCGTCTGCGATACGACACTCGCTACATCTCATACATGCGCTCGCTACGAAGATGGTTCTTTACTCTTCTTCTTGTTGTTGGAAACCGAGTCGTAGATGGAGCCGTGGTGCCAGCGCCGCCTAGTATCACGGCTCCACCACGTTTACAGGAAAGACAGGATATTGATGCGTAAGAACACTCCCTGTTCATCTCCCACATACACACATTAATATTTCCATATCTGCATGGAAATTGTTTGCTAACAAAATGAGTAGTATCGATTTCGTCAAGATCCTCATCACCGCCCTCCCCCAATCACTACGCCAAGTCGCTGCCACAAATGTGCCCGCTGTATCGAGTATACTCTGGACTGAATTCCTGGACAGTAATCGACCGCAGTGGTTTCGCGAATTGCCGATCGAGGTGCAGAGTTATCTTATTGATGCGTTTGGGCCTAAGACGGCGGCGCCGCCCGAGAGTGGGAGTGTGCCGACCAGTGTGCCGGTTTCTGTGACGAGGACGTGGCAGAGCGTAGTTACAGAGACGGAGGGTTGGGTGACGAGTACTACTGCGACAGCGTCTACATCGTCTAGGTGGGAGAGCGAGAGTGGCACAAGTACAACTGCAGTGTCGAGCCAGCCTACGATTCGACCATCTTCATCTTCGTCAGAGCGGTCATCCTCATCCTCATCCACTTCGACTTCACCTACCTCTAGCTCCAGCTCAACCTTCTCCTCCTCATCAACACCTACAATCTCAACTCCATCTTCCTCCTCCGCAATTCCAACCAGCACACCCTCCAAACCCCCCGCTCCACCGCCCACCTCTTCCGGCCTCACCTCCGGCCAAAAACTCGCCCTCGGCCTCGCCCTTCCCCTAGGCTTCCTCTCCATCTCCGTCCTCCTCCTCTCTTTCTTCCTCCTCCGCCGCCACCGTAAAAGAACCCTCGAAGGAAGCCAACCCCCCTCCTCCCCCGGCTTCATCCCGCGCTTCTCCTTCCAACAAGGTCCCTCAGACAGCGCCACCCTACCACTGACCTATCACTACACGCGAGGCACCGAAGACTATCCCTGGGAGGACCCGTCAGACATGTACGATAACTACCCTGAAACTCCCGCAATGGTTGGGAGAGAAGATACACATACACCTATGGTAGCGCCAGCACTATGTCACAGTCACTCTTCGAATCGGGCAAGAGGGAGAAGAATTAGCGGGTCGAGTTTGCATTCTGTGGCTGAGATGAGGGAGCCTGGGGAGGGTGTTGGAGGGGCGGAGATGGAATCGCCCGTGTTGGGGCGGTACGCGCATCGGAAACGGAGTTTTGGTGGTGGCAATAGAGAGGTGGGGAGGCGGAATAGTATACTGCGGAAACCGATTCCTACACCTAGTGGAATGGAAAATGTGCCAGTGAATGATGCGAGCGATTCATCGGTTCATCGCCCTACATTGGCGGTTCCGAACGCGGTAGGACAGTATAGTGGGACGGGAAGCAGTTCGTCTGGTCTCGCGGTGTCGAGTTTTTCCTCGATGTCGTTGGATGCGTATTTGGAAGATTATGGACCGGAGTATTATTATAAGGGCGGGGGATATGGCGGATACTATGAGCAAAAGCAGGATGAAGAGGAGAATGTGGGATTAAGACATGGGGAGAGAGTCGAGAGAGGATGGAATGGTGACACGACAGATTGGCCGTTGAGGAATTGATACCACCGAGCAACTTCGCGTCTGAGGTTTTGGTACGATATTTTTGGGCGGCGACGAGTACTTATGCGACATGATGATGGACGTACATATACCCCTTTTCTTTTCTGCATGTATACGATTTTAACGATTCAGTCAATTGCTTGTAACAATAATCAAATAAATAGTAAGCAATGTCCAGAGACGATGCTCCGAACTACCGCATGTGCGGTAAATGTGCAAAGTTGACTCGCTATATCTTGCTTGGAGTAATGTACAGAACACCTCTTCCTCTCTTTCTCCACATGTGTAGAGTTTACTCGGCAAAAAAGTCACTTGTGTGCCAAGCGCATGGTACAAAACGCACATGTTCCCTGTATTCCGACATTATATGGGTGAGGAAATGCCATGGTCATGATGATTAAAATCCCCCGGGTCGCCGTGCAAAAAGGAACTTAGTCGTGGAACTTTCTGTTCTCGTTCTCGCCAAAGAGGGTGACCCTGATGGATGGAAGTGCCTGGGATTCGAGCAGCTTGAGTCGTTCTTGGAAGGTGTTATTGATGTCGATCTTGCCGTTTGTGCCGACAATAATGGCACCGCCAGCGCTGTTGAACAAAATTAGTCATGGACCCGGACAAATCGGACATGTCAACTTACGATCCCTCGGGCAGCGGGTCGCTCTCGTCAATGGTAATGGCAACGTCCTTGCTCAGATTCTTCTTGAACTCGGCCTGAGCCTCTTCGATGGCCTTCTTGGTCAGATCAATGTCTGCCTTGCGCACCTTGACCTGCAGCTTGTCCTCGTTCAGAGCATACGCGCCCTCGAGAATGAGGTTCTTCAGGATAGACTGGTACTTGTTCTTGTCCTTGGAAATATCGGCCAGCTTCTTTTCGGCGTCCTCGAACAGGCGGTTGAGCAGCTCCTGGCGGGCAGACAGAATGCGTAATCGGCTCTTGTTGGAGACGGTGGAGCGGGTGATTTGCTGCGACATGCTGGCCTGCTTGAACTTCTTCTCGTACGAAGCGTCGATGGAGGCCTGCTCCTGGCGCACCAGCTTGGACTTTTCAATGGCGAACTCCTCGTCGGCCTTGAGACGGATCTCGTTTGCCTTTTCCATGGCCTCCTGACGGATGAAGGCCGTCATCTTCTTGAGCTCGCCGGCGACCTGCCATGGGAGGCTTGTTAGCATGGAGTGGTGTTGACGTAGGTGGGGAGCTCTGGAGCTGCCTGGAGCTGCGACGGGCATCATACCTGGTCGTCGGAGAGGGCGTGGACTTGCGACATGATGGCGACGGCGGTGGGGGTTCGTCGGTGGTGGTGGAGGGGTACGTGGGCGTGGAATCTGGCGATGGAGTTGGAGTCGTCGGGCGGTATGGGCAGTGACGGAGCTTGGACAAGCTGCTCGAGGTGCATGCGCTGGGCCCACCAATTGGCGATAGCAGCCCCAGATGCTGCCCGCCCCCACTAGCCACACTGGCCGCATTAGCCACACCACTAGCCACGGCCGCCACACGCGCAGCCACAGCGCGTCTGCCACTGACTGCGACGCCATCGCGCGTTCGAACCGGTCCCATGTCGCGCCAGTACGCATTTCTTATTAGTCACTTTCTGCGTTTGTTTCTTTGCCCAGCTGTCGTTCGGTGCACACACACGCCCCGTCGCGCCAGCTTCCTAACCCACTTCTCTACATACATCATCAGTCGGCTGACCCCTGCCACACCCACCGGCTAGCCCTCCACCCCCCAACTTCACCGACTCGACAGCGTCACGTTTCGCGAACACGTCCACGTCTACGCTGCCACCGCCCGCTGCGCTCTCCCACTCTCTTGTTGTTCTTCGTCCCCCATTCCTCGTCCTCCGCTCGCACAGCATGCGCCACACCCCCAGGTAACACAGGTGCAGTCACCGACAGCAGCCAACAGATACAGTCATGGTCGGAATGTCGCCGGGCGCGAGCGTTGCTGTGAGTCTTGCGCCAGAAATTTAGATCTGCTGCTAACCCCTCCATAGCTGGGAGTAATCGTCGGCCTCGCCTCGACCAGTATCCAGAGTGTCGGCCTTACACTCCAGCGCAAGTCGCATCTCCTCGAGGAAGAAAAGGACGACGATGACGAAAGACGGCCACCCTACAGGCGACGGAGATGGCAGGCACGCATACTCTCCCCCGCACACACAACCACTTTGCTAACCCCAGATAGCTGGGCATGCTCATGTTCCTCGTGGCAAATATTGTCGGCAGCACCATCCAAATCACCACCCTCCCCCTCCCCGTCCTCTCCACTCTCCAGGCTTCTGGCCTCGTCTTCAACTCGATATGCGCCTCCATTATCCTGAGCGAGCCCTTTACGCGCTACTCGCTCGCCGGCACACTGCTCGTCGCTGTCGGCGCATTGCTGATAGCCCTCTTTGGCGCCATTGCCGAGCCGTCGCATAATCTGGACCAGTTATTGGTCTTACTGGGACGAACCAACTTTCTCATTTGGATGAGCATGACGGGCGTTGCTGTGGTGATCTTGGTTACCGCCACCTGGGTCCTCAAGCGCATTTATCCCCGCACCACTCCCAGACTACGCCTGATACGAGGAATGGCCTTTGGATGCGTCAGTGGCATTCTCTCTGCGCATTCGTTACTTGTAGCAAAGAGCGCCGTTGAACTGTTGGTCCGCACAATCGTGGATCGCCACAATGAGTTTAATCGTTGGCAGTCTTGGATGATCCTGATTGGATTAGTCGCATTCGCCCTGACGCAGCTCTATTACATGCACTGTGGACTCAAGTTGTGTAGCACTAGTGTCCTCTATCCTTTGGTCTTTTGTGTCTATAACATTATTGCCATTATAGACGGATTGATATACTTTGACCAGAGTGACCGACTGTCGAGTCTTCACGCTGGGCTCATCGCACTCGGTACCGTGGTCCTTCTTGCAGGTGTTGTCTGCTTGAGCTGGCGTCTCGAGGACAATGAAGAAGAACCAAGGTCGCCGATAGCGGTCAAGGTGGGTAGGATTCCCATGCCCAAGACGGTGCTTCAACCTGGTATCGGCATATCGCATACTCATGTCCTCGACGACCCGGCATCACCAATGCTCACCGACGAGGAAGCTGGAGGAGACCGTGGCTACTTCTCCGCGCACACCAAACGTAAATCTGTCGACGAAACAACACCACTGCTAGCCCGAGCACCGGCTGGTCCTGCTCGGCCCCTATCCAATCCCAAGAAGCGATTGTCACTGGATACTGCAGCCCTGCACGCAGCCCAGGCCAACACGCGTCCTCACAAGCCTTCACGAAGACGACGCTTGACTATTTCCGAGGAAACGCACGAAATATGGGATGAACTCAATGACCGTGAGACTTTGCCCTCACCTGCAATCCGATCCGTCGATCTGGATCATAGACCAAGATCAGGTACATTGCCCCCACGACGAAACAAGGCGCAATCCGCTTGGCTCAACCAAATGCGCCGAAGATCGTGGTTTGAAGGCCTTACCCGGCAGACCAGAAGCGCATCTCAAGGGAAGAGACCCGCCGATCCTGCTTCATCTTCGCCATTACTCTATCATCCCGACCCAGACGATGGCGATTTATCAGATGCAGACTTACCCGATGCCTCCCGAGCAAGAAGGAGTTGGGCATATAGTTCGGAAAATAGAAGCCAAGATGCATTGAGCGACTGGTTCAAGTTGAAGTGGCTACGCAGTAAGTGGAAAGAGGAGGGTGGCGAGGAACAGGATAGAAGTGGACAAGAAGAAGGACGACAGTCTTAACGGCTATTTCTTTTGTACAGTAAATACAATGATATCAGATTGAATTCCATAATTATCGCTCGCCGAGGTGAATGGCGTGTTTTAGGGGAAGGGGATGTTCGGTATGTTCATGAAGACTAGATGATGTCGACGTTTGCTTAGAAAGTATGTTTTTAATTGTTTGTAATAACTATTTGAAAGGATTTGATTTTGAAGAAGGATACCTGCAATTAATTCTAGTGTATTGAACAGACGACTTAACACATGAAACTATCCAGGATATTCTACTTGCATTCACAGTCCAGAGCCTTCTGTACCAAAGTTTAATCTTTAAGTTTCAGACGTTGTAGATGTATCTGAACAATGGTTTCCGCAAACACTCAAACTCGCCATGCTTCGTCTCAACTTCCAAATCCCCAGAAGATCACGTAAGCTTGAACGCCACAGAGAGACGGGACGTGGCATTGGTAGAATCGGATCGCCCGGTAACATCTTGATTACGGCTTCCAGGCGCGTGCCGCGTCGGCGATACTCGTTGTAAGCTTTACAACCCGTGATCCCTGATCCCTCTTTGACGCGTTGCTACTATTATATCTCGATGACATAGAGCAGGCTTGAGAATCAATCAATAAATAAATGACCAAGATATTGCTATTCTGGCTCGCGAATCTCGTCTGTATGTTTACGAAACATTGCGAAATGCCTGACCATATCTTGCACCTCTTCAGTCCAAAGCCATAAAGACTTATCAATTCAAATCTCAGTAGAAGAAAGTAAGAAAGTATCTTCCAAACCACTACTATCATGCGCATACACCTTCCACCATACACATCTTACTAATCTACTATATTACTTTGACAGGCACCCCGACCCCCTTACATACTTCTGGCGTATGTGGCTGACGATAGTACGTTCCAGTATGCTTACTGTGCAAAAAAGATAAAACGTTGAAAGATTTCTCTCGCCAATGACACGGTACCCTTGACTTGTTGGTGGACCGAAATACTCGGATTAAAAAAAAGTTACAGATAGGAAAATAATGGAATGTCGATGAGATGTTGGATGTTCGCCAGTGTGCTATGGAGAATGATATGGACATTGCCTTGTAGTGTATGGGTCCACACGTAAAACGCTAGCCCTTTTTCACATACACGAAATACGTGTGCAACGGCGTTGTCGTGGAGGTGACTATTCACAAATGACAGCTTCTTTCGAATACCGGCTGTGTTTACCCCAGTAGTATCTTCAGTTCTACCCAAGAGAACATCCCCTTTCTCCTACGATAGCACAGCCTACTTACCTCCCTCATAATCCCCCCAAATCCGTCTCTTCCCCGCGCGAACACCCCTCCATCCCGCGCCCCCGCTCTTCCGACATGTAATCTCTCGGTATATGCGCCACACTGTAAACTCTCATCTTGTACTAGGTATCCTGTTCAACTTCATCCCGCGCATTCTGCACGGCAGCTAAGCATCCAGCATATCCCGCTATCCGCGACGACACAGAACGGGAACGTTGAGAGTGGCGAACTAGGCACTATTATATCTCGACCTCTCTGCGCCTCACCTTCTACACTCCGCTCAAACCATCATTTCAAAGAATCATCGCGTGTTCTGTTAGTTCAGGGGAATCAGAAAGGTCCAGTCGTTTAGTAGTGCTTTGCATGGATGAACCTTTGGCGGAACGACGAGAAACGCACAACGGCGCGGACACTAGTTCAGTATCAAACCCCCGATGCAAAAGCGGAGATGGGCATTTGCGACGAATGAGCAAGTAAGTGGCAGATGTTTACTCTGGTAGGGCGGGGGGGTTCGAGGCGAGGTGGTGCAAGGGGTGAAGGGCAAGTAGTAGTTATGTGTAGAAGCGGGGAAAGTTGGGCGAGGGGTGGCGGGTATGTGCGTTTGGTCGGATATTGTTCTTTTTTCTCTTTGAAATAGAATTGCGATGTCTTGGGGGATGACGTTGTAGAACAGGTGAGATTCTTCTTTTATTTTCTTCTGTTCCTGAGGGACGGGGAGCGGGTTTGAATGCTTCTCTTGGGCTAGTGTGGGTTGGCGGACGCGTAAGATGCTGCTTTTGTTAACTGCAGGGGAGATGGACAAGGATATGTGGGGTTATCGTTGGAGGGCATTTTCAGTTATACAAATGCGATTCTTTAGACGTGGCGATCCCTACTTGAATGTATAAACCCTGCGTCCATAGTGGCTTTTAGTGCAGCTTCCGATTCATGAGGCTGTTGGGGCGGAGATTTTTAGTGTGGGTAGTGTGGGGGTTTTTCTCCAAGAAAATTATGTAGCTGGTAGTATATTTGTTTTATATTATAGACAACGATGGAAGATTCCAATCCATGTTGAGCCTGTCGCCGCTTACAGCTCGCGACGAGGTGTTTCATTAACCTTGGAAATCTTGAAGCCTCCAGGAGACTGGGTTTGGAACATGCCGATTGGATCGTACTTCTTCGCCGCCGCACGGATCTTGGCAACGTTATCAGCGCCGAAGCCAGCAAGTGGGTTCTGTTCATGGATGTTAGTTGAATGTTTCTTGTCGTTATATCGGAACAGGGGATTCTATGTACCTGGTAAGAATCGGCGTAGTTGAGGTATTGCCAGTCAACCGCGCCTCCCTGACTAGTGGCAAACGCCTGGAATTCTTCGGTATATTTCCTCAGCAGTGTACGAGCAGCAACCTCGGTTTCAGCACCCTTGACAGCAATATTGAACAAGAGCATGATGGAGTTTGCACCAATGTGCTCAACACCGAGAACGTTACCGCCTCGCTCAGCGCTGTGCTTAGCAAAGACAGTAGGAATGGCCTGGAACATGCACTGCGTGATGAAGTCCGGGTCGGAAGTAGTCGACTTCCACTCGTTGACGAACTTCTGGTGACCATCAACAATGTGCTTGAAGATCGTGGGGTTGTTCTTGAAGTTCATGGTGAACCAGATATCACTTGAAGTAGTCAGTATAAACCCCCTTTGTTAGTCAGTTTCTCAACATACCGGTACCCAGCGGCTTGCTCGAGCTCATCAGTGAGACTCTTGTGGCTGGCCAGCCTCATAGTGGAGGACTGGGATGGGATGGCCAAAAACTTGTCGAATCCTGCGGGGGCCACATTGCCGGCCGTATCTTCATACGCAGCAAGAATAACAACATCTTGAACAGTAGGGAGATAGCTCCAGAAGATGATGCTGGAGCCCTCAGGGTAGTTCTCGACATTGTCAACCCAGGCGGTGTAAGCGTCAATGTGCGCCTGAGTATAGTTCTTCGAATACGACATGGTACCACCCCAGAGGTTACCCTGCTTGAAGGTCTCCATGTCGAAGCGAGTGACGATACCAAAGTTGGAAGATCCACCCTTAAGAGCAAGGAATAGGTCGGGGTTGCATGTGGCATTTGCATCTACAACCTCACTATGTCGGATTAACACAAGTATGAAATGTAGGGGTTAAGTGTACTGACCCGTTGGAAAGAACAATTTCAAAGTTCTTGACTTGGTCACAGCCCCAACCGCGCTGAGCAGTGAAGAAAGTATTGCCTCCTCCAGTCAGGAATCCAGCAACACCGACAGTGCTGGCACGACCACCAGCAACAGTGACTCCATAGGGTTCAAGGGCTGCATATACGCCTCCCCACCTGATGCCAGGTTGGATCTTTGCAAGGCTGCTGCCCTCGTCATAGGTGGTTTGGTTCATGAGACCAAGGTCAATCGTTACTCCATTGTTGATATTGTTGGAGCCGGCCCACGTGGTGTGACCACCACTTCGAGTAGCAAATGTGCATCCTGGGTCAGCACCCAGAACCTTGATGGTGGTAGCCACCTCTGCGGTAGAGACAGGCTGGACGATGCACTTTGGCTGCAGCTGAGCACTGACAGACCAGTAGGAATTCGTCCGGTCCTTGTACTGCTGATCATCTTGCGTGTAAATGTGAGTCAGGTTAGCACTCTTCAGGGCTGCACACTGTTGAATAGCGTTAGTGGTACTGTGACTTTGACCCATGGTGATGGTAAGGTAGTTAGAAAGGTGATTGAACTCACGCAAGTCGAAGGATCGGTGCTCATGGCCACTGAAACATCTTTCCTTAGCCCCAAGGGACGTGCTGCGGCAGCTCCAACCTCCTCATACAGGCCCATGAGGGCAACCAACGTCGGAGTAACAGTCTTCATGGTGTAACAACGGAGGGGACTTGGCGCGTTCAAAGACGAGGATGTCGAACCGTAACGCTGGGTTAGGACGACGCAGATGTATTAATGACTACTGGAAGATGAGTACCCTACAGCGCGGATGACGGCAAGCGACGGCAGGCCATTGCAGGAACTGTACATCCAGCATCCTTACACATAAACTACTCATGTTGCTCTACTACTCCAGGTATAGTGGCCGATGATTTTTTTCCTGCAGCGGCTGGCGGGAGGCAGGTCTGGCGCCACCCCTGAGCGAACTAGAGCCGCAAGTTGGTCTGGAGAATATTGGCCTCTGATGAAAATGACAGTGATTGTCGGTGATGAGGGTGGAGGGTCAAGCTAGCTCCTATCGAGACCCGCTCCGCCCCCACCAGACGGTCCGAATGACGGTCCGTTTGGATGGGACTGGCTAGCTCCGGCATGACCCGCCAAGGTACGTAGGCTGGTGTCAGTATGTCTTTACCGCACGTGTTGGCCGGACGAACGCATGTCACCCCAAGCCCCTAGTCCCCGAATGTCAACCTGATGTATAGGCGAGGGAGGGAACTAAGACCAGGGCCGGAGAGGCTACACATGAAAACGTCCCGCGATCCTTGGGTTGCAATGAATTTATGGAGATCGCGCGCATTGAATTTGCTCATTACGTGTTCCACTGCTTAGCCTCTCCTACTCCATCACTGATGGCAACCATGTCAGGGCTCGGAGTGAGATTCTGTCTCACAACAGTTCTTGACCCATTTTGCGGGTCTCCGTCTCCATAGTAAAGATGACAAGATTATTAGACTGATGGTCAAAGCAGTCAGAATGTCATGCATTTCTCGCAGTTCGCGTGGTTTCGTAGCGGCCCTCGTCAATAAGACTAGCCGATGTCGAGGTATTCGGTGCGATTGCAACGGATTATGCAACGTCCCACTATCCTATTCCGCGTGTGTCTCGGGGATCCATGCAAATTTCCCTCGCGAGCCTCCGAGTAGTCACTCCAAAAGGATGGGCAAAGCTACTTCCATATAGAGATTGAATTGAGAGGACCACTGGTTCACGCTCATCCCCCATATCCCCCCATATGATAAACGAGTGGCTCTCCACCTCAAGGGCTCACAACTTTATCCTCATCAAACCATCCATTTCTCAGTCTTTGCTACATCATGGCAAATGTAAATGGAGTCATGACGATACTCCCTCCTCCCGAGGGATATGTGGTCGACTTTGACAACCCTCAAAGGAGGTTGACTGCGGAGGCATATGCACTCTTCATCGTTGAGAACATTTTGGCATTTATTTTCCTCGCCCAACGACTTTTCACAAAGATTCGTCTGATGAAACAGTTCCAAATTGATGATGGTACCTATCCAAACACACTTTGACCTTGAGAAGCTACTAACTTTAAGCAGTGTTTGTCATTCTCGCGTGGATGTTTTCAGTCGCAACACAAGCCTTGTTGATTCAAGGCTTCGCTTCGGGAGTTATTGGAGTACATGCTTGGGAAATCTCGATCGATCAGTACGGCTATTACTCAAGAGTAAGTGAGAACTGCCTAGTTCTGTCAGCATACATATGAACTTTGCTGACATTGTCAAACTATAGTTGATTCTTGCCGCCCCCCTGGTTTACGCCCCTTGCTGTGCCCTGACCAAAATCACATTGTGCATCTTTTATAGTCGTTTGTCGCCAGTTCGAGGCTACCAGATCGCGGTCTGGTCAACCGTATTCATATGCGCTGGCGCATATACAGCCATCTTCTTCAGTCTGATATTTGCATGTAAACCGATAGCGGCTAGCTGGGATCCGCTGTTGGTTCCGACAGCAGTCTGCACCAACCGAGGAGGAATTTATATCGCAACCGCTGTCATTGGTGTCGTCACTGACGTGATACTAATCGCCATCCCAATTCCAACCATCTGGCGCCTACAAATGCCTAGGAAGCAGAAGATAGGCCTGACCATTATCTTCGGTATTGGATCAATGTGAGTACAGTCTTAGAGCAATGAATGTACGAGAACAAGCTGACATTACGAAGAACTATGGTCACTTCAATCATCCGCTTGGTTGTCCTGATACCAGCATTGACGGATCCTGATCAAACATGGATCATTGCCGTGGGCTGTGTGTGGATGTAAGTACACTGTTCCTATCAGACGAAACCGCCCTGTCCATTCCATTGTCTAACACTATCTTCAGCATCGTCGAGGCAAACCTCTTCATCATCTGCTGTTCCCTGCCCACCCTGCGACGATTCTTCAGACACGTTGCACCGCACCTGATCGGCGAGAGCTCTCGTGGATCTTCAGGAAAAAATTCATCCGGCCAAAACCGCGCGTTACACTCGTGGAAGAGTTCCAGGAGCGGTCCGAAGCGCCAGTACGATACCCTTATGAACACCATTGATGGCGCCGGCGACAAACACGATGACGAGATCCCCCTTTCTGGTGTCACGGCCAAAGAGTCCACGCAGACGCGAGAATCCAAGGTACAAGTCGGGTCACGCCCATGCAAGGACAGCGATAGCGAAGAAGCTATACTGTACGAGCGGACTGTTGAAGTCACTTACGAAGGCCTTCCCGTCCCCAATCCACCCAATCCTCGAGACAACAAGGCTTGGACGGGTGGTCGCGGCTGAGTATCCGAAGTTTGAGTTTGGGATTTTGCACGGAGTTCGTATTATGATTTGTACAACACCAATTTGCTGCTCAGTTACGCTCGCGTTATGATACTTTCACGATCACAAAAAAGAATAATACCACAGCTACGATGCTTTTTTCTAATATCAACACGTACTGCGTAAAGGCTGGCTCTCTCGTCCCTGGACGAATGCCGTGATCTCGAGCATTGCACCCAAAGAGGCCATAGCAATGCTGACTTCTCGGCAATTCCATAGGGCTCGTAGCGACACGCTGGTGATTGACCGAGGCGCGAGATGTGATCTGCTTCGTAGCGCGATGGCACAATTGTAGCCCCGGCTCACTCGGAAGGACCAGGGGTTCGGGCATGTCACTCGTTCTTGCGCACTGATACTCGCCCAAGCTTCTCGCTACGTTCGCAAAAGAAGATCATCGTATTCAGGGCTGAAACTTGTCCTGAGCGACGGCTTTCGCCTCGACTTTCTTTTTTTTTCGTTGAAGGAGGATCGTCGTCCGGTACTTCTACAACAGGGCAAAAAACTGCCCAGCTCGTAGACTCGTATGAACTTTGTCCTATCTGCCAAGAATGTCGGCAGGTAATCGACGTTGGGTTCTTGCTCACATGAGCCGCTGTACAGCCCCGATGAAGTGGTAGAATTTATAGATTTGGATAAGATCGGGTTTTCCCCCGCTTCTTTGAATCTTAAATGCGGCAGAGATGATGACACAATGATCGCATAATCTGATCGCGCTGATGGCATGTCCATTGTCCTGGAAAATATAGGGGTCAGATATGTAGCGATGGGTGAAGAAGACATCATTTGTCAAAATGATTTGGAAACCTCACGCGATGTGCTCGAGTCAGTTCCATTCTTTCGTGAAGATGCTTTACTTTGTTTGGCTTTACGTGCAGTATAAGTACGAAGCGGAATTGACAGCAGCGCTCGCGCAATGTCGATCAATCGTCGATCAACTAACACTTTTCCGATGTAGTTCAGGCTCGCTACGTGGACTGATGTGGTATCTGGCAGGTGGCCGATACTATCCTTTAGGTAAAGATCGGAAGCCCAGCTAGATCGTCATTCGGCTATGGCGGAGAATGGGCCGGTTCATTGTCGGGGCGGTTTGATACGAACTAATGCAGGTGTCAGTGGGAAAATCATAACGAATATGGAATCCTCCCGTGTCTTGTTGTTGGAGAAGCATTTTCAAGAAATGCCTAGTCAGTCAGATTAGTAAAACGAATCAAATGACTGAGATATCTGATAGTGAAAAAGTCGCTGGCCGTATGTACGCACGAATTGCATGTGACATCACGACTACGTACATTCCGCCTGGTTTGGACGCACTGGACAAGAGGTATTGAACTCGCTCAACCCCACCCACCATCCGTGAACTTTATTCATGCCAGAGAATGGAGTCTAAGGCCATTACTGCGACATAATTGTTCTGCGGAAGAATTTTGTAGAAGCAAGAGCCTCAGTACAGCTTCAAGTTCACCAGTATGAGGCCCGTGCTTGCACGAACACTTTAGGGGTCAAATCACATGGCGGGGTAGTAGCACGGTAAGGCCCGCGTCCGCGCCGCTCCCTAAGTCCATCTACATCCCCAAACTATGTCACAACCTACTCCAACAAAAGCCATTGTGCACAAACCCCCTCTAAGAAAGGATGTGGATAGACCATCTGTCATCCTCTACGGCGCCATTCAATCTGACCCAGCCAAAGACTGGCAAGGGTATCTCACAGCTTCACTATCCGACCTTCCTGTCGCTATCATAAACCCGCGTTGCGATGCCTGGGACAGCACCTGGGTCGAGGACATCTCTTTTCCACCCTTCAAGGAGCAGGTCGAGTGGGAGATGGATCATGCGCGCAAGGCGGACATCATCGTTTTCTACTTTGCAGGCGACCCCAAAGTGTTGCAGCCGATTACATTGCTGGAACTGGGACTCTATGCCGACACTGGAAAGGCAGTAGTTTACTGTCCAAAAGGCTTCTGGAAGCGAGGAAATGTACAGGTAGTTTGCCAAAGGTATGACATTGAAATGTGCGAGACATTGGAAGAGCTGGGGAAGCACGTTAGAGCAAGGCTGATGGCTAAACTCGAAAATTAGGCAGCAAGCTCCTCGGAGACGCCATGTACTACTCTGCCGAGATTTTTTATCGTGGCAGCGGGAAATAAACTTGTTTTTGTATACCTCTCGCGAGGTTGAATCCGTTGCAACGTGCGATGTTTGATTGTTCAGCTGCCAAGAAAAGCCACAGCACTACCCCTGTGTAACTAGCAGCCATTTTCAATCCACTTTGGTCGTAGTCACGCCATTCTCGTCCAGAGCTAACTGGTTTTCCACCATTGGTTTGTGAGCTGAGTCTCGACTCCAAGCCTAGGCTGAAGGCTGCACTTTATGATAAGGTGGCAAGTGATCAATGACTTCTGGTCTCGTCGACACTCCGCACAAGGCTCTTGATGCCTCTTCGAATTACCCCTCAGTGTTGTCCGTGAAGCTAACTCCTTGTCTCTATAACCCTTTATCATTTCCCGTTACATACTCCGCGACATCGTAGTACTACTGGCACACCTGACTGCCCAGCAAAGATGCCTGGCGGCCTTCGACTTCTCAGTCTGGACGGAGGAGGCGTACGTGGTTTGGCTTCACTTTACATGTTGAGAAAATTATTGTCCTTTGTTGGGAGTCCAAAACCATGCGACTACTTCGATATGATCTGCGGCACAAGTACCGGAGGCTTAATTGCCATCATGCTAGGACGGCTTGAAATGACAGTTGATCAGTGTATTGAAGCATATATTCGTCTAATGGACGTTGTTTTCGATCCAAAATACAAGAAAACGCTACCTTTCAAAGTACGCAACGGCAAAGTTCAGCCGCGATACAAGACCGAAGAGTTAGAACAGGCCATCAAGCAGGTTATCACCAATGCTGGGGGAACATCAGATGATCGCTTTCGAGGAGCAAAGAGATCGGCCTGCAAGACGTAAGAATATACTGGTTACCAACACATATGCAACTCGCTAACTTGATAACAGCGTGGTGATTGCTCTTACAGCAGAAAGCGCAGTACCTATACGCTTCACTGACTATAAAAAGGACGGCGAACATTCCAGCTTTTATGATGAGGTCCGAATATGGGAAGTCGCCCGGGCAACTTCTGCAGCAACATCATTCTTCGCGCCGATGAAGATCAATCACGCTGGCGAACCGCGTTGCTTCGTCGACGCAGGTCTCGGCCACAACAACCCCATTGAAGAAATCTATCTCGAGGCAAAAGAACAACTCGGAAACCCTGAAATCCCATTCGACAACCAAATCCGCATACTTGTTTCAATTGGCACAGGAAAACCACCACACCAAACCTTTGGCAAGAGCATCAGCGAAGTAGCAAAAAGCATTATACAAATCGCCTCGGAAACCCAGAAAACAGCAAACAAATTCTACGACATGCACCTGGAACTTGCAGACCGAGACGGCTACTTCCGCCTCAACCCCCCAGATCTCTCTGAAGTGCTCCTCGACGAAGCAAGCAAGAAAAACATTATCGCCTCGCGCTCCGAAGCCTACGGCAACGATCCCGAAACAAAGAAAATGGTCAGGCGCTGGGTGGCCGCCGCAGGAAATGAGCAGAGTGCGTTAACCCTGACTGTCATTGACGATTTTTCTCCTTAAAAAAACAGAACAGTCTCAACATCCGCAGTAGTCCCTTGCAGGTTAAATAGCTCAGATTTGCTGACACAAAATGCCATAATAGATATTGCCCCAACGCCTACCGTACCACCGCAACGTCTGAGGTCTCAGGAGACAAAACGGTTCTACTCGCTGTACAAAGGACCAAAATATATGAATCCGGAGGCGCAGTCATACTGGCAGCATCTCACGCTAGATTCGTACTACGTGTATGAACTCATATATCAAGATTGTAGACCCATTGATGGGAAAGTGACTCGTGCGTCTCCCCTCCCTCCAACTTACTCCCATATCTTTTCTTCTTCTTTCTTCCGTGAATTCAAGCTGATACATTATCGTAGTGGAATCATTCCTCAAGCAATTCGGTCCCAACCCCTCTCCCTCCCCCAACCACATCGCAGAAACCTGGTCGCGCCTCCTCCGCGACAAGCGCAACGTGCGCGAGTCGACGCACCGCAAGCCGTTCGTCATGGCCGTCCTTTACATGCTGCACATCGAGACGCTTCTCGAGCTGTCGAAGAAAGAAGTCGATGCTGATCAGCGCGAAAAGCTAAAGCGGTTTGACAAGTGGGTGTCGTGTCAGTGCCGGCAACTCTGTTGCCGCCATTGGAACTTCGTAAACGAGATTGGGCTATCAAAGGGTGGAGATGATCGGGTCAAATGCGACTTTCCGGGGTTGATTAAGAAGAGGGAGCATTGGACTGTGGCGTTTAAGACGGATCAGACCAAGCGGTTGAAGGCAACGAGGGATATGTGGTTGGCAAAGTTGTGATAGGTTGGGCGAAGTAGATGTTCATAGGCTTTCTTCAACCTGAAGATTGGCCTATCTTCTATGAATTCTTATGTGCTGCGAAAAGATAAAAAAGGAAATCGTAGTTTACATAGTTAGTAGTTCGTTAAGAGATCAAACGCTAGGGGAGATATCCAACAGAAACCTCACTTATGTTAGTGACTGTGTAGCAAGACACACAACATACCGAGTTATTTTTGAGTTAGGGTTTTGAGAGTTGCGCTATTATGCTATGAACAAATTTACTAGTGATACCGTGAACTCTGTACTAAAACTCCTTTATTTACAAAGGTCCATCCAGTAGGAAAAGAAACTCTAGCAACCGTTAGCATGTAGTAGTGTGCTTGAATGTCTCTAAAGCTGTAGCGCAGGGTAGCTGGTTCTAGAAGCATGATCGGTCAAATGAGTCCATGATGACGAAACTTTAGATAAGTTGATTGGACTACTATTCTTGTGAAATGACCCCATGCCCAGTTTTCTTTCCTCACATGAGGATGTATCGAAGACTTAAACAAAAACAAAACGCTATACATGCGCACACATCAAAATCAGCCATATGACCATTCAGTCGTCTGGTATTGTGTTCAACATAATAATCAGACCACCCTCTTGAACCCCGTCGTCAAAGCACCAGCGATGGCGACCGTTGCTAAAGGCGTCCACTCCCTTAGATGCTTTGTAACGAACCCCTGATCACCAATCGATGACACTGCGATCATGGTTAGGAGGATAAACTCTACGAGGACGAAGGTGCAAAAATAGCGCAATCGAGAGCTCTTCTTGATGGAAAAGGTGGTGAAGGCGACGACCAATAGCGCCGATACACTCCAGAAGCCGTATACAATCCAGTACAAGACGGGATGGGTATTTGCCTCGTCGTCAAAGACCGAGATTGCCAAGCCTGTTCCTACACCGAGTGTATTGAAGATGGGTATGCCCCATGTTGTTGATATATGTTGAGGGGCGGCTTGAGCGATCGACAACTGGGCAAACATAGTGAGGAAAGTGAGTGCTGCGGGGTTGATACGGAGCAATTGGGTGCGGGATATCGTACGGGAGCGGTCACAGCCTTTCGGGGCTGTATTCGGGAATGCTCTGTATCGCGCCGATGATGCTTTCGGGAGGTAGGGCATGAAGATCTTCTCATCACTAGAGAGCTTCGCAAGTCCGTCGTGTAGCTGATTGATGGCCGCACGCACATGCTCCTCCTTGCCAGCCTGGAACTGAGTCCCCCCTTGCCATGCGGGCGCTTCTAAATCACCCGGCTTCTTCGCTGCCGCGGCGATATGAACCTCCGTATCATCGGTTGACTCACCATCGGTGGTGACGATGGTGTTGATTGGCTTGGCGGAGGCAGTATGATTCAGGAAGTAGAGGTCGATGCCATCTCCATCGTACTGGGTGCAGATTGGAGTAATATTCTCCAGAGCCTTCCTGGTCTCTTGCCATGACCGACCTGACATTGATCCGCTGTAATGAATGAGGAAGATGGTGTCGAAGGACTTCAGGAAAGCATAAGGATCGGTGTCGGAAGGCTCAATATGTTCGCGATGCGAATATTCCGCCTTCAACTCGACCTTGGAGTTGCAAGGGGGAGCTTTGGGCACTGGTGATGCACGAGGAGTGACCGGATCATAGTTCATACTGCCATCACCGCCCTGTTCAGATGCGAGTTGCCCTGATATATCTAGAAACAGGGAGCATTATCAGCTCGTGTTGAGGCCAAAGGCAAAAAGTGCCCCACTTACACATGGCGGCAAGCTAATGGTCCTGACTTGAGAGCCTTGCGGACGGATTTTGCTTGGGCAAGGAGGCCTTGGAGAGAAATTTGTTGCTGCCACACAGGTTGGACGGTGTATTGGGTGTATTTGACCGCGAAGTTGACGTAGGATGAAGTCGACTTCACACACAGTGTAAGCTCAAAGGAAAGACGTCGAGGCAGTGCAGCCAACACATATACGTAGCTTGGCGGTGGCCGTACCCCTCAGCTGGACTCCTACTTCCATCAACCATCTGCGATATCATATCTGCTACCACTATCATGCTTAAAACACACCTGGATCGACACGAGCGCCACATGGCTTCAAGGCTCATCTTCAGAATCGACGAGA
Source organism: Bipolaris bicolor (assembly GCA_026262445.1). Lineage (NCBI taxonomy): Eukaryota > Fungi > Ascomycota > Dothideomycetes > Pleosporales > Pleosporaceae > Bipolaris > Bipolaris bicolor. The sequence continues at coordinate 296,240 of JAODYD010000020.1, forward strand.
TCAAGAACATGTAGGACCTTTGTTGCGACAGCCTGGCTCGCAATGAAGACTGACTCAGCTCCAGATCGGAACAGCATGAAAGTCGAGCCATATATTTTTGTGATGGAAGGAATATCTTACCCTGCAGTCGGGCCACAAAAGGTCTTGCGGTTGGTGCAGCGACAGTGGCCAGCTTGGTCATGAATGAATACCAACGTGCGGTAATGGCACAACAACCAAGCACCGAGCAGAGGTCTTCAAGGATATTACCTAGCTTTGTGTTAGGGTCACTCTTCGGCCACGAGAAGGTGTCTAGTGAGTCTGGACAATCAGTCAGTATACTCCAAGAGGTCATCAGGACTGGGATAACATTTGAACAGCAACCGCAACGTCACCTAGACATCATTCCCAACCCCGGTCCAGTTCATTTTGTAGTCGCTTGCTTAGTCTACAGCGCCGCGATCAACGTCTTCTACCACAACCACAATAAGGACAGATATCAGCTCGCAATAGTTGCATGCGGAGCACTCAGCGCGTTGGCTATAGGTTGGGCATCGAAACAGGATACAAAGGATGTGATCACAGGCCTGGGTACATGGGCGGTCATGGCGTCGCTGCTCCTGAGCGCTGCCTTCCATAAGCTGCTGCGGGATCATTGCGAGGAGGCGAGGATGAGTTCGTGATGGAGCGAAGGGACCCTATCCCCGTTCAATCGAGGGATGGGGCGAGCAATATGTTGGTCACGCTGCGACCTCTGTATGGCTTTGAGTTCGTTGTAGTTTTTGAGGTGTTCTAGATGAAGCAAATTGTGTTGATCCAAACGTCGCCAGACTCTTGGCTGTGAGCTAAATTACTAGGGTGCCTTCCTTAGTAGTCACGCCAGCAAAGTCAGTGCCTTGGCCATGTATCCAACCCTTTTCTTTGAAAAATGTAATTGAGCCTCCGATTTCTGATATTTTCCCCCTCCACTGTATAATTCGCATGCTCCTTCCACTTGAAATTTGCGCTGCAGTGATCTCAGGGTTCCAGACGAAGCGGAAGGATTATAACGCACACTCAGCGTGTTAAGTAGTGATAAGGCGCTAGCAAGGGGCTACAACATAAAGCAAATGTTGTCGTCAAAGAGAGTGTCAGATTCACGATATCGCTTTGGGGTGAACTGACATGCAGTGAAAACCTATATCAGTGATGTAATACCTGTAAAATGTTACAGAAAACCTTTTATAGAGAAACTTGATCTAGTATACTCCAATATTTGAGAAGCTTATACAGTAAGAGAACAATTACTGAAAAAGAGATCCATAGTAAACTTTAACATTCATATACTACATACGTTACAAAGAATCTGAAAGTCTAAACAAAAAAGGTATCTCGCTATATAGCATGTCTCGTTACGCATTGACCGACCCTACCGCTCATGCACCGTCCTCATCGGCGTCGGTGCCGCCCCATTCACGCTTCGTCCACCATAAACACTTCCATTCTCGGACGGTGCCACATTAGGATTCGCTCCAAGCGGTGTTCCATTCCTCCACTGCTGTATCCTCGGGTCAGTTGGCTGATAGTTAGAAGGCTGGTAGTTCGTGGGCTGGTAGTTAGTGGGTTGATAAGGCGCTTGCGGTATCCTGGCCGGATCAATGATATTTGCATTGCGATGTCGTCGGTTGCGCCACCATGCCTGTATCCTCTTGCGCCAACAACACCATCCGACTCCCAGCGCCAATAGAAGTACCACAGCGCCAACCACAGAGATTATAACGATTGACCTGGTGCTCAGTGCGGGCTCGTTTGAACTTGAACCGGTAGGCGCAGGGGTGTTGCGAGAAGATGTTCCGGTCGGGGACGACAAACCCGGGATGGATGGGAAGCCGGCAAGGGGATCTGCGCTCTCGGTTTCCTCGGCGGCGGGTTTGCCAGATGCGGTTTGCTTTGCGCCATTCGTTACTGTTGCGAGGAGAAGAACGTCTTCCGAGGTTGTCCCGCACGTCAACGAAACAAAAGTGGTTGAATCGCTGAGCGTAGAACTACGCGCATAGGTAACGCAGTACGGCGCTGCTTCCGAACTGGTTGACATCTTTAGCGATCGCAAAAGGATATGCTAGAAAGTAAAACTAACCATTGTAGTATCGATCCATAGATCCGTGAGCAGGTATCGTCGGGAAGATTGTTGCCCATGCAGTCTGTTTGACCAAACGGACGACAAACGTTCCAATCGTTTATGCATTCTACATTGTTGCAACATGCAAATGCGTATTGAGCCCTGACGGTTGTGACGCAGTTGTATCCTGCTCCGCAAGTCACAGGCGACGCTGTCTTGGATGTGAGTTGCTGGCTGCCAGACACAGGTATGATAGAGGACTGTAAATACCTGAGTCACCACGAATAAAACCACATGTTCCGATTGCTCTTTTGAAAACATCCTCGTGTGCAAGTGGGGCGGGGGTGATTGCGCTCGCTGGTACTAGTGTAGGCGATGTGGGTGTCTGCACTGGTACCTGTGGAATATCTCTTGCAAGAGCCAGTCCTGCTAGGAGTAAAAACAAGACACCAAACTTCGGGAACATTGCGACTGGTGATGAGCGATGCGACACCTAGTTCCCAGGTATCGTATATGATTGTGAGGCGAGGGGCCACAGGGCATACAGGTGTTGTGTCTGCCTTTCGGCTACCCCTGTACTCGAGCTGAACAGGCGCCTCAGCCTCGCTGTATGCAGGCACATGGTTGTCCCGCATTGGACCAGTCCGCCGCCACCAATAAAGCTATCTGTATTCGTGACACTGTTGCATGATGGCACAGAAGACAAACTGTATTCGGCCTGAGGGTTACCGGCAAATCAGGCAGACAGCCGTTGGGTACGAAACCGGAAGCCTTGCTTTTTCCCAGTGTTGTCAACTGTCTTTGTCACAGCCACGATATCCCCTAGTTAGTTGTAAGGGAGGCTTAGAAACCCTGGAGCGCAAGTACCGAGGGCTTGTATTTGGTTCTGTAAGGCTTGCCAAGCACTCCTGGTAGGCTCATCAGCTCACTTCTGTCGAGGCTAGTCCCTGCGCACGGCCTAGATAGCTGTGCGCTTTTCCGTTCATGGAGTGAGAATTGACTCGTTGCAAAAACCTAGACTGTCATTTTTTTTGGAGGACTTGCGCGGGTAACACTCAAGGTTTCGAGAGAGCCCCGCGGGTACCCGCAACCCGTGGTGAATACTTGACGCCAGGGCACTAGTACAAAAGAGCGACCGTGAGAATGTTCGCGTAAGCAAAAGGGCCGAAGTTATATGAAAAGATGGGTGGGGTACATATCTGGTTGACAAGGGGCTTCGTGAGAGCTTGGAAGGGCTCCTACGAACCCGTAATGTGTTGCAGCGCCTTGTGGAGTCAGTGCCAAGCTCTTTGTCGTACGGTGGCCCTCTATATTTAGTATAAGTAGAGCTTACTGTATACTGATATACAGTTGAATTGTGTGTCGAGAGTGAGTGATAATCTCTAATTCATTTGAGAGTGGAATTAACCAACCGATGGATATATAACAGTCTAGTGCTCGTACTCATCGAACCCCTCTTACTTTACAAAAAGTCGCATCGGAGATTATAGAGTGTATGGCTCTTGTTTCCAAGATACTCTTCGCTCGTCTCTCATGCGATCAAATCTGATGACACTCTGTAATAAGACTTGTGCACCCAAAGCACAGTCTTCCTCCTTGCAAAATTCTCGGGGGTTGTGGCTCACGCCTTCCCTGCATGGTACGAAGATCATGCTCGTCGGACAACGCTTACTCGCATACACGCTATCGTGTCCAGCACCAGATGTCATCTCCATTGAGAGATGAGGCCCGACAATGCTGCTCGCGGATTGGCGCACGGAGGCAATGCAATCGGCGTGGAATTTCGTCGCTGGGCTGTCAAAGTCCTCCACGATTTCCACGGTGAGTGGTAGGCCAGATGTACAGCCGTAATTGGAACCTTCCACATCTTCGCCTGCGGCAATCTTAGGAAAATCGCGAAGTATCATCTCTTTCATTTTCTCGACAGTTTCATCCTTTGGAGCACGGATATCCAGGCTAAAAGTGACTTCTCCCGGGACTGTGTTCGTGGAGCCGGGCTTCAGGTTCAATATGCCTGTTGATGCTAATGCGTTATTCGCGGTAGCTAGACGGTGAGAGTGTAGTATCATTTTGCTCGTTGTCAATAGAGCGTCTGCCCGTGACTTAAGATCAGTAGTACCAGTGTGCGTATCTCGTCCCTTGACTTTGATTGTGAACCATTTGTACGCCTGGACCGAGGTGACCACACCAATCTTCTTGTTTGCCATCTCCAGAAGCGGACCCTGTTCGATATGTAGCTCAAAGTGCGCTGCCATAGGCGTGGCTTCATAACTAGCTGGCACATCTCCTAGGTAACCGATACGTTCGAGTTCAGACTTCATGGTTGCCGTGCCTGGATGTACTTCACGAAGGCTGTGCGCAGTCTCTAGTGGTATAGATCCTGCCCACACTCCACTTGAAACCATAGACATTGGGAATCGAGCGCCTTCTTCATTCGTCCAATTTACTACGCCAACGGGATACTCCGTCTCAGTCCAGTTTTCGGCAAGCACTTTCAACATCTCGATGCCGGCAGTGACGCCAAGAATACCGTCATACCGTCCACCAGTTGGTTGAGTATCGAGATGGCTTCCGACAAATGTTGGTGGCTTATCATTCCTCAGCCCTGGCCGAACTGCGAATGTGTTGCCCATATTATCGATGGTGACTTCACAACCCAACTCTTTTGTCGTCTGAATGAACCAGTCACGTGCAGCCTTGTCCGCATCGGAGAGTGCGAGCCGACTCATTCCAGTTTCTGTCGGCTTGCTGCAACTGTCAGTTTGCAATGAACCGCAGATGTTCCTGAATACTCACTCCCCCCACCGCTCGCCTATACCCCATTGACAGCTGTGGTGAATATCATCCATCAATCTTGCTTGGTTAACTTTGAGTTCCTTCATCATATCATCATTCATCTCCTTCGTTCTGATCTGCCATCTTGGCGAACTGGTAAAGCTCCTCGCATGTTCGTGCCCCACTCTCGCTATTACACTTGGTCGTGTGCTCAGAGCGGGGTAGCGTCTGCACGCGTTACGAAGAGCAACGGGGGCTCTGTTAGCTAGGGAAGCCATTGTGCAGTAAGGGGGAGAGAGGAGTGTGAGTAAAGGAATACATTACGACGCGGCTCATGGAAGTCGGCGTGTAAAGGAACGGGATGGCATGATAGGCGCCCTAGGTGTGGGGAAAGGGCGGGTCGGAGAGCCGATAACAATAATCCGGTATCATGCCGCTTTCTGGGATACTTGTTTCCCGTCGGCCAATACCGAGCATCTGGTGGGGATAACGGTCATGCGTTGAAACAATTCAACAACTATTGGTGCACATACTTGATACCTGGGCGATAGCAATAGGCGGTAGAGCGAATGGTAATTCTCATCTGGATGATTGGTCTTGTACATGACCAATGTAGCCTGGCTGAGCCGAAGTCCATCAAAAAAGTAATTTAGAGCTAAACTTAGCAAATTTAGTGAGCCATTGGCTGTTATGTATAGAGTGCTCGCGAACGGTAGCTAGAACGAATACTTGGAACTATAAACTGAGAATCATGTAATATTGGGTATCTACAGAAAGAAAGAGCACAATTCCCAAACACCGTATTATGCATAAAAAGCTCAAATCAAGTCGAATGATGCAGTCAAACTGGAAGGGACTCAGACAGCCCTAGCTTTTCCTTTGCCCTCGATTTCGGGCTTCGCATCCTCTTCAGAGACATCGTCGTCGTCTTCGCTATCGCTCATAAACTCATCATCCTCGTCGTCCCAACCAAACATGGTCCGCTGCTGAACAGGCTTTGACGCTGAAGCGGCTGGCTGAGCCTGTGCTTCCTCTTCCTCTTCTGAGCTCTCTCTCTGTGCCATGAGCATCTTCTCAATAGCCTCGCGGGTCTTGTTTTCGGCCTCCTCTTTGTTCTCCACCCACTGTCCATCTAGACGTGCTGTGCCCCTGCTGTGCTGCAACTCCTCCTGCTTGCGCTCGGTGCTGGCGACTATGTCTTCTAATTTCTTTCGGCGCTCCTCCTTTTCTCTCTGCTCCATCTCAGGTTTGATAGCTAGATATTCGGCAAGTGCCTTGGCCTCGGTGACTGTCCGCAGACGCCGTCCATCCAGATTGCGGGAGGATCCGTTCACGTCACCCTGCTTCTTCTTGCGCGACGACATGCGGCCACCTTGAGCGCGCAAGATAGATCCGAAACCACCTTTTCCACCACATAGAGGTACAGTCAGGCGTAGTGACAGGAATGTGTCGGCTGGCGAAGAGAGTAATGATGAGACAGGGGCTTCGTCATGGCAGACTGAGCGGCGCGAGTTTGTGGTGAGGATGTAGGATGAGTTCTGAACCCATGGTGCGCGTTTGTAGAGCGTTTCGTAGATGGATCTGAGAGGCGCATTCTTCTCGGTAGCAAAGGCGATGTTTTGACCGCGGATGCTGTTGACGATGACAGTGACAGGCGACTCGGTGGCGACTTCCATGATGACGGTCTGTCGTGGGTGTGGAGTTGCGAGTCGGAGTAGGGTATATCGGTGTTTTTCGTTCGTTCTAGTAGTCAGATGCAGGTCGGATGTTGTTGTTGCTGTATGCTGGTGTTTGCGTACGTGTGTATGTGGTGTGAAGGCTGGATTGGTATTGAAGCAGATGGCGGAACTAAAGACCTAGACGCGCGACTTGGCACTGGTGGTCATAGCGCCTCGCTTAGATTAGTCGCGCACCCTTCCGTCGAAATGCCTACGTCCGGCGAACTTCTACTCATCGACCTCACCAACCAGTCCAAGCATCCCCGAGTCTTTTCGCAAACCGTCAAGATGCTCATCCCCAAGGCCGACCGCAAGGCGATCCACGAGTTAGTCCACCTCTGCAACCATCCTGGGAACTCGCGCAGTCGAGCTCTGAGTTTCGCATGAAATATTCCGACTTGATTCCTGAGCTTCCTTTGGCCTTTCAGTGTATTCAATTGAATTAAATGGCTAACAATCATTTCATAGGTACCTCTTCCGAGGTTAGTATCCCCGCGCATTCGAGCCATGGCTATGGCACAATTATACATTTTGGCGGCTTTGCTGCACACTACAAGGATAGGCTGACACACGGTCACCACAGAGGGCGTACTGGTCGCAAAGAAGGACTTCAACCTCCCTAAGCACGGAGAGATTGACACCAAGAACCTTTTCGTCATCGTACGTGTTATTCTTATACATTGAAATCAATTGATTTGCTAACTCTAGACAGAAAGCTTGTCAGTAACATGTGCTACACCGCAACCCCACGTTGGTTCCTAACAGTCAGCAGGCCAGTCTTTGACCTCCCGCGGTTACCTCAAGACCCGCTTCTCATGGCAATACTACTACTACACCCTCACCCCCGAGGGTCTCGACTACCTCCGTGAATGGCTCCACCTCCCCGCCGAGATTGTTCCCCAGACCCACATCAAGCAGCAGCGCTCTGCTCCTCCCCGAGGCATGCTCGGCGGTGACGACCGTGAGCGCCGTGGCGGAGGCCGTGGTGGCCGTGGTGGTGACCGTGGCGAGTACCGCCGCCGTGACCAGGGCGAGAAGGGTGAGGGCGGTGCTCCCGGCGAGTTCAAGCCCGAGTTCCGTGGTGGATTCGGACGTGGCCGTGGTGCTGCTCCTGCTTCTTAAAGCAGTTGAGAGGGCTTTTCGGAGTAGGGCTAGATATCGTTTCATCTTCATGTCGGGCTTTACTGCATAACAAAATGGGTTCGGATACGGCGAAATGACCGGATGATACTACGAATGGATCGCTTGTCTGAGTTGCGATGTCGCAGTCTTAGATGACCGTGTTCTCAATGATACCCCATACGCTTCGGTGATTCTTCAATTGTTTTTTTCATTACAAGTTGTTCCATGACCACTGTTTGGAAGAGTCGTTGCAATCAGCCTCTTCAATGTCCGCCTTTTCCTGGTTTCAGTAACCCATCTCCACTGTTCATCCACATACTCCCTACTTGCTCAACACCCAACCCACCCATCTCCTTTTCAACCAATTCCCTCAAGAAATTCATTCTCTCCTCCATCCCAAAATCACCGCCTTCCATATTCCCCTCCTTGTGTGCTACCTGCCTCCTCCCCACCACTGCCACATTCCTCGTACTAGGAATCCTTAAATACTCCTTCTCAACCTCAAATCCCGTCTCCTCCGCCAAATGACATACCCATGAGCACAGACTCGCATACGCTGATGGCTGTTTATTCTTCTTCCTCGCCTTCTCAGTCGCCGGATCTGCAACAAGGTGTTTAGAATGCACCGGCGCGCGGAACCGCGTGCCTCCTAGATCATGGCTGCAGCATGGTATAGCGATGAAAGGCGAGTAATTCAGATATGCGAGAAGAGGGGTCCAGGGTGTGAGTTCGTCGGCGTGATTGCTGATTATGAAGGTTTGAGGTGGGAAGATGCCGCTGTGGTGGGGTGTCGTTGTCGTGGACGAAAGGGTTTCAGGGGTGGTTGGTGAAAGAGAAGGAGAGGCTTGGATGATAGCTGGCACGAGTAGCAATTCCTTTAGTTTCTCAGCGTGCGATGGAGGGAATGTGTCCCAGGATTTTCTGCGGCGCGCGTCGAAACCCCAGCCAGACCAGCCTTGGGTGGTTAAGATGGAGACGAGGAGGCCGTTGCCGCAGCCGATATCTACGAAGCCGGGGAAGTTTGACTGTGCGATTTTTTTCCTTTGGGATTTGGATTCGTCTTCATCGAGTGCTTCGGAGTTGGCCTCGCCGCCGTACATGTCTACCCAGAGTTCCTCGAGAAAGGCAGCGATGCCTAGGTCTTCAAAGACGTGTTTCTCGGGCGGTGTTTGCTCGATCCATGCGGTGATGAGATCCTTTGCGTATTTACCCTTGAGATATGCGTACGTGTCTTGGAACCTTTTTTGTCCGATTATCCGATCATGATGCACGCGTTTCTTGTAGCCTGCCTGTCGTCCGCGCGCATGCTTGTGTATGATCTCTGCGAGTTTGAGTGCTGTGCGCTCGAGTCGATTTTCTAGTGGCACCTGAGGAAAAAGGTTGTAGTAGACGGACAGCAAGCCTGGTGAGTCCAGACCAGATGGTACGTCAGATTCCGTAGGGAAATACGTGTACAAGATTGCCAAAGCGCGGACTTTGGGGTGGTAGTAGGGAATCGCTTCGGCACCACTGTCGGTGTCGTCAACGTGCGGAATGTAAATGACCATGTGTCTTTCTGCCTTGACTGTCTCTTTTCTTTCTTCATCTACAGCAGCAACAGTGACATCCTCCTCCGAAACAAACAAATGACAGGTCTGCATAAGTGCATCGTCCAACTTGGGATTCCGCGGCACCAGTTTCCGCACCACTGTGTAGTCAAGTGTGTACCCTGGCAGTCCGCCTTGGATCAGTCGTGGCCGGCATTCTGGGCGCAGGTGCTTGATGATGCTAGCGAGTTCCTCGGGAGTCTCGGCCTGTGGGTTGAATGTTGCGTCCGTGAAGCTGGTGTACGAGAGCTCTGCACGCGAAAGATGTGAGGCGGTGAGATTAGGGTTTTCGAGTAGATTATGGCACACCGAAAGAAAGTGGTCGGGTGCGAAGTTGGCGGGTACGCATTGTATGGGGGTCCAGAGATCTGGAGGGAGTCCAGAGGGGATCTTGGGCAATGAGGTGGTGTTGTAAGGTGCGAATTTTTCGCCTGGGATCTCTGGTGGAGACACACATGGTACTGTTACTATTGGTTGTGTTACTGGCGGCGTCTCTTGTTCTTGGTTTTCTTGTGTTGCGCCCTCGTGATCTGGGACTTTGGACCTTTCCTGTGCCATGATTCCTTGGGCCACTATCTCTTTCTGATTTGAAGTGACTTTTTTCCTTCCGCTTGTGACTCATATAATATGTGAAATATCCGTCAAAATACGACTTTCGGGCTATTTGTTTGAAGAGAAAAGTTTGTTGATACAAACATGACAGCGAATCAAGCCATTGTCGCGCAAGATTGTTGTTGTAAAGATGGTGTTTTGTGAGTAAGCGTCCAAGCGATCAAATTGGACATTAGCCCCTCCACTGTTTTCCTGGCATGAATGCAGCCAAACCATGCCCAACATAACAAAACGTCAAAGCCAATGTTGTAGGATTTTCTAGCAGACATATTTCGGCAATCTTTGTTCTAGTCGTTGTCTCGAATGATGCTCCTAGAAATATTTTTTAATGACGCTGTATGCCCCATGTATTTTGTACTCTTGACTTGCATTTCTGTAAAGAGGGCTCGCAGAAAGCTTGACAGAACCGGACATAATCTATCATGTCTCTCTATACATGCAAAGCATACCGTCTAATGATAACCTATACTCGTCAAATGGATACAGATAGCAAAAAGCGCCCTATCGAAGCCCCATCACACGTTGCTTTTTTAAAGCTTTTCACCTGCCATAGTAATGCGCCATCTCGAGCCCTGCCCTCTTGAACCCGCACTTGACATAGAACCCCTCGTTCGCCTCCGAGCAATCCAGAATAGTCTTGTAGCACCCAACCTTCTCCGCGACGAAATCTAGCGCCTGGATGATTCTCAATCCGAGCTTCTTGCCCTGCTGGTCCTTTGCAACCGCAATGTCCTCAATATGTCCGACAAGACCGAGTTCGTGGATGAATTTGCGCTCGACGATAAGGGCGCCGGTACCGACAATGGCGTTGGACGAGTCGGTGATGCAGAGGAGGAAGTATTCGTCGTTGCGGGCGGACATCCAGTCATAGCGCTTGTTCCATTGCTGGTGAGAATACGGGTTAGTATACTGGATTGTAAAAAAAAAGAGTGCTCCGTTTCCTTGTTTGCTGCGTTTTGTAGAATATACATGTTGCTTACCTCTTCAGTTATGTCACCAACAGTAGTGAGTACACGTAGTACATCCAGGAACCCATTTGCGTAGTCCTTTCGCTCGAGGGGTCGGCAGTTGTAGCCTTCTGGTAGTGCCTTGAGCACTTCCGGGGATATAAGATCGGTGCTAAAGAGCGGGCCTTCTCCTGGTGCAGACATTGTGGTGGTTGTATATGTCGGTGTGAATTGGCGGTGATCTCGAGGATTGTTTATATGCGTTGCCTCAGGGATGGCAAAGGTTTATGTATAGCAAATCACGATTGAAGTGTCAAAAAGATTCTATAAGCCCAGATGAGTACAGAGTTTCTCCTGCAGCGAAGATGGGAGAGCAGGGCAAGGAAATAACGGGCGTGGTTGGCTTATCGATACGATTGGCGGTGAGGCTTGGCATTACCCTGAACAAGGCGAATGACGACGGATCATTTCTACCCTTGGACAAAACACCAAATTAGCCACAAAAGAAATTCTATATTTAGAGCAAAACAGCCCCGATACGAGACTTTGCCTTCATTGTCCGAAACATGATCCATATTCACGACATCGCATTAAATCATTACTAGATTCTCGGATTCCCCGACTTCACTTTCTAACCACATCATAACTCGCTGGGCATCTACGCCCGCAACGGCGACCTCATCATCGTCTCGCAATCCAAGTCGTCATGTTCCAGCACCACGCCCACAATCTTCGCCAGCGCCTCCATAAGCCGCATGTTCTGTCTCTGTAGCAGCATAACCCGTTCCTCCAGTCTTTCCGTCCTACGCACCGAATCCTCTTCCTCAAACCCCTCATCGTCATGTGCATGCATTATAGCGTCGTGAAACGCATCTGTAGTACATGCGGGCACGTCAACAAAACTGTCGCGGTATTTCCCTCTGATATTCCTGCTATAGTAGCTATCAGGCGCTAGTTTACGTTTTTCGTGCTGTGAATCTCGCAGTTTATAGGCTCGTGCTTGGTCTTGATAAGTTATGTGCGGCTCAGAGAAGGAGTGCATTGCTGTTTCAGATGATCCGTAGAAGATATGCTGTACAGCAGAGTTCTCAGGCGGACATAGCGTATCCTCCTCAAAGCCGTTGGACGAGACATGACGTGTGTGCTGTTGACCCTGGACTGGTAGCGCTGGAAGCGGTTTGACTGTCATCTCGCATTCGTTTTCCGTCGTTGGTATTACAATCCGCAGGTGCCTTACACCCCCCGACGTCTTCGTCTCGCGTACCCAAGCGGGGTTGATAGGTGTCTGTTCGGCTATTCTCTGAAGAGAAGAACCTCCTCCATGTGCTGGCGCCTGTTTTTTCCGCTCCCTCGGTCGAAAGAATTTGATACTCTTTTTTCGTTGGCGGAGCTTAGGGTGCTTAGACTCTGTAGGCGATGGGCCGGTATGTTTGAGATAATAGCTGAGATCGTTCAAGCCAAGATTGGAGTTCGCGGTGAGTGCTTCGTGGCTGAGGATTGGTGGTGCCAGTCGGCCTACAGGCGGATGGTCTCTTTGGCCTGATTTCTCTACATCAAGGTATTTGGGACCCCGTGCTTTATGTTCATCGTTCCGAATATGGATCTTCCTAGACAGCGTGTCTTGGCCTTGGTCTATACAGCCTTTTTCGCCAACCGCCGGCAAAGAAGAAGCGATATGAAACGGGAAGCCTGAAGGTGTGACGCTCTTTGGCCCTCGATAGAGCAGTGCTGGCAATGCCTCGCGCATATCCGATTCTTCAGCAGCATAGCTCGCGTATTGTTTCTTGACCGGTGCAGAGATCGATCGCTTAGGTAGTTCAGGAACAAGCATCTCTCGTGAATCAGACGAGTACGCATGGAATGTCTCAGAGGTTGAAAATGGTTCGCCCACCTGGCTGTTCAGATACTCCTGTGTCACTCCAAAAACAGCCACATTCCCAGCCTGTTTGATCTCTTTCTGTGGCAGTTCACCAAAGACTTCACGGCTAGCCTTCCGCCTGTTTCTCGTGCTCAGATGCTCCAGTGATGCATGTCGTGAAGCACTCCTCGAATCCGGCGCAGTGACCTTGAATGATACTCTGCGACCCGAGTACTTTATATCCGGGGAATGATCGATCTGCGGCTTTGTACTCCAACCACCGACTTCATATCGTGTATATCCGGAAGGCAAGGCTACGCGTGGCTCATACTTGAGAGCTCTAGCCACTGGAACAGAACTCGAGCGTTGAATCGGCTTTACTGATAATAGATGATCCCCTCTTGACGATGGAGACGCTACCTCTTTGGAATCGAGCTCCACTGGAGTCGCAGGAAGAACCGAAATCTTATAGTCCCCTTGGCACGACTCCGCCGAAGAACTGTACCCGCATGGACTCGCAAATATAGTACTCTCATTAACCGACACGGCGCAACCAAACATCCGGTGGCAGGAGTATTTTTCGCGGGAATGCCCTAGCGGTCCACATGCATCCATCGTCCTGGACAGTTCGTGACTCCTTGGAGTGTGATTGAGAAAAGTCCCTTTCCCCCTCTTCTGGGTCTTAACCTCATGTTTGAAAACTATTGGCGGCGAGAGGTCGAGACCAGCAGGTTGCGTGTCTGCAGTGGTCGGTGGTGTATTTTCGTCGAACATTGAGGATGCTGATATGCTCTCGAACGAGCCTGACGTGGTGCTTGTGCGGTTACGGGTGTCGTAGAATGTTCCGGCGTATTGAAGGGCACTCCACCCTGTGTGACCGAACATGGGAAACGAATTCAGGATTCTCTCTGTAGATACGGAAGACATTGGCGGCGGTAGTTGTTTTGGCCGGAAAACTCCGAAGTGAACGGTCGTGACTGCTGGACTCCTTCTCGGACCGGTATCAGAGCAGACGCAGGGAAATGCTTGCTCGGTAAGTGAGACTGATGAGAATCTGGTAGCCCAGCAGACGCAGTGTTTTTGTGTCTCAGGATCTGACTGGACAAGTAGTATCCGTGGCGTGCGGTTGTTTCACAGAATCTCACTCTCTGGCAACCGACACCTCCTTTGGACTTGTACTTTCTGCAAATAATCCGCGTTCTCTAAACCAAACGCGAAAATAACCGTGCAATGTACTCTTTCCGCATACGCGTGTAAACAAATCGCTTCTCAATTTCGTAATCGTACAAAAAAGACAGGGAGCTCAATCGTCGCACAACAGTGTATCAAAGGCAAAACGGACAAGCAAACAGAGTTTAAACAACGCAGCAATTGCATAGACACAGATATATCTTTTTTCCGCGTCTGAAACAGAAATAGTGGAAATGAGGAAATGAAGCCAAAAAAGAAAACAGGCGACGCTGAACACGAAGCCGAAAAAAAAGTAAAACCAAAAATCAACTACCGCTACCTACCCAAATTCAAACTCCCCATTACCACCATAATGATTCCCATACAAACTTCCATCTCTCACCGCAACAAATCCACCCTCTCACTTGATAACAAAAAAAGAATAAACTCACTCATCTTCGATCCCTCAAAGCCACCAACGCATCACCCCAGCCTCCCCTCCGATGCACCGATCCCCCATCGCGCACAGAGTCCCACGAATCCACGGTACCCATTTCCATCCACGAAATCGGGAAAGCGCAACAAAAAATCGTCAGCCGTATGTAGTTACTCGTACCCCGGTCCCCAATCTTTGGTATCCAGACGACATGTGTGTTTCTTTTTTTGCTTGTTCCGGCAGCAAGGACAAGGAATAAACGTTAGCCCCGGTATCTGACGGCTGTCAGATGCGCGCGAAAGAAAAGAAAAACACCTTGAAGTGTGTAATGCTGGAGTGTGCAGAAGAAAGGAAATTGTTTTGAATGTGGATATGTGAAGGGGGGAGTGAGGCGTGTTTGAAGGAGATGCATGGCGAAGATGCAGATACATACATACATACATACATACATACTCTGACTGTCATGATAGTTATCTTTATTGCCAACGATGAAGATGACGTAGGTACCGCATGGCTTGGACAACGCATGAGCCAGTCAAAAGTATCCAGGAAGACAAGGGGGGCGTGGACCAAGGAAATCGGTCGATGCAAATTCACAACAAAAAAAAATCCATCCACGCCTCCCCCAGCCTCCCGGGTATCGTCCACGATAAAGTAGCTGGCCCAAAGAGAAAATAAGGCTTGTAGCATTCCCCACATGCATACGTGCCTACGTACCGGGGCGGGAAGAATGCTTCAACTACCGTACGTTACCCAGTTTTCCTGCGAAAAAAAAAAGAAGCAAGATAAAAGACATATAAACCCACGCACCACCATCTGGACCTCACACTTTCCGATCAGCGGCGCGGATACCATCGCAGCCGTGGCAGACGATCTGCTTGCGTGGCTTTTTCACATGGCAAAGTTTGAAGTAGACCAGAAAAAAAATAAACGGGACGGGGGGAGGTTGACCCATGTTGTCTTTGTCGTGGGAAAGAAAAAAGCAAAGAATAAACATATGCAGTACGTATCAAATGTAGCTAGTACCTAGATAAAAAACCCCACACTCGATAAATATTGTCCACCCCTCACACTCCCAAAAAAGCGCCAGGTTAATGCAAATACACTCGCTATTTCGTACACATGGACTTTGACAAAACGCAAAAGAAAAAATCCCCCCGCTCCCCGCTGCCCCTTCTTGCCGCATGTTGGGCCATGCCCATCTACTATACAGTGCACTCGAGACTCCAAGTTACCCTGTCCTTGGTTTCTTGTTCTTGATAAATGGATTTGCCGGTTCGCGGGGGCGACGCCGAATCTTGGGTTTGGCCATGGACATGCCTCCAATGACGTCGGTTGGGAGCGGGACGGCACTACCGTTTGCGGCGCCGCTGCCGTTGGTCGCATCTGCACTTGTTGATGTTGTAGAGTTTTGGCGGGATGGGTCGGCGAGAGCTGGGGTTGAGCGGCCACTTCCGCCGTTCATAGGGGTTGAGGCAGCGTCCGAGGCGATGTCATCCATCTCCACGTCGCTGCTTTCTAGTTTGAGGCTGTCTACGCCGTTGGGTTCTTGGTCAAGTTTACGCTTGGTGTGTTGGACAAGCTTGTGCTCGGCTTTGATTTCTTGTTTGATTTCCTGCTTGATTTCTTGCTTGATATGCTTTGCGTCTGAGCTGGATGAGGTGTCGCCAGACTGGTTGCTTCCCGATCTGCTCATGGGTTCAGACTTGACTTCGGATTTGACTTCAGGTGTAGGCCGGTTGGGCTGCACGTATCCTTCCTTTGGTGCAGGGAACTTGCTCGAATGCTGGTTCAGCATCTTTGGGACGTCACCATCAGTAAACCGGTTCCTCTCTTTGGCATTCACAATCAGCTTGTTCCAATACTGTCCTCGCTGAAGCGATTCCGAGTTACCGAGAACCCAGAGAGATGATTTGGCACGCGTAAGACCGACGTTCATACGACGGATATCCTGAAGGAAACCAATGCCACCTGCTGGAGAGGCTCGCACGCAGGAGAAGATGATGACTTCGCTTTCACGACCCTGGAAAGCGTCCGTGGTGTTGAAATCAATATCTTCGATAATGCTCTGGCCGTATACCTGCATAAAACTCTGCTTCAGCTCACGCAACTGACTCTTGTAAGGCGTAATGATGCCGACTTTGCCCTTGAAGTCGTAATCGGGGTAGTCAGAGGTCAGTCGCTTATACAGTTGCATTGCAACTTTGATTTCAGCAACGTTGATAAGCGAATGACCCTTTGGCGCAGCCGCCTGCTGACCTTTGACATCGAAAAAGCGATATGGCCCAAGGACCATGCTTTGATGCCACGGCTGCTTGCGAAGCCCAGCCATGTCACCACCATCCAACAGCCTGCCATCGTAAAAGGTCTGACTGGGGAACAAACTGATTTCCGGATGCATACGGTACTGTGTGTCTAGCAAATGCACATCGTTTGGATGATTCTTCTGCATACGAACGAACAAACTCTGTTCGTACTGGAAGCGCGCAGCTTCTTTAGAGAAAACCGTTGGAGGCAACTGCTTTGGATCTCCGACCAAGATACACTTGGCGCATCCGTACTTGAGGGGAATGAGTGCGCTCATCTCAACACACTGGGCGGCTTCGTCAACAATGACGGTTTCGAACTCGATGCTCAACCCTTGGAACATTTCGTGACCGGATCCGCTCAGCGTTGCACAGATGAC
Source organism: Bipolaris bicolor (assembly GCA_026262445.1). Taxonomy (NCBI): domain Eukaryota; kingdom Fungi; phylum Ascomycota; class Dothideomycetes; order Pleosporales; family Pleosporaceae; genus Bipolaris; species Bipolaris bicolor. The sequence continues at coordinate 313,227 of JAODYD010000020.1, forward strand.
GTGTGCCTCGTTCAAAACTGCTTCTTGAGCTCTTCGTCGGTTGAGATCGGCATTACGGCTGGCAAGCTTCTCGTCGTCTTTAACATTATCGATCTTCGTTCCTAGAGCCGTCTTTTGTCTGCGCAGAGCATTGATGTCTTCTTCAAGCTTGGCAGCAGCCTCACCCTTGACCTCGCCAGAGTCTCGCTGCTGGTAAGCTTGCTTGAGCTGATCTGAGATCTTCTTGTGGTCTTGGAAAAGCTTTTGTGTTGCCTCTTTATCCTTGCTGTCCGATGGATCGACACCTAGTCGCTGATTGACAAGCTCCTCAAGTGTCACATCCTGCACACTAGCCTTGATAGCATCACCTCGTCCCAAACGCACAATGTTGACTTTGCGCGACTCGCCATTCAGCGTCTTGATTCCGTCCTTGAAACGCATCACCAACTCGTCAACGGCTGCGTTACTGGGCGCACAGACCAGCAACTTCTTTGATGCAGCCTCTGATCGTTGCTGGCCGGGAACAGAAATAGTAGTACCACGATTGCGAAGGCTATCACTAAGTATAGCTCCTACAATGGCAGTAATGGTCTTGGTCTTTCCAGAACCAGGGGGACTACAATAGTAATTAGCATTTGTAGTAGTAAATTTATAGGTGATGACTTACCCTTGGATCAAAGTGAATGCATCATTGTCAATAGCTGACTTGATGGCTTTCGCTTGTGCAGTGTTGACGTTGTAGTTGGAGATGAGCGGCTGGATCTGACTATCCTTGTAGGTGAGAAGTGGAGACGGCTTCGCTCGAATGATCTCATCGCATAGATCATAGTACTGAAGACCCTTGAGCGCACCATATTCACGTTCCAGAGGCGTGATAGACTGCAGCTTAGTACCGAGCAGAGTGTTGTTTGGCTGCAGCGCTGAGTTAAGCGGGTTGCCTGGCACGACGCGGTATGAGACTTCAATATGTTGTTGCTTTCGCTTCACACGGAACACTCTGGCGAGGCAAGTCGGCTCCTCAGCTGAGGGATTCTTTGACTGCGAAAAGAGAATAATGTCACCTTCAGAGATGAATACTTCCCTGTTCTCAACATGTGTCATAGTGCTACCAATCTCCTGGAACATATCGACAGCAGCTCGCGAGGTGATTCGTATCTCGTATGGCCTAGCTTGATTCTCCTCGCGAGCTTTGACAAAGCCTTGCCACGCTTCAAGGGTTAGAAGCGGCTCGAAAGTATTTTGGTAGTCGTTGGGTGTGCGGAAAGTGTTGAGAACCTTGGAATACAGCTCTGGTCTTGACTTTGGCGGAAAGTCGCCCTCGTGAAAGTAGTTCCAGCTGAGGATAGTACGGTGCAGACTACTAAGGTCAGGTGCCAAACGAGCGCGCATGTCCTTGGCAGATCGTTGAGCTCTCTTCTTCTTCGTCGGCATTTGGATCTTGACTTCGTTGACAATGTTTGTTCTGGGTCCGGCCTTGATCTTCTCTTTCTTGATACCAAAGAGATCTTCGTCAATGTCGCCCTCTTCATCTGAAGACTCGTCAGATGAGTGCATCAAGCCTTCACCCTTTGCAGCCTGATCTTTGCCCAAGACTCCCAGGCCTTCCAGTCCAGAACCAGCTTCAGCAGTGATGCCCCTAGCCGCTTTGGCTTTGGCAACCGCAGCGGCCTTCTCCCTCTCTCGTTTCTCCTTGTCCAGTTGCCGCTTGCGTTTGAACTCAGCTTGCGTAGCATTCTTCTTGTCTTCAGCAGCCTTCTGTGCGGCTTTTTCTGCAGCCTTCATCTGCTCTCGTCGCTCTTGGAACTTGCTAGATCCAGAAGTCATACTAGCAAGCAACTTGGCCTTGGCATCAGCTGGTGACGATGAAGCAGCACCAGGAGCCATCCATTTGCTGATGGAAACTTGCTTGGGCTTAACGGGCTCTTCTTCTTTGACAAGCGGGCGTCCGAGATGCTCTTCCAAAGCCTGTTGCAGCTCAGCCTGTTGCGTATCGCTGAGCTTTGCTCGCACATCTCCTGAGAGTACGCGCTCCATGTAGGAGAGCGTATCAGCATCAATCTCAATAGATACCCGATGTAGCCGGACCAGAAGCTTGCTAATCAGCGTAACGGATTTACTCGACAAAAACTCGTCACGAAGACGCAACCATCTTGCTAAGCCCTCCATAGCATTTGCGGGTCGTGCTAGTAGCTCTTTGAGCAACTGAGTTTTCGACGTGGTCTCCTCATCATCTGTGGAAGGAGGTTTCAAGGCAGTTGCGAAAATGCTGCACTGGTCAAATAGAACATCAGCAAACTGCATAGTGTCTCTGCAGAAATCCATCATCATGGCCTTGTCATAGAAGCCCAAATTGCTCCAGGCTTCGGTCGTTGCGAAAATCATGGTGAGCGAGTCCCAAAGGTTCTCCCACAGGTTCATCGTCGCCGCGGCGTCTCCGGATTCGTATTCTCGGCCACGCAAGATACCGTCCTGAGTGTTGCAAATGATGTCGATGATGTCGTTGCAGGTCCTGATCATACTGGGCACAGGAGAAAATGCCTTCTTCAATCGGACCTGCCGTACTGAATCTGATATACCTCGCACGACATGCCTGTAGTGGGCCTTCAGGATGTGTTGCAGTGCCCCGCGGCGCTCTTCTTCTCCACTGATGACCTTCAAAAGCTCAACAGCGGAGTTGCGGGTATCCTCCGTTGATGAGAACATCAACGAGACGATTGCACTGGCTGCGGGTTGTTGGCCAAACAGCGCTTGCAGTAAGGTGGGCTCGAATTCAGACATCTTCTCCACGACATCGGTAATAGATTGAGACAACAACCTGAAACGATCGTTGAAATGGCGCACCGTCGGGGGCACTTTGTCCACGCCCGACTTCATCTGCAGAGGTTCAAGGCCGATCAGGCCCCTCCCGGCAATGAGCATATGCGTTGCGAGTTCTAAACTCTCGGGGCCTATCGCCCTCAAGACAGTCTTCCAGATAGGACTGGACGGTGGTGTCTCAGTGGGCGATGGCTGCTTCGCAGATATCAATTGCCTCTCAATGATCAAAGACTGTGCCTCGAGCTTGAAAGCATGCTCGATGACCGAGAGTGCTAATTGAAAGTCCCCTTGGTCCTCTTTATTGCCCTTGAAACGCTTCAAGTTCACGACAAGTGCCTGTATATAGGTAGATAGCACGTCAAGCATGCTGTTGACGGTGGGCTGACCAACAAATCTATCAATAGTCTTGCCTTCTCCCATCTTGCGGAATGCATAGTCCAGTACTTTAAGACCTTCCCTGTAGCAGTATTCCCGGGACTTTTGCGGGTACTTGTCTGATTGAAAGCGACCAAGTAGCGCTTGAGCGAAAGGCCGAACCGCTGGTCCAAGATTTGCCAACTTGATCGAGTCAAGAAAAGGCGGTATCCAGCCAAAGGCAGAATGGAGGTTATTCATATTCTGTTCCTTGTCCTCCGCTGCTGCTAAGAGTATTTGGTTGAAAACGGGACTGTTAAACACTTGTTCGACCACGGTTGCAATAGACGGGGTGACCGCATTCATGCCGTCCCAGTAGTCGACGGGCGACTTTTCGAGCAGTTGCTTCATGGTGGCAATCAAGTCCAAGAAGCCCTCTGATTTCAGCGAAAGGTGATCGAGCATCAGCCGATAGAAATCTCCATCGAGCCCTCGCAAGGATTCGGTAATGAGATCTCTGTCCATCTTTGCAACTATGAGTCGCGCGCCACTCCAGAAAAGAGGTACCATGGAGATGTCGAGGTTGTACATCTGAATCTTCATCATGGCACTTGTGACGTAGTCCCGCACAGCCCAATCCCACTCCGACTTCAGCATATTGCGTTTGAAAGTAGACCACGACTCTGTCGCCCATTTTTGACGCCGCTCGACCCTGCTGAACAAGAAGCGCGTCATGGCTGGAAGGTATGTCTGAACTTTTAATCGTTTCTTCGTTTGAACCATGTCGAAGGGAGCGTCAAAGTGTTTCTGGAGGAGCTCCTCGTTCCGTATCAGCGCATCACAGCTCAAGGCTTCAAAGAAGCCATAAGTGCATTCGTTCGGCAGCAGTCGTACTGAGCGTGTTTTCGGTTCGGCTTTACGGAGGATCTCGGTCGCCTCATCCAGGCCCTTGTGTATGCGTTGCAAGCATTGAGCATCCACCACCTCTAGAAACGGGCCAATGTTCTCCTCGTCATACGAGTCGAGCAGACGTGTCCGCCACTCGGCTCTGGACTGATGAAAGACCCTCACACAGACATCGCAGCTCTGCATCAGGTGGTTGAGCCGGCTGATCAGCCATTCCTTGTGTGGTGCCGCCTCCTCTCCATCAAATGCCAATATCTCCGTCGCCTTGAGTGCCGTCCATTTCCGCTCCTCGGCTGCCTGGATCTTTATCCTGCGGTCTTCGAGTTCGGCGGGGTCGGTTTCCGGTGGGTAGGCGGCAATGTCTTCGTCGTAGTAAACAGATCCATCGTCGCCGATGCGGGGACAGAAGAGATGCTGGTCTTCAGGCAGCTCTCGAAGCTCGCTGCAAGGAGCCAAGTCAGCCATGGCTAGTCAAGGTGCACAGAGATGATTGAGGAAGGAACACATGGCGCAGGCTGGTGATCAAATAGACTGCGACGGGTAAAGGCACGACATGCGTGGTCCCTCTGCGCGTCTCACTACTTACTTTATCTTCTCGAGTATTTCCGCCATACTCTCTCACCAAGACGCTCACTTGGGACGGAATGCCCTTTCACAAGTCCCGATGAGATGCCAAGCCGCAACCCAGCATTGAACGCGCCCAAGAGTCCTGTTCGCTTTGTTCAAATGCGCACCTGTGTCTATCTACAAGGCGATGACCTATCAATCGTGCCAGGAACCGAGGTACGGACGCTCGCTATCAATTACCTGGTGCGCGGCATCGATTCTGGGTCAAACGTGCGAGGGCAGCTGTGGATTGCAAATACGGGACTTGGGAATATGTTGTCAAAGGAGCGTCGGTGAGAGAGCGGGTTCAGTGGGAAGAGGGTAGGGGTCGGGGGCGTCGGTTGCGACAGAAAGAAAGAAAAGGCACATATGATGGGACGTCAGTGCATTGGAACAAGGCCCCATGCAAACGCGCGACGCGGCCTCTGCTAGCGCCCCGCGTCCGCGTTCCTGAGCCTGCCAAGCCTATTACGCTTCCTGTTCTATCCCCATAGCAACTCTTTATCACGCATTGCACAGTTGACTTGAACTGAAATTATCCGATTGGATTGTTAAATGGGATATTCTAATCAGGTAATTTCACACGTCAGAGTTGAGGTTATGACAGACACTACCAATGCCCCAATATGTACCACACTTCTCCACAGTATATTTTTACATTCTGGTTTTCTTTAAACTTATTTGACATTGGACTATAATAAATCCAGGCTTCTCCAATTAATTCATGACAAACGTTTCGGTCATCGAAATGTCCACACTATACTACCCAACACCAGCTAAAAGCTTTCCGCTCCCAACTACCATCCCATCTAACTATCCACACCCCTCCCTTGGAACACTTCTACCTTTCGCTCCTCCACCGTACTAAAGGCCTTGCGTGCGCTAACCAACCAATACACACCTGCAAAGGAAGCAACAATAACATATACCACAGAAACATCTATTCTCAAATCAGCACAATCCACTCTAATACGTATCCAAACAAACAACTAGGAGAGGGTGAACTTACAATTCATATTACCCGGCTTAACAGGCTTCGCATAAGGAAACGAGTACATGACCAGCGTAAACAGCGTCCAGACCAGCAACACAACATTGGCAACTGCGCCCCAGGGACCTAGCCAAAACGGGCCATGATCGATATTGTTCCGACCTCGAATCAGAAGACATACGACGGGGATTGCGTAGCTGAGGTACAGAAGAACAATGCACGCTGCGATCATTCTACAAGACATCCCCGTCAGTTCAGTCCTATCCACGTGATATAAGAAGGAAAGGAAAAAGGAGACTCACGAATTAAACGCCGTCAACGACGCCAAATACAAACACCCCATCACGGCCACAACCCCACAACTCGCCGCATGCGCATACAACGGAACATCCAGCCCCGGATGCACCTGCGCCAACCACCGATGCCCCGGGACACCCCTATCACGCGCAAAGCTCCAGCAAAGCCGACTCTGCCACGTGTGACTCGCCACCAGACACCCGAGGCCTGTAACGATAATCAAGCTCTCGAGCACAATAGCACCCGCCGTACTCTTATCCAGCGCACGGTAAAAAATCTCGAGAATAGGGACACCGGTTGCCGAAGCACTGATATCAGCAAAGTCGCCTACGATGGAGAAAAAAATAGCGACGGAGAAGAACCAGCTTGTTACGAAGCCGATGGCGACCGTCCCCATGATGGCGATGGGGACCATTTTCTCCGGACAGTGGATTTCCTCGGCGAGATGCGTGGCGCAGTCTAGACAGGCGAAGGCCCAGTTTGTATTTACGAGGCCGACGATGAAGGCGATGCCGTTTTCGGTCCAGCCCGTGTTGTTGATGAAGGTGGCGAAGACGAAGCGGGCGTGCTGGTGTGTGGGTGCTACGGCGGGGACGGTGATGAGGATGACGAGGAAGGACACGAGCGAGGTCCAGAGCGTGGTGCTGCCGACGCTGGGCAGGATCTTGCCGTAGCAGTTGAAGACGAAGCAGAAGAGGTTCGAGAGTTGGTAGGCGAGGAAGACGTGCCAGGTTTTAATCGTGCTTTAACATGCACATGTACTCAGTAAACCCATTCTTGCTCTTTCTATATATATATATCTCATCTTCTTTCACATAAGAGACACACATAATACACATCTCTTCTAACCACCACATATCACATTGTCCTCATATATTCAAAAAAGAGAAGAAGGAAGGGGGGGAGGGGCGGGATATAAGGAAAACAAAGAATATAAGAAAAAAACAAGAACTTACAACTCAGGATGCCCCAACTGCCAACACCCCACAACCGCGCCTCCCACCGCCAACGCAACAGACGCACTCGTAAACATCGCCCCCCACCACGCCAACCACCCGGTGACATAACTCGCGCCCCTCCTCCACCTCGCAGGCGCCAGCGCGCCCGCCCAAAAGTACTGGCCCCCCGCATTCGGCATCGCACTGGCCAACTCACTCAAACTGGCTCCTACAGCCGTCGAAATCAGCGCGATGAGCAAAATCCCGTAGATGACAAGAAGCGGCCCGCCAGAGTTGATGCCCGTGATGAGGGCGGCCGAGATGCCGAACCACGAGTTTGTGATTGAGAAGCCGACGCCGAGGACGGACCAGACGGTGTACTTGCGGCGCATGTCCTGCGTGTAGCCCATGGAGGCGAGTTTGAGGGCGTCGGCGTCGACCGAGGTGAGGCTTGGGGGCGATTCTGCGTCGTGGGTGGCGGTGAGAGAGGCATCGTGGCTTAGGACCTCCTTTTGCGTTGGGGCTGGGGGTTTGGTTTCTGAGGAAGCATTGCGCGTCATTCTTCCTGGTAGTAGTAGTAGCCTAGCAGCTAGATTGAAGAAATGTCAAAGGGGGTATGGAAGAAGGGGGGGAGAGGGAAGAGTAAGTATGTTTGAGAGAAAGCCAATGGATCAAATTGCTATAACGACTGTCCTGGTACTTTTATGCATGGTGCCAAGTGCGGTTCGCGGGAGGGGGATCATTAAAGCTTATATGCCGGCTTGCAGGACGTAAGATCTCATCTTATAGGGTGCTTCGGCACTATTATGGCAAGGAGGGGGGGGGAGAAACAAACAAGTCGTAGATAAGGAAGTAGCAAATCATCGTCGGTCGAGCTGATAAAAGGAATTATACATTGGTATTGGTTGCCGAGCTGTGCACAGCTTCCGTTCGCGCTTACTATGGTGTGTGGTGAGAGAGTCCAGGTCCCCTAGCACGGGACAATAGGGATGGCGTGTAACTTGCGCGAATGCACGAAGAGCTGGGCTATACAAGCAAGGTGAGTTTTTCACCACGGCTTGATATTAAGCGAATCCTACTTTATGAGCAAAGCTGAAAGAATGGACTACGCGAAGCAGCTGTGAAGTGGGTCGATGCAATCCTTCGGTCGGGGGACCATGTGTCGTGGTCGTTTATACCATGGTGCTTTTAATGCGCGAGCTGACTAGTATACTTAGGTCTGGAAGAACAAAGCAACGTGTGGATTGGTGGAAACGCAAAAAGGTTCCAACCAACACACGGGGCCGACGGTATCAATGGCCGGGAAAGGGTACTGGTGATGTAAAAGAAATCGAGGTCTGTGTGTCACGTTTGGTCCCCAGCCAAGGGCATTGGCTCTGCGGAATGCGGGGATCGCTCGAAGAAGTAAAATGCCCTGCGACGGGACGAAGCCGGCACCCGAGCGGCAGAGTGACGCGTATCGTGGCACACAATCAACAAGTACCCAGGATCTACACAGTGTGGACGCGTGAGATCCAGTCAAGTGTACGAGGCGAGCAGAGCGGGTGGGTCTGCGCAATCCATGCTCAGACTTCCCCCCCCCCCACATGCCTTTGAGAAAATCGTTGGCTGTGAGCACCGTGGGCAGGAGAAGAAGAAGAAGAAAGAGTACAAGGCGGGAAGCTCTCTTGTCGCACTACAGTTACGCCGTGTGTATCTTTAAGTGGAGAGGTTCAGCGGAGCGGTCCGTTATTGTGGCCTTGGGGTAGCTGGCAGGGAAGAAAAGAGGTCAGCCCTATGGCGGCAGTAGTAGTCAGCGTAACAAAAAAAAATTTGTGGTCCGACACACGCCATGCTTCTGTCTCATCAAGCAGTTGCCTTGTCTGGGTATGTGCGATGTTCGAAAAAAGAAAAAGGTCAGGACCCTGATTTTTGAGTGCTGATAGTCGTCGTCTGCGCACCCATAGGACTTTTCGTCATCCCCACAAGCCTCATTCGCCCGACTGTGGCGCTCTTTTGCATTCTCTCAAACACCCTCTTTATAGGTGCACGGCTTTTTGATAAAGTTCCGAACTTGCCGGTGGCGGGAGCGCTCACACCGGTGGGCTGCCTGTGTTCCCCGTACGTGTACACCGACATGGTACCACAATGTGTACTCGTATTGAAGCAATAGGCCAAGATGATTGCTCCCCCCATTTCAAATGTGTTCATGTAGCCGGGGTTTCCTAGTCGCCTCGAGTCCTCTTTGCATATACATAAGGCTTCACAAAAAGTGATGCATTCGCGGGTGTAACGGAACCTCGAGGGCATTTTCTTTGGAATCTGTGTTCTAAACGGACCGCAAAGGAAACCTTGCCACAAACCTTGGGCGAGTCGTGCACGAGATTAGAGGTAACGTTACATCCTCAAACCTCTTGTCCCGAGTGTAGTTTAGCAATACTAGTGTGGTGTGGATAGAGTAGTCAGAAAGAGTGCGTGCAAGTGGTGTATGTGTAGGGTCACTAGTCTTGAGTTTATTGGGGCTACGTTGTGGATTCAAAAGGGTGGTGATGAACAAGCCGACTAGAAAAAAAGGTAACCTCATGATCAAAAAAGTACGGAGAGTTTGGTGTTAGGGCAATGGGCACGTCATCTTCTCCCAGAAAGGCAAGTATGGGGCGACAAAACAGGAAGCAATGCCCAGACCAGACTAGGCTTACAGGGAAGTAGCGGCCCACGAACAAACGGGACCAAAGTGAGAAGGTGGAGCGTGGAGTGAATTATCGTACTGCATTCGACCCGATGCCATGGGCAGCGAGAGAGAGGGAGAGAGATCTGATCTAAACAGTACCTGCTAAATGAGACACCAAATGCTAGAGATGTCGAGGGTGACGGCAAAAGGAGATGAGAACAAAGAAAACACCACACCACGCCAATATCCGCGTAAGGACATACAGTCGTCCGACAAGTGCAACTGCATTTCTCTCCAACATTGCGTGCCCACATGACATCGTGCCGCCGCTGCTGCTGTTGCTACTACACTGCTGCTACCGCCATTGTAATGCGAAATTCCGCATCTCGTACACCGGCGCGACCGCTCGCCGAGCGACACCGTGATTACTTTTTTGCCATTATGTGGGTATCCATATCCAGTTACTATGCGCCTTGCGAGGAGTTGACCTGCTACCGAACCGGTAGAAGTATACATGTATTAACGTCTAGCCCAGCTTCTGGTCCTGGGGGTAGTGACCTCCAGGATGGCGGGGCATGCCTTGTTGCGCCATGGGGTACTGGTTTGACTGCTGCTGCTGTTGCTGCAGATAGCTCTGGTAGTGCAGAGCAGCCTCTGGAGTCATGTAGGCTTGGGGCATGGCCTGGTTGTTGGGGGGCATGCGGGGCTGGCCCGGTGGCACTTGGGCGTGGTTGTCCTCGGGCGACTCGACCGTGTCGTTGTCGACACCGTTTGCATCGCCACTTGAGGGCTCTGGGGCATTCAGGCAGGCCTGTGGGCGTGGTTAGCAATGGAATGCAAGGGGAATTGGGTTGAAAGGGGAGGAGAGCCAGCCTTACCTGGATGAGGTTCTTGCCCTCGGGCTTGGTTACAAGCGGTTGCAGCTTGGGTGTGGTAAACGTGTAGACAAGACCCGTCTCAGAGACGACGAGCAGTAGGACTTGGGTGCCGGTAAGAACGGACAATTCGTAGGCCTGCGAGGGTTGCCACAGTCAGTAAAAGAAAAGCTTCTTCTTGGATGCGCGCAGGCTGGGGAGTTGTAGGTGGATGCATGTGTGCAGGACGAGTTCGCGCGGCGCGCACAGGGACAACAAAAAAACGGGCGGGTTTTTTGGACGAGACAAACGTACCTTCTTCATGATACCAGCCTTGCGCTTGGAAAAGGTGATATGCCGACGCGACTTGTCCTGGATGAACTTGATCTCGATCTTTCTTCGTTCACGGCCGGGCTTGTCGTCGTCGTCGTCATCGTCGTCGGCAGCGGCGCGCGCACGCTTGACGCCGCGGTTCTCCATGCCCAGGGAGCCATTTCCGTCGTCGTGGACAGAGGGCGACGCGTTCTGGTCGTGCTCGGTGATTTCGCTGGCCATGGTGGTTGTCGAGGACGGCAGTGTGATGGTGGTTACCGGCAGTGTTTGGCGGACGAGGGCCCTAAACTGGATGCGGCGGAGTGTGGGGAGTTGGCAGGCGTTCTTGCGTGGTTTGGGCGGGCTTGCAAAATGTTACAGAACGAACTGCAGACAGGTTGAGTTTGGTTAGACTCAAAGGTTGACCTCAATAGGAAAAGGAAGCGCGGCCTGTTAAAAGATCGGGCGCTGGTCCCTATGTGATGGCGCAGCAGGAAATGGCAAGGAAAGGTGCGCGGGGAGGGCACGCTCGGTCGCACGGTGCTGCCGGCGGAAAGCGCTAATTACTCGGCGAGCCGTGCGGCAGGGAGTGGCTGGGGGGGTGTGCCAGCCAGCGTGACCACACTGACCTGCGCGACCGGGGTGCGAGGGGCCAGGCAGGCAGGCAGGCAGACCAGACCAGGCCAAGGGAAAAGGGAAGGGGAGGGCAGGGCAGGGCAGGGCAGGGTAGGGGTGACGGTTCGTGACGGCAAGTACGCACCTCGTTGTGAGATATTTTTTTTCTTTTTTGTCCTGGTCCTCTTTTTTGCAGTTGCTGGCCGGGCGTGTTGCTTTTCACGCGCGCCGTTGAGGGGATGGAGGAGGTGGTGGTGGTGGATGGGTGTGTGGAGCGAGGGCAACAGTGTAGAATGGGCGGGCGCGTGTGGTTCTCGTGACCCTGCCTTTTCGCTGTGGGGGGGAGCTGGGCCGCGGTATGCCAGGCGCGGACACGCAGGGACAGAAAAGAGTGGTGCAGCGTCGAGGTGTTAGGTATAGCCCGCGAGCTGTCTTGAGAAGGAAAGGGACGAACGGGATTGGGAATGAAACGGCGGGAGTGGTCAAGTATTTCTCTGGACGGCTGCTTTGGCTGCTTTGGTGCGGGCAGGCCGTCAACTACCCACTGGCAACTGGGGGCGGATGCCGCTTGAGCGCGACCCTGGTCACTGCTCTGAATCGCAGATCGGAACAGGAATCGCAGTCCTGGTGGCGGGCTGGCGACAAACGCGACCAGCGACAGCGCAGGCTTCTTGGTGTTGTAGTATCTCTATCACCACCATGACGGCGACGACGACAACCGTCGCCATGGCTTCCTCGACCAGTGTTTTTGTCGAGGAGCGGGCATCGGGCAGTACGGGCGTCTGGACCAGCTGGACCTGTCAGGTCGCTTTTGGAGATGAACAGCAACGGCCCTCCCACACAAAAACAGCGCCGCCCGTGAGGCCGAGGGCTGCGCTAGACGCCAGCTGGGCACGGCCCGGGACTTGCAACGCCCGTCATTGGCTGCGCGGCGGCGCTAGTCCCGCTCAAGTCAGATTGACGGTCAACTGGTGAATGTCGGTTGCCCACCCTCGGGTCGGCCTATACTTGCAAGACACTCACAGACACACGGCGCACGGCTTACTCACCTAGCGACGCTGCACTCGCTGGCTAGGGCGTGTATGAGAGAGAGTGTCGCTGTCAGGACTAAGTAGCTAAGGGCCCGTTGGCCTCGGATTTAGCATGCTTAGCACCACGGCCGGCCAATGTACACCACTACCCACGGCCATATGCATGCCACCGCCCACCTACCGCTACCCAAGTGCCCCCCTCCCGAATGGCCATGGGCAGCCCTTGTGCATGCAGACCCATCCATGATCCATCGCCTCCCTTGACAACGACAGCTGCCACTGACTGCCACGGCGGCCGACACTTTGCTTGGTGCAGTCCAACGTCCCGACGCGGCCCTGTGTTTGGACGGTGCAGCTGCTTGGTGGGCCCCCCCGACTGGGAAGCCGCCGCCTGCATCGCTGGGCAAGCACCACCCTTAGCCTCCTTCCCCGTGCGGTCTCGTTTCGCCAGCTGCCCGGTCTAGCCTTCCTCGCCTGCTGAGCGCCTTCCCTCGCCCTTGCCCTCGCTGCACTGTTGGTGGCGCCTGCCGCCTGCACATTTCCCACCCGCCAGCCCTCCAACAAGCCATCCGTCGCCCACTTTATTTGACTTTGCTTTGCTTCACTCTTACTACGTACTTACTCGCTTGCCCACGTGACCTCCCCCCCCC